>NC_041312.1:5292013-5454454 GCF_004329235.1 Podarcis muralis
AGTCTTTGCCTGACTTGACCTAACCAGAAAACACTATTGGACACAAAGTGAATTGGGATTTGCTACACTGATTTCCATTTGAAAACCCCGTTCAGAATAACACATCTATATACAGAGATGGCTGTGATCCTGCTCATTTTCACTGCAAAAGTCGGAGAGCACAGGTTTTTTTCCTCCTGAAACTATTTGTGTGATGCAGCCAGACAGATATCCTAATAACACCAGTATATAATGGAGATGGATACAAAAATGTTAGATGCAGCAGAAAAATAATAAAACTGCTTTTTATAATTTACCCCAGAAAAAGTGGCTGAATCATACTTATTTTTTTCTAAAACCACACAGGGGGCCTTTTGGGGGAGGGGGAAAAGCACAGAAAAGTCATGCTGACTAAACCAGGAGGTCATCTGATTTGCTCAGTTATTACCAAACCAAGGATTTTAAAGCTAGCATTACAAATAGAAGAAATGTGTTCTGGTCTCTGCTTGTTAAGTGTCTGTAGCATTTCTGTTGTGGCTTACCTGTAGCAGGAGTGGGTCATCCACTCATTTCTCTTTTCCAGCAAGAAAAGAGAAGAGAGCTGCTACAACAGGGTGCCAAATTCTTATCTGCATGCATATTAAAATTTACAACCCAGTACTGTGGTCCCTATTTAACTGGGCGGCCCAATTTGTTGTATGTGCAGGGGTGAAGGAAATGCGTTCAGTTCGGATGCGACTGATAGCCTCCTGGTGCCGTGCTGTGACTAAGTCCTCCCCTGGGAGCCAATCAGCTCTCAGAAGGTGCAGAGGAACAGATGTGAGGGAGAGCCTTTTTCTCTTTGGTTTGCTCCCAGGCCAAGGGAGACCCAGCTGTTTGGCATTGCTGTCACCAATGTAATTGCTATTTTGATTGTAAACCGCTTAGAGGTTTTATTTACAGTGATTAAGTAGTATAAAATGAATGTGAAATAAATAAAATACATACATTTTATTCCTCATCCTGTTTCCCTCCCAAGTGCTTATTACTGGAAATGAAGGTAAGGCTGGGGACGTCTCCTGCCTAAAAACCTGCAGAGTAGCTGCCAGCCAGTGCAGACAATACTAAGCTAGATCAATCAATGGGTCTGACTCAGTATAAGGCAGCCTTCTATATTAATACTAATACTGCTGCTGCTATTAACCTGCTAATACCAATCAAAATATCCTTCATCACAAAGATTGGTAACAGCCAACACAAAACCTTATTTCACTTTCAAATGGAAGCTCTCCTTGTTAGTATAGCTGGTAACTGAATGCAGAAGAAATCAAACCACATCCCAAGCTTATGGACCCATGAAGTCATAATTTTCAAGACAGGCTAATGGGCAGCATAGATTTGACTTCCCGTTCAAGGGCCTCTTTAAACAGATAGGAAACCAGGGTTGCAGAGGTTGCAGCCTTTGGGGCATGTAATCAGGTGTGCAATTCTTAAGAAACTGTCCTCAAGATTCAGTTAATTAGATTTCATTATTTCATTTATTAAGACAATAAAGTGAGGTTGTCGTAGCCATGCAGAAGAATCTGACAAGTCTACTTTACAAGAGTACTGACATTGCATTGCATTAAAGTTTAACAAATGAATCCACTATAAATGGACTAAAAGAGATGTCCACTAAATTGAGGAGATGTATGGAAAAGTGACTTTGGATCAGGTGAGACCTTGAATAATGAACAGGATTGGCAGAGAGGGTTTTAGGAAGAAATGGGAAAATGCATTATATTAGGCCAGGCTATTATGCCACATCCGCTCCATAAATTTAAAGCACTCATACACTACTTTAAGCATCATGGCTTCCCCAAGAATCATGGGAACTGTCATTTATTAATGACCTCCTAACAACTCTCAGCACCCTTAACATACTACAATTCTCTGTATTCTTTGTGGGGTATTGTCTACTCAGGCCAGCAGCTCTCCAAAGCCTCAAACAGAGAAATGCCTTCCTAGTCATCTGCTACCAGAACCTTTAAAACTGGAGATGCCTGGGACAGAACCCTTTCCCCAATTGCTTGCTTGGAGAATAGGACCCTGCTTCCCCAAATGTCCTGCATATTGCCTTTTGGATTTGGGTACAAACCACAGATCTGCTAGTTATTATGTACCTAAGAATGTTCACCTCATTCTCAAATATTCGTTTCTACAATGCATTCTTATGAGCAGGATGAAAGGCAACCACAAGCTTGCACCCAACTAGTCATCACACATTAACAATTTTTTTAATGCCCAACTGCAGCTGAATTACGACCTGTGCATGACGTCTGTGGGCGAATGTGTTTGAGGAGGGAGGGACAGAAGGAGAGAAAGGGAGAAAAGGAAAAGAAATGTTGTCTACATTACACTGTGCTGAGGATAGAAGGAATATGGGGCATTCTTATCTGTGGCATGCAACAGTCAGCCTACCTATTCCAAAAAGTTCTTTTAGACAAATGTGGTCTGGATCACAATGATACCGAAGTTGGAGGCAGGCCAGAGAAATGGTGTTGTGCATCCATGGGAGGAAAATTGTGCTTTTGTAAAGGCAGATAAATCCAGTTTAGGATTAACTCCAACACAGAGTTGTGGAGTTTGTTTAAATGACCACGAAGCCGCAGCCCGCCCTCAGTCCTGGTTTTGTGCCATTTTGGCACAAGAGCTCATTGGAAGATGAGCTTCTGGACTTAGCTATCCAGCTAACACAGGTAAAATGGGCTTAACCGGCAATCACAAACACAAAAAGAGAAAAGATGGGACCCAATATAACAAGCAAACAAGGGTGACTAAACACCTTGGAAATCTCTGTGCTTAACCCAAGAAACCCTCCCCACCAGATTTCATAAACCCCTGGAACAACTTCAGTATTGCTGAAAGATACAAGCATAAAAATATACATTTAGTCTGACTGTCGGCTGTGCAATATCCTTGCAACCTAGATCCCTAAGGAGTGGCTCAGAAATGCACGTCCACAACATGATGACTATAATATCAAGGACTGAACTACTGCAATGTGAAGGATGATTCACCATCACACTGCAGGTTTACAGGTATCTCAAAAACAATGCTTTTCAGTGGAGTCACACAGTTCATGTATTTGCAGGTCACAGAAAACAACACATAATGGTTTACCATTCATAGTTCACTTGAACAAACCAGGGGATGTGAACCCAAGAAGCAACTTGGCTTATCATTATGGAATAAAACCTTGATCCATGGTTAAAATGTAAATTAAGGGATGGGTGAATATGCCAGTTTTGATTTCTCTCAGTTTTTATTTTTCGATTCTTTTTTTTTTTTTTAAATTCTTTTTATTGAGTTCCTTTTATCCACACAAAAAGAAAAAGCAAATACATTCACACATAAAGAAAAACAAGTACATATTAAATAATAAAAAAAGAAAATGACATGAAAAAGGAAACAAGTCAGGTAGGGAAAAAAGAAAAAAGACAAAAAACTACAAACAAGAAACAATAAAAACAACGACTTCCTTCCCTACTGATTTCGGGTTTTTAACTTTCAATAGTTTCCTTTCTCCGCTGGTATACAGATATGTTTTTTGATTTGCACAATCGAAGATTTAAAACAAACCTACTGTACTTGGTAAGTTTTTTAAATTACCTTCAAAATAAACCATAAACTTGTTCCAATCCTCTTTTAGCTTTGTATTTTTATGATTTCTAATTCTTTTGTGTCATCCTAGCCAGTTCAATAAAGTCATATAGTTTTAGTTGCCAATCCCTCACCGTTGGGAGATTTGTACTTTTCCAATTTTGAGCGATTACATCCTGGCCGCTGCTGTTGCGTATTGAAATAAAATTTTATCTTTTCCTGGATTTCTTTCCCAACCATCCCTATAAGAAGGCCTCTGGACATTTGGGGAATGTGTATTGAGTATCTTTTTTAGCTCATTATAAATCTGGTCCCAAAATTTTTTGATTTCCTCACATGTCCACCACATATGTATAAAATTACCCTCTTTTGTTTTACATTTCCAGCAAGCCTTGTCTGCAGTCTTATACATTCTACTCAGTTTTTCTGGTGTTAGGTACCATCTATAAATCATCTTTTCCAGATTTCCCTAATTGCAGCGCTGCCGTGAATTTCAGTCCCTCATTCCACAATTTTGACCATTTTTTCATATTCTATAGTATGCCCCAGATCGATCGCCCACTTAACCATAACTTCTTTAATCTCTTCATCTTTAGTTTCCCATTCCAGTAGTATGTTGTACATCTTGGATAATATCTTTGATTTACTTTCAATTACTTCGGTCTGAAATTTAGACTTCTTTTCATTCATTCCTATTTTTTTATCCTCTGTCCATTTTGCCATTAATTTGGTGATACTGTATCCAACCCGTCAACTTCTCCTTTAGTTCTTCATATGGTCTTAGCTTCCAGCTGTCTTGGGATCTTACTAATAGATCTTCATATGTCAATTTTCGCTCTTCCATATTTATTCTTTTAATTGACAAAATATCCGTTGGGGATAGCCACCAGGGTGTTCTCCACTCCAGCAGTTTCTTGTTTTTTTGCCAAACCTTATACAGCGGACCTCTTATAATGTGGCTCGAGAACCTTTTGTGTACTTCTCCTTTATTTGACCAGAGGTAGGCGTGCCAACTATATCTATTGTCAGCCCCTTCCAGGTCTAATAAATCCGTGTCTTCTAAAGTAATCCAGTCTTTAATCCAGCAGAGACATGCCGCTTCATAGTATAATTTTAAGTCAGGTACTGCCAAACCTCCTCTCTCTTTTCGATCCGTTAATAGTTTGAATCTGATCCTTGGCCTTCTTCCCTGCCATATAAATTTTGAGAGGGTCTTCTGCCAATCCTTGAATACTTTAGTGCCTCTGATAACCGGTATATTTTGAAATAGGAACAACATCCTAGGGAGTATATTCATTTTTATTGCTTCCATCCTGCCCAACCACGAGAGATTCGCTCTATTCCAAACATCCAAATCCTTTTTCACTTTGTTCCAAATCGGCGTATAATTGTCTTCAATTAGATTTATGTTTTTGGGCGTAAGCCAAATTCCTAAATATTTTAATTTCTTAGCCACCTTAATTCCATATTGTCTCTCTAAACTTTCCTTTGAATCATTTCTCAAGTTCTTCGTCAACATTTTTGTTTTGGTTTTATTCAATTTAAAGCCCGATATTTTGCCGTACTCCTCCATAATCTCCAATGCTTTGCCTAAGCTTTTTTGCGGCTCTTCTAGGGACAACATCAGGTCGTCCGCATAAGCTTTTAATTTATACTCTTTAAATCCTATTTTAATCCCTTTTATCTCCGTTTCTGACCTTATTTTGTTCGCCAGGACTTCCAAAGCCAGAATAAATAAAAGCGGGGAGAGAGGGCATCCCTGCCTTGTTCCTTTCTCTATTTTAAATCTATTCGTAATATTGTTGTTTATTATCAATTTGGCGTGTTGGTGTGAATATATTGCTTGTATTCCTTTCAGGTATTCGCCCTCAATCCCTGCCTTTTCCATTGATTTTAACAGAAACCGCCAGGAGACGTTGTCAAACGCCTTTTCTGCGTCTATAAAGATCAGGGACGCCGGAATATTATTGTTAAACTCCAAATATTCAATTAAGTTAATTACGTGCCTCACATTATCTTTCAAGAATCTATTTGGGAGGAAACCCGCTTGATCTTTATGGATTAACTTAGTTAAGCATTTTTTCAACCTACTCGCCATGATGTCCGCGTATATTTTATAGTCGTTATTTAATAACGATATTGGCCTGAAGTTTTTCATGTTCAATTTGTCCGTGTCTGGTTTAGGGATTAGAGTTATAAAAGCTTCCCTCCATGACTCGGGTATTTCCCCTCCTCTTAAGATATTGTTCATAGTGTCACAGAGTGTTTGTGCTAATTGACCTCCCAAAACTTTATAATATTTAGCCGATAACCCATCCGGGCCTGGTGCTTTTCCCAGTTTCATTCTTTTAACCGCATTTTCAATCTCCTCCATGCTAATGGGACTGTTTAGTTGAGTTCTTTCTTCTTCTGTAACAGTTTTCCCTGTACATTTCTCGAAATATTTTTCTATTTGCGCTGGGTTTTCTTCTCCTTTCTTATATAACTCCTCGTAAAATTTGAGAAAATTTCTTTGTATTTTTTTGGGGTCTACTATTAACTCTTCTTCTACCATTATTTTATTTATAACATTCTGCTTCTGTCTTTTCCTCAGTTGCCAGGCTAGGAATTTTCCCGTTTTATTCGCCGATTCAAAGTATCTCTGCTTCATTAGCTTGATTTTCCATTCTATTTCATGGTTTGTTAGTATTGAGTATTGTCTTTGTAGTATTTTTATTGATTGTAAGCTTTGCTCGTCATTCGGGCGTTCTGATAATTTCTTCTCGTGCTCCCTCAGCTGTTTGAGTATTTCATCTGTCTTTTGCTGCCTTATTTTTTTCTTATAATTATTTTGCTGGATGAAGAAACCTCTTAAAACCGCCTTACTGGCGTCCCAGACTGTTTCTATTTTTGTTCCCATGTTGAGGTTCAGGTCCCAATACTCTTTTAATGTGGCTTTAGCTTTTGCGATAATCTCATCGTTGTCCAGCAGAGAATCGTTCAATCTCCATCTGAAGTTTCCCCTTGATTCACCTTTTACTTCCAAAATTATTGAGTTATGGTCGGAAAAGGTTCTCGGTTGAATTTCACATTTTATTGCTCTTAAACTAATTTCTCTTGAGGCCCAAATTTGATCTATTCTTCCCCAACTTTTATGTACCTCTGAGAAAAAAGTAAACTGCTTTTCTGTTGGATGCTTGTGTCTCCATACATCCGTTAGGTCCAAATTCTCCTCCAGGTCTTGAAATGATTCCGGTAATTTCCCTTGTTTTTGTTTTCTCTTTTCTGTTTGTCTGTCCATTTCTAATATCGGCACTGCATTAAAGTCTCCCAATAGTATCGTCTTGTTATTTCCTAAATCTAATAACACTTGTTCCAATTTTTTGTAAAATTCTGACCTGTTTGTATTTGGGGCATAGATGTTTACTACATCAATCTTTTCTCCTTGGAAGCTTATTTGAACCCCCAGTATCCTTCCATCCTCATCCTTGTAGGTCAGTTTGGGTTCCCATTTTTCATTAACATACGTTACTAATCCCCTTTTTTTCTCTCTCCCGGAATTTATAAATTCTTTTCCCAGGATCTTATTCACTAATATGTGTTTGTGTTTTTTGGCTACATGAGTCTCTTGTATACAAGTTACATCCAGTTTTTTCTTCTTCAACACATTTGCAATTTTATTCCTTTTTGTTTTTCCATTCAATCCATTTACATTCCATGTTAAAATTTTAAGATTCATTATTACTCTTATCTATTTACTAGTCAGTAATTTATCGATTTGGGTTTTGAGTTTTGCCGATTTAGATTCGGGTGATTTGGTTCTCTACTTCCTCCTGTTCGTCCTCTGTCCCCTCCTCCTTCGCCTCCCCGTCTTCATCCTCCTCCTCACCCCCTCCCCCCCCCTCCGACCCACCCCCCACTCCCCCCTCCCCCTCCCTCTCACAGCCCCTCCCCCCGTATCTTTCCATCACTCCCCCAAGCTCTTTTTCATATCTGCGAAGGAATTTGCTGACTTCCTGAATCTCTGTTATCCTGAACCTTTTTTCTTTGTAAAAAAAAGAAATCCCTTCAGGGAATTCCCATCTATGCCTTATACCGTTCTTTTTCAAAATACTGACTATCTGTTTGTAGCCCTCTCTCTTGCGGAGGAGCCTGATTGGTATTTCCTTGAAAACGATAATTGGTTTCCCATCAATCATTAATTTTCTCTGATAGCTTTCTCTCAAAATTGTATTTCTCATCTCTATCGATCTGAAAAATACCAAGCAGTCTCCTGGTAGCTTTTTCTGTTTGTTTTGCTTCAACCTTATTTTTATTCTAAAGGCACTTTCTATTGTTTGTGCAACTTCTTCTTCTCTCAATGCTAGCCACCTCGCCAGTTCTTTTGTCATTTTTTCTTTTATGTCTTCGTCCCTTACTTCCCCTATTCCTCTGAATTTCAGGTTTAACTGCTTTTGCTTCATTTCCATCATGGCTAGATTATCTAAGACTTGGTCTTGACTTTTGTTTAATTCTTCAAAATTCTCCTTAATTTTTTCTACTTCTCTTTTCTGATCTTTCATCTCTTTCTGTGTTCTCCTATTTGAGTCCTCTAGGGTCTTTGTTCGGACCGTTAGGTCTTTGATTTTACTTGACAATTCCCCTACCACCACCTCTATTTTTTTATCAAAAGATTCTTGCATCTCTTCCAACTTTTTCCCCATATGGTTTTCGTTCTGTCTAAATTCCTCTTTTATTTTCAACCATAAAGCATCTAAATCTCTTATTTCCTCTTGTCTTGAAATTTTTCTCTCTGTTGGTGTTCCCACCGACTTTTTCCCATCCCTCCCCGCCATCCGCCCCGTTTATCCCGTCCCTCCTCCCCAAACCTTAAGAATTAACAAATTTGTGTTTCTTACTGCTCACCCCCGGGGGGCGCACAATCTAAAAGAGGATTCCGTTGGTCTGCTTCTTAAGCGCGTCAGAACATTATCATAAAGTTCAGTACAGATGAAAAAGGGAAAGGGGAAAAAATCAAAAAGGGGGAGGGAAGGGAGTGGGGAAAGAGACCGGAGGCTGACAGTAGAAGAGGAGCAAGAAGGGGGTACAAGGAATTCAAAGAGAAAGAGTGGTTTAAAATTCTCTCTTTCAGTCTGACTTCAGCCACTTGTTTGACCTAATCCAAAGTTTGTTCAGACCTTGTATGGATTGATGTCTCCGTGGGGGCAATCAGGACTACAAGCCTGGAGTGGAGAGGGTGGGGGCGGGGGACGGGGGGAGAGCGGGGGCAGGGGGAACAGGTACGGGAGGGGGAAAAGGGGAACAAAGGGTAGGGCAATGCCAAAAGTCCTTTAAGTCTTTCTGCGGAGTTTAAATAGTCTGCGTAGAAAGGGAAGGTGGCTAGGTTTCGCTCCTAGTTTCCAACTGGGGGGGAGCAGGGGACCAAGCTTCCACCGTCTCCAAAAAGAAGATGTTCTTCAGGTTGAGCAGAGCTGTGCGGAGTCGCGACTTTCGTAATTCTAGTTAAATATTAAGTCTGGACAGTAGTTACGTCCGTCAGAATCCAGCCAAATGCCGAAGTCGTGCCTGGTTTTCAAGCCAAGTTTTACAATATTATCTTAGTCTTAGTTGCAACCCCAATGAAGATAGAGACTGGCGTACGTGCTCGAGCTCACACAAGGCTGCGGGTACTGCAGAAATCGGTACAAGCCGAAAAAAATGGAGGCAGGAGGAAACAAAAAAGAAAGGAGAGGGGGGAATGAAGCTCGAAAAAGACAAAGATCCGCGGGGCTATTGGAGATATTGGAGGTGTATTGAGGAGGGGGACAAGGCACGCTTCCTCGTATTACAGAGCTCTTCACCCCCTCCTACCCCTCCTTCCTCCGTCCTCCGTCTCCTTCTCCCGCTATCGCCTCTTTGCTAAATACTTCTTTTAGTCTGTCTCCAAATTTGCCTCTAGTGTTCTATTTAATACAAAGTCTCTAAGGTCTTTTTTCCATGTAAAGTCTATCTATCTTGGATACTTTTGCCCCGTGAAACTCCCAGCGGGGACTTTCTCTTCTTTGTTTCTACAGCGGGTGAGTAAGAGTTTCTTTGTTTCACTCTCCCGATTAAAGTCCCAGCGCCATCTTAGCTCCGGAATGCAGATCGGGCTCCTTAGCTTACTCAGATTAAATCCAACACGTCTTGGGCTCCATTCTTCAAAATTTCGAATCTGACATTAGTTGGGCTACCCCAAGGGCGGTTGTTCTTAAAGTTACGGAGATTTGTCGCCACTTTCAGCTGGGGCTCGAGGCATTACTGCATGGGGTTCGCAGGGCTTACCATAGTGCGTCTCCCGATCCGGTCCTCCTGAGTCATCCCAAAAGGGTTTCGGATCCCTCCGACGCTGCCGGTTGCGCTTTCCCTCAAGGGGGCCCCCCTTGAGGTTTTCGGGGGGTCACAGTGCCTTTGCGTTGCCCCCTCAGAACCCCCTATGCAGTTCGGAGAAGCTCAGCAACCTCTCCGCGCGCCCATACTGCAGGCGATCCAAACCGGAAGTCGGTGCATAGCAATTTTCGAGCCCCCCCCCCCGCAAGTAATTCCCCTTTGTGTGTGGATGTATCCATCACACTGTCTTCCCCAACCTGATGCTCAAAGGATGCTCCCCGCAGCCAGGCTGCTCTGGACGATGAGCAAACATGGCTCCTGGCCTCTTCGTCTTTAAGACTGCAAAGTGGAGCATGGAAGGGGCAAGGCAGAGAGAGCTGGGGAGGGGGCAGCAGGCAGAGTGTGCCGTTCAGGTGGCCCGAATTAGGCCAAAGCAGTTGCCCACCGATCCAAACATAGCCTTTCTCCCTCCCTCTCTCTCTCTCTGAGCAAGACTTAGCATCAAAGGCTTGATTAACGGTTGCCGGGCTCAGAATCTGAGAGGCTGCAAAAGCGCTGCCCCCCCTCCCTCCTGCTACCCCCTCCCCACAGAAGAGGCCTCCCCCCCTCCCCCGTGTGCATGCTAAGTGGCCAAGGCACATGTCAAATAGGCCCGTGGTTGGCAATTAAAGTAATGAAACACAGAAAAGACACCTGCTTTGAATGAAGACGGGGAGGGCCGCTCGGAGAGGGCCTGGGACCCCCTCACCCTGGTTCCCCGTGCCTCTCCTTAACGGCATAATCATTAAAGCGCAGGAACCTTTTCCCTTCTAATCCCTTTTTCGCCTCCCCCCACCCCCACCCCGGCAGCCCCCTCCCTTCCGCCCAGGCCAACATGGGGATGTTAGCATATTTGAACTTCTTGACATTCCTCTTTGCCTGGCTTGGCGAACATGCTACATTTTAAAACTTGTTGGGCCCTTTCATGTTTTATTTGACCCTATGTAATTGCATTCCAGAAGGAGTAACAGGCTTGCCCTGTGATTTATGCCCTGTATTAAATGTCAGTTTTGAAAAGACACAGTTAACAGCTCGGTTTAACCTCCTGCCTCCCCTGTGGAAGTTCAAAACTGAGCCTTCGCTTGACTCCTTCTGAGTCCTCCTGAGAGGGCGGGAAAGGGGGAGGGGTGTGGGGTGAACCAGGCGCGGTGGAAAGAGGGTCTTAAGAGGAGTCGCTAAATGGGGGCCTTCTGCACCCAGCTGGCTGCTTCTCTTGAGACCCCTGGATGATATTCCATGAAATCTCCTTAGCCGTCCACTCCACACCTCACTGTTGTTTGAAAGAACTTGCAGTTTCCTTGAGCATTTGGGGGGAATGCTTTGACCTGGGAGGGGAGGGGGTGAGGGTTGGCTGTCCCAATAACAGCCCTTAACCGCCCCTCCCTTGTTACAGAACAACAGCAACAAGAACGGGCAGCCTGATAGGGGGTGGCGGTGGGCTTGGCAGAGGTCCCACTCAGAAGGTCAGGCAAATAAATTGCCCTTGTAACAGAGAGCTGGCCTTTTGGTCTCAGTGCACTAAAATGGTTTTGCATCCTGCCTTGGCAACTTTCCCCCCACCCCTCGTGGCAGAATCAGGAGCCACCAGCCGCATGAAAATGGTGCCAAGGAAGAAGGATGAGTGAAATGAATCTCAAGGGTTCAAAGGAGCCAAAGTTCTGGGGCCAAACATCTGGGAGACCTTTGAAGCTAATGATGTAGCCCATATATAGGTATAGATCTAGATCTAGATACAGATACAGATACAGATATGTTGTTGTTGTTGTTGTTGTTGTTGTTGTTGTTGTTGTTGTTGTTGTTGTTTAGTCGTGTCCGACTCTTCGTGACCCCATGGACCAGAGCTTGCCAGGCACTTCTGTCTTCCACTGCCTCCCGCAGTTTGGTCAAACTCATGCTGGTAGCTTCGAGAACACTGTCCAACCATCTCGTCCTCTGTCGTCCCCTTCTCCTTGTGCCCTCCATCTTTCCCAACATCAGGGTCTTTCCCAGGGAGTCTTCTCTTCTCATGAGGTGGCCAAAGTCTTGGAGCCTCAGCTTCAGGATCTGTCCTTCCAGTGAGCACTCAGGGCTGATTTCCTTAAGAATGGATGCGTTTGATCTTCTTGCAGTCCATGGGACTCTCAAGAGTCTCCTCCAGCACCAGAATTCAAAAGCATCAATTCTTCAGCAATCAGCCTTCTTTATGGTCCATTTCATCTGAAGCCAAAATAATCCCCAAGGCCAAAGCCTCATGTGTGGATTTTACATTAAAGGTTTGGTTTTTTTGCATACAAAGAAGCTTCCCATTGGTCCATCCAACTCAATATTGTCTACACTGACTGGTAGCATCTCTCTAGCTTTTCAGGAAAGAGTTCCCCAACTCCCACCCCTACCTGGAGATGCCGGGGATCAAACTTGGGACCTTCCACGTGAAAAGCAGCTGCTCTGCCAGCTGAGTGACAGTCCTTCTCCATATAACTCTATAGAATAAAGATGTAAGAATGTCATCACGCAGTCCCCATTGGAGTTTTTGTAGTGCCTCATCATAATCCTGGATATGCATGAAATCAGGGCAAGAGAGGGGAGGAAAAGTGAAGGCAGCTTGCATAAAAACTGTGGCCATGGCATCTGAGCCAGAAGGGGGGGGGGACACTGAGAGGGGGAAGTGGTGGTTTAAAGCAAAGACAGAAGTTTAAGTCAAGCAGGGATGGAGGAAACTGAGAGGAAAACGGAGGAATTGAACAAAGACTGAGGTTCGAGTGATGCACTACAGAGTATCTGAGGACTCTGCATCCTTTTTCTCTCACACACATGTGGCAGCTGAGAAATGGAAAAGGGAGATTTACAGCAAGAAGGGAAAGA
This sequence comes from Podarcis muralis, assembly GCF_004329235.1. NCBI lineage: Eukaryota > Metazoa > Chordata > Lepidosauria > Squamata > Lacertidae > Podarcis > Podarcis muralis. Next base: position 5,304,821 of record NC_041312.1, read on the forward strand.
CATTGACAGGGGGGAAGCGTCTCTTTTAAACAATGGCCCAAGTCTGGATAAAGCAGGGATTGGAGGGCAATATCAATATCAACAGCCAAGGCAAGGCAGGCCAGGTATTGCAGCAGCACCACGGAGAGCTCCAGGTGAGACGCTTGCCCCAAGGGCTAAAAATAGGGCTCGTCCACACTTGTCAACAAAGGTCCATATAGTTAAAGCCATGGTTTTGCCTGTAGTGATGTATGGAAGTGAGAGCTGGACCATAAAGACAGCTGATCGCTGAAGAACTGGTGCTTTTGAATTCTGGTGCTGGAGGAGACTCTTGTGAGTCATGAAGCTGAGGCTCCAATACTTTGGCCACCTCATGAGAAGAGAAGACTCCCTGGAAAAGACCCTGATGTTGGGAAAGATTGAGGGCACAAGGAGAAGGGGACGACAGAGGACGAGATGGTTGGACAGTGTTCTCGAAGCTACCAACATGAGTTTGACCAAACCGCAGGAGGCAGTGGAAGACAGGAGTGCCTGGCGTGCTCTGGTCCAGGGGGTCACAAAGAGTCGGACACGCTTGTCCTGCTGCTTCCCTGCAAGAAAACCTGCTGTTTACTACTGGATCAGCAGATAGACATTTGCTCTGGTTCATTGGTAAACAGTGAGTTTTCCTGCAGGGAAGCAGTGGGAGAAACGAAAAACCTCTCAGACCGTGCCTAGAAAGCAAGGGGCAAGTGGAAAACTTATCGGACCTGTGTCCTTTTGAGCCTCTGCCTCTGAGGTTCCACCCTGTTCAGGAGAACTGCAGTTCTGAAGGAGCCAGGCCTCTCTGGTTTGCAGATGGGGGCCTCTTCCGCCCTCCTGCCTGGACCCAACTAGTGCAGGATCCAACTAATGCGCCCTATCAGAAGGATTTCTGCTTCCCCAATGGGAATTGCCCCCTCTCTTCCTTGCCTTGTGTGCTTCACCCCCTCCCCAAATCTTCTTCAGTGGGTTGGAGGGAAGCTCTAGAACAGATTTAGGGGGTGCACAGCGAAGGCAAGGCAGGGAGTCCCACATTGCACAAACAGAAATCCCTGCACTGATGGGCAGTGTTACACAGCTAATTCTTCCCCGGTCTCCTCACTGGCCCAAGTAGGACTAATTCAGCCATCTAGCCCTGGTGACTATCTAATGCTTATTAGATGGATTTCCCCCCAATTGATTCCTGAACTTTGGATTTTATTGTTATTCATGTTTCTATACTGTATTTTATGCTGCTTTTACAATTAAGTGTTTTAACTTTGTTGTCAGCCGCCCTGAGCCCGGTTTTCTGAACCGGGAAGGGCGGGGTATAAATAAAAATTTATTATTATGATTATATTACTATGTGCTACTTGGGATACACTGGACCAACAAGGGAGGTTGTCAGGCACTCAGTTCCTCACGCCCAAGGAAAGGCATACATGGGTATGGGCATAGTCGGCCAGGGGGTGTTAAAGAAGGATAGAACTTTTTTTATGTACGCTACAACAGCAGCAAGAATACTCATCGCTAAGTACTGGAAGACACAAGATCTACCCACCTTGGAAGAATGGCAGATGAAGGTGATTGACTACATGGGCCTGGCAGAGATGACGAGCAGAATCCGAAACCAGGGAAGAGAAGCAGCGGAGGAGGAGTGGAGAAAATTTAAGGACTATTTAAAGAAATATTGCAAAATTTATGAAGTTTAGAAGGATGACGGATTAGTGAAATAAATGGTTGATAGCGGTAATGGTTAAGACAAGGAGAAAAATGAGTAAATTAAGTTAAAATACGAGAAGATTTGCTGAGTAATTGATTAGAAATTGGAACACAGAAAGGGGAAGCACGAGGAAGTCAGGGAAGTAAGGTTTAAGAAAATAAGATTTGAAAGTATACTTGTTATTATTTGTTTGTTATGTTTTAATGTATTGTCATGTTTTGTTTTATCTTTATAACCATAAGAAAAATCTCTAATAAAAAATTATATAAAAAAAGGAAAGGCATACATGAGGATCCTGGCTCTGGGTCTGCTTGTTTTATTTTAGGTTTAGGTTTAGGTTAGTTTTTAGTTTATTTGTGTTTTGTTTTGTTTTGTTTTGTTTTGTTTATGACTTGCCTTCCCACAAGTCTGGATCAGGCCAATGGCCCACCCAGTCCAGCATCCTGCTCTCACAGTGGCCAACCAGATGCCTGTGGCAAACCCACAAGCAGGATTAGACCAAAAGAGCCTTCTCCCTTCCTTTGGCTTCCAGCAACTGGCATTCAGAAGCTTTGCTGCCTCTGAGCATGGAGGCAAAGCAGAACCATCATAGCTAGCAGCTATCCATAGACCTCTTCTCCTCCGTGAATTTGTCTTAAAGGTAAAGGTAAAGGGGCCCCTGACCATTAGGTCCAGTCATGGCCGACTCTGGGGTTGAGGTGCTCATCTCGCTTTATTGCAGAGGGAGCCGGCGTACAGCTTCCGGGTCATGTGGCCAGCAGGACTAAGCTGCTTCTGGTGAACCAGAGCAGCGCACGGAAACGCCGTTTACCTTCCCGCCGGAGTGGTACCTATTTATCTACTTGCACTTTGACATGCTTTCGAACTGCTAGGTTGGCAGGAGCAGGGACTAAACAACGGGAGCTCACCCCGTCGCGGGGATTTGAACCACCGACCTTCTGATCAGCAAGTCCTAGGCTCTGTGGTTTAACCCACAGCGCCACCCGCGTCAGTGAATTTGTCTTACTCCTCTTTTAAAGCCATCTAAATTGGTGACCATCACTGCCTCCTGGGGGAGGGAGTTCTACAGTTTAACAATGCACCATGTGAAAATAACAATAACAATAATAACAATAAATTTTATTTATACCCCGCACTCCCCGGCCAGAGCCGGGCTCAGAGCAGCTAACACCAATAATATTTCAGTAAAAACATAATAAGAAAAAAAGAAAAAGAAAAAGACAATTTAAAATACAGGTTAAAATGCCATTTAAAATGCAGCCTCATTTTAAAAGTCATAACCATAAGGGGAGGGAAACATACTGCTTGACAGTAGGACGAACAGCCTCAGAAGGTGGTGGACTCTTGGATCCTTGGAGATTTTTAAGCAGAGGTTAGATGGTCACCTGCTGGGGATTCTTTCGTTATGATTCCTGCATTGCAAGGGGTTGGACTAGATGACCTTTGGAGACCCCCTCCGACTCTGCAATTCTAAGATTCTTTAAAATCTAACACATGGATTTCAAGCTGCTCTCACTCCCTTGCCCTTAGCCGAGATACCTTAGAAAAGTTTTGTGCTCTGAAAAAAAAAGAAATAAAAAAGAAAGTTTTCTGCTCTGCAGGGGCGAAGGGAGGAAGCCGTGGTTCTCCAGTGGTTGCTGAACTCCCAGATTTCATCAGACTCTGATCAGCAGGGTCAATGGTCAAGGAGCTTGAGAACTGTTGTGCAACAACATTTGGAGAGAGCTGCGCATTCCCTGCCCCTGCAAGAATAATCTCCAGTAGCTAAGTCTCAGCAACAAAACTACAGTTCCCAGAATTCCTGGGTGGGGAAGATTCCCCTGACATTTGCTCTGATTTCAAATTGGTTTTCGATCCGTTGCAGAGGCTTTCGAATGATCCACCGTGGCAAAAAAAAAAATCATTTTAAGAATGCTTCTTCCCCTTAGCAAAAGGGAGCCTGGCTTTTCCTGCTGAAAACTAAATAAATAAAGGAAGGAAAAGTTCTCCATCATATGCCGTGTGAGGTCACTTGAGGCTATTTTCCTAGACATTTCCCCCCAATGACTCATGAGCTGTAGTAGCACTTATCGGAGATGCCGCGCGAGAGATAAACTACTCCAGAGCAGTTATTATTTGGGGGGGGGGGTGTTTGTTTTAATATAACATTGCTACTTGATTTGACTTTCATGGGGGGCAGCGAGGGGTGGTGGTGAAATTCATTCCTCAAAGAGCCACCTGGACAAGATGTTGATCTGTCGATTGCAGTGGGCGGGGGGGGGGCTATCCTACTAGATATTGCGGGCTTGTCTTGCCTGCTCCGTCAAATTTGCTCCCAGTTCCTTTGGAAGAGCTCAGAAGCACAGCTTCTTGCAAGAGCAGAGAGTGACAAAATCAAGATGCGTACTTCTCTCGCTCCTGCGCAGATAATTATGAGTCTGGAGGACTTTCTCCAGAGTAGCCCATGACAATCCATCCATCTTCTGGCAACGGTGCTAAGCGTTCTCCCACCACCCCCCCTGGCTTGACATTGTTAAACGCATTCCACGTTTCGGTAAATGACACGCCAGATCACCAACAGCGAATGAGTGATTAGTTTATCATCCCTCTTAGTACAGCCATCTAGATCTTTAACTCTTTAAGAAGTGGCATTTAAAGTCTTGAGAACACCCAGGAGCAAGCCTCGGGCTTCTTTCATTCCCTCTCTCCCCCACCACCCGCCCTTTGAAAACATTCCCAGCTTCAGCCGAGAAGGGGGGACAGGCAAAGGGAGGTTGGCTACTTTTGCTGATAAGACTGTAGGGGAACTGGTTGCAAAGAGATCTCAGGAGCTTTTTTAAAAAAATAAAATAAAATAAGAAGTGTTCAAAGAAAATCTAGGATCCAGTTGACCGGAATCAGGCAGGAATTTTAGCAACGCACTCAAAATTTAAGGCTGGTCAACGCCCTCCTACAAAAGAAAACCAGCTTGGTGTGGACATCACCATTAAATAATCATAATCATAAGGTTGTCAATCATGGGCTCCACCAATTAACCTGTTTGTTGAGCATTCATCCTGATTCGCTTGCAGAATGCTGGCGTGGAGATCAGATTGTATCTGGTCCTTGTTGAACATTTGTTCTGGAGTGAGTGAGTGAGTGAGTGAGTGTATAAGACAACAAGCATTCATCCTGACACACTTTCTTCCTTCATCCCACACTCTTCAGTGCATTTGCTCATCACTTTCCTAAACCACAGAGCCTATGGCTTGCCGATCAGAAGGTCAGCGGTTCGAATCCCTGTGACGGGGTGAGCTCCCGTTGCTTGGTCCCTGCTCCTGCCAACCTTGCAGTTCGAAAGCACACCAGTGCAAGTAGATAAATAGGTACCGCTCTGGCAGGAAGGTAAACGCCGTTTATCACAGTCTTCTTTTGGCTCCAGTGACTTCCCGCGAATTCCATCTAGCTTTAAATTTGTATTTATCTAGCACACTATTTATCTCTATTTTTAATAATTGCTTATCAAAGATATTGAACTTTCTTAAACCTATTCATTGGATTACAGAAGCTATTCAAAGGCTGCCACAGACTTCATGCTGTTACAATCTTATATGTAACTTTTAAATAAACTCCATCTATTGAAAAATACTTGATCTGCATGGTCTCTTATTTTTCCTGATAGCTTAGCCAGCTGTGCGTATTCCATTGATTTTTGTTGCCACTCCGATTTCGACGTTAGGTCCAATTTGGGCTGTAAATGTGAAGTGAATCGAATTTCTCTTCCATCCCTTGTAACCCCTTGAAGAATTTCTCCTCCTAACAAAGTTGCAGCCGGTGCAAATCTTGCCCCTTGCCCCTTTCTGCAGCCTTCTGTGCAAACTTCAGTTTCTGGGCCAGTTCTGGCCATTCTGGAGAACACTGTTGTGTCCTGGGTTCAGCTAAGACCAAGCGCTGAAAAGGGGGAGCCATTGGCCTCCCCTCTCACACCTGTACAAAATGCACAGAGCCCTCCCTATAGCATGCACAGCATAACTGTTGACCCATGTAATGATCGACCCATAATTGCATTCCCTTTCCCCCCACCCTTAGAGACGTGAGTGGCGCTGTGGGTTAAACCACAGAGCCTAGGGCTTGCCGATCAGAAGGTCGGCGGTTCGAATCCCCTCGACGGGGTGAGCTCCCGTTGCTCGGTCCCTGCTCCTGCCAACCTAGCAGTTTGAAAGCATGCCAAGTGCAAGTAGATAAATAGGTACTGCTCCGGCGGGAAGGTAAACGGCGTTTCCGTGCGCTGCTCTGGTTCGCCAGAAGTGGCTTAGTCCTGCTGGCCACATGACCCGGAAGCTGTACGCCGGCTCCCTCGGCCAATAAAGCGAGATGAGTGCCAGCAACCCCAGAGTCGGCCATGACTGGACCTAATGGTCAGTGGTCCCTTTACCTTTACCTTCCACCACCCTTAAAAACATTAATGAAACAATCAGTATGTGACATCCCTTTTCCCCTGCCCCCAGCACCAAATATCTATTTAATTACATTTAACATTTAACTCATTTTAGTTTTTCAAACAAAGGTATCAGTTCCACAAATTGCCACGTGTTTTAATAGGCCCAATTTAAAAAAGGTTATTTTCTTGTCTGTTGGGTGTTCTTGGACATGGGTCGGCAAACTAAGGCCCAGGGGCTGGATCCGGCCCAATCGCCTTCTCAATCCGGCCCACGGACGGTCCAGGAATCAGCGTGTTTTTACATGAGTAGTATGTGCCCTTTTATGTAAAATGCATATCTGGGTTATTTATGGGGCATAGAGATTCGTTCATTCCCCCCCCCAAAAAAAATAATAAAATAATAATAATTATATAGTCCGGCCCTGCACAAGGCCTGAGGGGAGTGGACTGAAAAAGTTTGCTGACCCCTGCTCTTGGATATAGAGAGCTGAAATCCGTGTTGTTCAGAGACTTGAATTGCGAGCGAGGGGGTCTCCAAGCACATAACCCTTGCATGCAGGAAATACGAAAGTGATCCCAAGGGACATCTACTCGCTTAAAATCTCCAGACCGAGTCCACACCCGAGGCTGTTGTCTACTGTCAAATTTTCCTCCTGCTCTGGATATGGTTGTCAGTTTGCTCTTGCATAAATAATGAAAATATTTTTACAAAAAAACATTGGGGGGGGGGGAGAAGGGAAACAAATGTGTACACAGAACACACAGATGATCAGCCACCAGTCTCTGAAAACGGATTTCCACTCTGCCTCGAAATCGCTCAGCCTTCCGCTCTAGCAGATCCGCAGGAGACAATTAAAGGATGGAGGCAGATGTCAACTCCTCTAGTGGTGTGTGTGGCTTGGCTCAGGCAAAGTGGTGCGTTTGGAAGTGGAAAGTAAAGACAGGAGCTGCTCAAGTTGGAGGGGCTCTGCTGGGCTAGAAGCAGCCTCAGCTGCCAGCGCTGCGGAATTCCTTAAAAAAGAAAAAATCAGCCCTTGGATCCACGAGGAATCTGCTTATCTGCATCTGCCAGATGGCCTCATGGCGGAGGGCTGGGAAGATCTCCTGCCCAAGCGCCGCCGGAACAAACAGGAGTCACGGGAAAGGCCAGCAGTTCCGTCCCGATCCGCCTTTGGGCAAGATAACTTTCCAAGCGGATTGTGCCCTAGGACGGCATACTTTCCCCTCTCCCTGCCAGAGACTATTTCAGAACACAAGGAATGTGTCCTCCGAAACTACTTATTATCTCTTAGAAATGGTGAGCGAGAGAGGGCCCAGGCAAACATTTGGGCAAAGATTCCGAACAGCTGCGCAAACCTAGGAAAATGAAAGAGAATCCGACCTGGGGAAGGCTGATGAAGCAAGAGGCTGGAGTTCTTGGTTTATCTGTTGCCTTCTTCTCCAAAGAGCTCAAAGGGTCTCCCCCTTCCTCATTTAACCTCCACAATAACCCTGTGAGGTAGTCAGGGACTGGCCCCAAGATCACACCCAGAGAGCTTCATGGCCAAGTCAGGATTCAAACTGTGGCCTCCCAAGTTTCAGTCTAACCCAGGGATGTCCAACAGGTCATGATCTACTGGTGGATCGCAGGGTGTAACCCCCCTTCCTAAAAAAAAAGCTCAAGAACTTTGGGTAGATCACCACCAGTCTTTTTTATACTGTGAGTAGATAGCAGTCCATTGAGAATTGGACGTCCCTAACCCATGGGACGGGGTGAGCTCCTGTTGCTCGGTCCCTGCTCCTGCCAACCTAGCAGTTTGAAAGCACGTCCCTATAAAGCCTTAAACGGCTCAATAGCTCAAGGACCACCTCTTTCCATATGAATCTAGAGATCATCACCTGGACCTTCTTGTGCCCCCTCATCTAGAGGTCCAGAGAGTGGCAACATGAGAACGGGGCCTTCTCTGCAGTGGCTCCCCGTCTGTGGAATGCTCTCCCCAGAGAAGTCCGCCTGGCGCCTTCATTAGACACCTTTAGGGACCAGGCAAAAATGTTCCTTTGTAACCAGGCCTTTGGCTGATCTAATCAACATCCTATACCCTTTAAAATGTGGCTCTTTTCGGGGGGAGGGTGCTATTGGATTATTGTTTTTATTTTTAATTTCATATATTTTGACCTTTTTTGTGAACCGCTCTGAGACCTCTAGGTATATATTAATAACAATAACAATAATTTTAATAATTTCTCCATGGGAACCTCGCTCCTGCAGCCAGGTGCACCATGTGGGGAGAGGGACCCAAGGGGTCGAAAGTCCCCCAAAAAGTTTTTAAGGAGGGGCCTGAGCCAACTCAATATCCTGCAGCCTGCAATGGACCCTGCTGGGCCTTCCCACATAACATGCCGGTTCCCCCCAAAGTTGGGTGGAATCCAATGCCTGCAGAGAGGTGAGATAGCTCTGTATTCCCTTTTGGCACAGTTCTGATGGCAGGAGCCACTGCGGTGTAGTGGTTAGAGCAGGGGTCAGCAAACCTTTTTAGCAGGGGGCTGGTCTACTGTCCCTCAGACCTTGCTGGGGGCCGGACTATATTTTGAAAAAGAAAAGAACGAACAAATTCCTATGCCCCTCAAATCACCCAGAGATGCATTTTAAATAAAAGGACACATTCTACTCATGTAAAAACACCAGGCAGGCCCCACAAATAACCCAGAGATGCATTTTAAATAAAAGGACACATTTAAAGACTCTCTCAAGGCAAATCTTTTAAAAAATGTAATATAAACACTGACAATTGGGAAACACTTGCCTGCGAGTGCTCCAATTGGAGAACAGCCTTTACCAAAATAATATATCACTTGCCTGATAACAAATGCTGGAAATGTAAGGAAACTGAAGGAACATTCTTTCACCTTTGGTGGACGTGCCCAAGGGTTAAGGCTTTCTGGGAAATGATTTATAATGAGTTAAAAAAGGTATTTAAATATACCTTCCTTAAGAAACCAGAGGCCTTCCTTCTGGGCATTGTCGGCCAAGGAGTGCTAAAGAAAGATAAAACTTTTTTTATGTACGCAACAACAGCAGCAAGAATACTCATCGCAAAGTACTGGAAGACCCAAGATTTACCCACACTGGAAGAATGGCAGATGCAACTGATAGATTATATGGAGTTGGCTGAAATGACTGGCAGAATTCGGGACCTGGGAGAAGAGATGGTGGAAGAGGACTGGAAAAAATTCAAAGATTATTTACAAAAACACTACAAACTGTGTGAATGTTAGGAGAATGCACGATTGAAAGAAACACGGCAGCAGTAAATTTATTGTAAGACATATGAGAATAAGTGATGTTTAAGGAAATGATGGAACTTGAAGTAATATTATATTCAAGCCAAATAGTTTAATTTATGATAAAACCATTTAAAAGTTGGAACAGAATATTTGAGATTTATAAAATAAGAATGGAAGTAAGGTAACAAATTGCTGCATATAACTATAGGATTGAGAACGCAGGGAAGGGTGATGTGAGGAAGTCTAAAGATTATGAAAATATGATTTATGAATAATTTCATTTTACATGTATTTTCTTTTCTCATTTTTTCTCTATCTTATAATCTTACTTTGATCTTTCTTGTTTGTTATATGGTGATGGTACTTTATATGTTTGGTGGTTTGTTTGCTGTTTAAAAATTGTAATAAATATCTTATAAAAAAAAATGAAGAAGCTCAAACTCAGGACACAAGAGAGAAACTTCTGCCCGGAAACTGTGGAAGGACGTGTGGATCCAGAATTGGCCTCCACAGTCACTTACGGACTCATTGTTAAAACCGTGTTTATGGAAGACAATCTTACTCGGCTACAAGGGATTGCAGAAGAAGAAGAAGAAGAAGAAGAAGAAGAAGAAGAAGAAGAAGAAGAAGAAGAAGAAGAAGAAGAACTTAAGCCTGCTTTCCCTTGCCAATGCCAAATCAGGGGCACATTTTAAGGCTGTGCGTTGGGAGCTGTGTCCAAACCTTCCCCAACGCCTCTGATATAACATGTGGTTTGGGGAAACATCCTTGCAGGAGAAATGGGAAAGCTGGGTGAATCTCTACTGGAAGAGTGTTCCTTCCCACAGGAAGCTGTGACAGTCGCCAAGCCCGATGGCTTTAAAAGAGGACTGGACAAATTGACGAAGGAAAGAGCTATTGATGCCTACTAGACAGGATGGCTGTTCTCTGCCTCCACATTTGGAGGCAGCAATACTTCTGAAATACCCCCTTGCTGTAGCTCTTGTGCTCGAATCCTGCTTGTGAACTTCCCATTTGGGCACCTGGTTGGCCACTGGGAGAAAAGGATGCCAAGTAGATGTGCCAATGGTTTTATCCAGCTGGCTCTTTTTTGTGTTCTTGTGTTCACAGCACAGGACCAGCAATACGAAGTTAAAAACACTACAGTGGTACCTCGGGTTAAGAACTCAATTTGTTCCAGAGGTCTGTTCTTAACCTGAAACTGTTCTTAGCCTGAAGCACCACTTTAGCTAATGGGGCCTGCTGCTGCTGCCGTGCCACCCCTGCATGATTTCTGTTCTCATCCTGAAGCAAAGTTCTTAACCCAAGGTACTATTTCTGGGTTGTTGTTGTTGTTGTTTAGTCGTTTAGTCGTGTCCGACTCTTCGTGACCCCCTGGACCAGAGCACGCCAGGCACTCCTGTCTTCCACTGCCTCCCGCAGTTTGGTCAAACTCATGCTGGTAGCTTCGAGAACACTGTCCCACCATCTCGTCCTCTGTCGTCCCCTTCTCCTTGTGCCCTCCATCTTTCCCAACACCAGGGTCTTTTCCAGGGAGTCTTCTCTTCTCATGAGGTAGCCAAAGTATTGGAGCCTCAGCTTCAGGATCTGTCCTTCCAGTGAGCACTCAGGGCTGATTTCCTTCAGAATGGAGAGGTTTGATCTTCTTGCAGTCCATGGGACTCTCAAGAGTCTCCTCCAGCACCATAATTCAAAAGCATCCATTCTTTGGCGATCAGCCTTCTTTATGGTTCAACTCTCACTTCCATACATCACTACTGGGAAAACCATAGCATTAACTATTTCTGGGTTAGCGGAGTCTGTAACCTGAAGCGTCTGTAACCCGAGGTACCACTGTATTGTGTTTTTAATATTTTGTTGGGAGCCACCCAGAGTGGCTGGGGCAACCCCAGTCAGATGGGCGGCATATAAATAATAACATTATTATTATTATTATTATTATTATTATTATTATTATTATTTCTTATTCTCAGGGTTGCATGTAGGACAAAAAGATTCCTGCATTGCAGAGGGTTGGACTAGATGACCCTGATGGTCCCAGGCAGCTCTATGCTTCTGAGATTATTAAATGCCTATCTTCCAGTTGTGGCCAGCTGAGCCTCTGTTCCGGGTTGAGTGGCAGCTAGCCCACAACACTCAGTCAACATTTCAGGGATACTGAGAAGGTTCAGACCACATGCAGCTGCATTTGGACACACGCCATTATTTTCGAGGTTCCCTTTCAAGCCTGCTGATGCCTCTCTTCTGTGCGTAGAGTAATTATGCCATTAAGTCTACGTGAGTGTCCACAATCAGACCTGAACATTAGCCAGAGAGGGAGGGATTGTGGTGGATTGGGATGGTATATTAATTCCAATCTGCGAAATGGGCACCATTAATGCTGCCACATGACATTCCCCGCTTGTAAGAAATGAAACTTTGGAACTCCCTGACACTTGACGCCAGGCAGGTGCCTTCGCTGGAGCCTTTTCACAGCCTCCTTAAAACACTTTCCTTTAGGCAAGCCCAAGCCAGATCTGTAGAGGTTTACGTGCGTTTTATGGCTTCTTAGCTGCTGTTGGTTTTCTCCATCTTTTGAACGTTTTCAAATACCTGTTAATTTATTAAGAATGTTGATGTTTTAGTTTCTATTTTCGCAAACTGCTTAGAGGTTTTCCGACACTCGTATATAAATTTTGTTCTATAAATAAATGAGTAGCAGAATTCTAGACTGTAGAATCGTAGAGTCAGGACAGACTAGAGGGTCATCTAGTCCAAACTCCAGCCACGCAGGAGTATTTCACCCAGTGTGGGGCTCGAACCACAACCCTGAGATTAATAATAATAATAATAATAATTTATTATTTATACCCCGCCCATCTGGCTGGGACCCCCCAGCAACTCTGGGTGGCTTCCAACAGAACACTAAAATACAATAACCTATTAAACATTAAAAGCTTCCCTAAACAAGGCTGCCTTTCGATGTCTTCTAAAAGTTTGGTAGTTATTTTTCTCTTTGACATCTGGTGGGAGGGTGTTTCACAGGGCGGGCACCACTACCGAGAAGGCTCTCTGCCTGGTTCCCTGTAACCTGGGTTCTCACAGTGAGGGAACCGCCAGAAGGCCCTCAGCGTTGGACCTCAGTGTCTGGGCAGAACGATGGAGGTGGAGACGCTCCTTCAGGTATACTGGACCAAGGCCATTTAGGGCTTTAAAGATCAGCACCAACACTTTGAATTGTGCTTGGAAATGTACTGGGAGCCAGTGTAGGTCTTTCAAGACCGGTGTTATATGGTCTCGGCGGCCACTCCCAGTCACCAGTCTAGCTGCCGCATTCTGGATTAATTGTAGTTTCCGGGTCACCTTCAAAGGTAGCCCCACGTAGAGCGCATTGCAGTAGTTCAAGCGAGAGATAACCAGAGCATGCACCACTCTGGCGAGACAGTCCGCGGGCAGATAGGGTCTCATCCTGCATACCAGATGGAGCTGGTAAACAGTTCCCCTGGACACAAAACTGACCTGTGCCTCCATGGACAGTTGTGAGTCCAGAATGACTCCCAGGCTGCGCACCTGGTGCTTCAGGGGTACAGTTGCCCCGTCCAGGACCAGGGAGTCCTCCACACTTGCCCGTCTCCTGTCCCCCGAAAACAGTACTTCTGTCTTGTCAGGATTCAACCTCAATCTGTTAGCCGCCATCCATCCTCCAACCGAATCTCATGCTTTATGGACTGAGCTACCCCTTACCACTTCGGTCCATAGACTGGGGAGAGGGCTATCAAATTTTTGAATACCCCTCCATGCAGAAAGTTCTCTGTACATGTTCTGCCATCTCACTCTATAACTTTTATTTTCTGTACAGCGCAGTATAGTTTGTGGTGAGTCACTTTTTTGCACTTCAAGACAATGCAAAGGCTTTGATCGCCTTAAGCAGAATGGGCAATTGATGAACTTTTTTTTTCTTCTCTTTTTTACAAAATGAAATCAAGTCTTTTAAACTGTGGGTTTGAAATGCTTTATGACTGGGCAAGTGATTTGTTTGTTATTTTAAAAGGTCAGTTGCCCACCCTGAGCCCTTGTGGACAGATTTCTGCTGCCCCCCATAAAAGCTTGCCTTTCTCTTCCTTGCCTTTAGAAAGAAAACAACCGCCACCCCTTTTTCTGTGAAATGGAAATACCCAATATGTTTGCATTACTTCACTTGGGGTGATTAAGTTCCTAATCGGATTTGAGTTTGATCAGGGTGGTGGTGGGGTGGGAGACTGGCAGTAGAGGGGGGGGAAGAAAAATTCTTGATTCATGCAGCAAAGGGATTGTGCAAAAGGTCTCTCAGCTGAGCATAAAGCGATCAGAAAGGATTGTTTCTTTACGCAGGTAGTTTTATGAGCATTACAGGGGAACGCATTCTGCAAAGAAGAAAAGAGAGGAAAGGGGGACATGTACGTAAGGAAATAATTGGGATGATCAGATTCAGCCCCAAAGCCTGGATCAAACGTGAAATCTCATTATTCGCCCATGTTTAACGTGCTCCTTTCTTAGGAACTTTTTTCTTTTTTGGGGTTTTTTCTTTAAATGGCATGTCACCGAGGACAGGGCTTCCAGAAAGCTTCCACAAAAGTGGAATTTGCCTGTCTTTCTCTCAGTCACTCAGAGCAAGAAACGGAGACCCTCTGACTTTTTTTTAAAAAAAAGAAAACATCCAAGAGTTTGAATTTATAAAATATATTTTCTGCCTTTCATCCAAATGCTAAGACGCCGGCCCTAATTCTTACCCCCACATAAAAGATTGTACGTACTTCACTGACCTGTAGGTTTTAGGTTGAACAGGACATGTTGGGAGAAGCCACCCCAAGGAAGTTAGCTTCATATAATGGTAGAATTGGAAGGGAACCACCAGGGTCATCTAGTCCAACCCTGTGCGATGCAGAAATGTTTTGCCCAACATGGGGCTTATTATTATTATTATTTCATTTATACCCCACACTCCCCGGCCACTGCCAGGCTCAGGGCAGCTAACACCAATAAAATTTCAGTAAAAACATAATAGGGGGGGAACACAGTTTAAAATACAGGTTAAAATGCAATTTAAAATACAGCCTCATTTTAATGGTAGCCCATAGATCAAGACCATAAGGGGAGGGAAACATAAGGGTCAGACTAAGTCCAAACCAAAGGCCAGGCAGAGCATCTCTGTCTTGCAGGCCCTGCGGAAAGATGTCAAGTCCCGCAGAGCCCTAGTCTCTTGTTCCACCAAGTCGGGGCCAGTACTGAAAAGGCCCTGGCCCTAGTTGAGACCAATCTAACCACCTTGCGACTTGGGACCTCCAAAGCGTTGTCATTTGTGGACATTAAGGTCCTCCGCGGGGCATAACAGGAGAGGTGGTCCCGTAGGTACGTGGGTGATAGGCCGCAGATGAAGGGTCTCCTGCTCTCCTGACTGAGCTATCCTATCCCAGGTCCATCCTTAGTTGGGGGGCTTTAGGTTTATGCTGTGGACACCTCATGGCTAGTAGCTACTGGCAGCTATGTTGCCCCATGATCCCCCAGGCTAATTTTTCCACACACACAAAACGAGAAGAATGGTACATTTTCCCTCATATCTCAGGTTCTGCAAATTCTAGAAACTTTTTTTAAAAATGGAAGCTGGGAATCTAGAGGTTATATTTCATTCCGGGAGACCGCCGACGTACACTGCACAATAAATATTTTGTTTAAAAATCCATTTTGAAAAATCAAAGTTTATAAGTTTGTTGTTGTTGGCGTCCATCTGTCTCGAGAGAAAATGGAGTGTGCTTGCAGGGGTTGTAGCCTTATTAGACTTTACCAATTGGTGGGGTCTGCGTTGCTCCTGGATGGGAGGAAGGAAGTCAAATGACACCGAGGTTTGGTTCAGAGAGTTTATTCTGCTCTATGGATAGCAGAAGGCACTTGCGTGGTCATTCCACAGCAAGTCCAAAGAAATGAGAAATTTCATGCAGTATATATATCCTCCAGGCACCCTCTCCCCTGCTGGAGAATCGCAGTGCCTGCTGTGGCTACAGAGACTGGTAACTCGTAACTGATTCTTCCCATGTTGTTTTTGCTGCATTATCAGCTCGGACATGACCTCCCCTGGGCGCATACAGCCTGGGCAGTATGTCTGGAGGTCCTGGGCTGCCCAGACAACAAGACCCCAGTGGCGTTGCAACGGGGGGGGGGGAGCAGTGTGCCCCTGGTGCCATGTCTGGCGGGGTGACAAGAAAGCACCCTGCAGGGGCTCACAGCAGCAAGAGCAGCCATCGTGCCACCGCAGCCACATGTGGAGGATCCTCCGTTCACAGCTGCAGCCGCAAGCAGAGAATCCTGGTGCTGGGGGCAAACCACTATGTACAGTGCATGTGCGGTGGCGCACACATGCGCTGTACGTAGCAACGCCGCACATGCGCTGTACATGCTGCTGGTGCCGCTCAAGCACCGTACGGACGGTGGTGGGATCCCTCCATCACCGCTACAGCTGTGAGCAGAGGATCCCAGCACCGTCTGTACGGAGCTTGAGCGCCGCCAGCAAACCGCTATGTACAGCACATGTGTGGTGTCACTATGTATGGTGCATGTGCTGTATGTAGTGACACCGCACATGCGCCGTACATAGTGGTTTGCCGCCCTGGGTGTCACGACACCTTTGGTCACCCCTGCGAGACCCCACTCTCGGTCTTACTGAAGTGGTCCAAAAGAAAGCAGAGCAAGACGCTTGGCACCAGTTTGGCTGCAAGAGTTGGCAGAAGGAGGCGTACAAGACGCCATCCCTAGGGACTCCCTTCCACATTTGTGTAGGGTTTACAGTGGTACCTCGGGTTACATACGCTTCAGGTTACATACGCTTCAGGTTACACACTCCGCTAACCCAGAAATAGTACTTCAGGTTAAGAACTTTGCTTCAGGATAAGAACAGAAATCGTGCTCCGGCGGTGTGGCGGCAGCAGGAGGCCCCATTAGCTAAAGTGGTGCTTCAGGTTAAGAACAGTTTCAGGTTCCTCCGGAACGAATTAAGTTCTTAACCCGAGGTACCACTGTACTCCTTACCCTTTTCTTCTCCCAAAGATATCCTACAAGACCAGGGGTAGGCAACCTAAGGCCAGGGGGCCAGATCTGGCCCAATTGCCTTCTAAATCCGGCCCATGGACGGTCCGGGAATCAGCATGTTTTTACATGAGTAGAATGTGTCCTTTGATTTAAAATGCATCTCTGGGTTATTTGTGGGGCATAGGAATTCATTCATATATTTTTTTCAAAATATAGTCTGGCCCTCTACATAGTCTGAGGGACAGTGGACTGGGCCATGACTGAAAAAGCTTGCTGACCTCTGCACAAGACAGGGGGGTACAGATATTTCCTCAGGGTTTACTCCCCAAGCCCAGCCCATGAAAGTTTATAAATAGATCACATAAAACCGTAGCAACATTGTTCCTAAACCACGAAGAACAACAATGAGTCTAATCTAATGCCACACAGTATCAACCCATCATAAATTGCTACAGCAGAGACAGGAAAATGTATGGATGTATCTTATCTTTGTAGTTATCACTCAAGTAATTGCAATCTTTCAAAGATCTGTTTTCTTGGCTTCAAAACTTACGCCTTGGAAAGCATCCTGTTCAGCAACAAAGCAATATCCGAAATCTTTCTTTAACCATTCAGAGATTGCGGGAAAATACAAAGTTTCATCATGCGTTACAATATACCGTATTTTTCGTCCCATAGGGCACTCCGTCCCATAGGACATACCTAGTTTTTTGGGGGGGGAATAAAGGGGGGAATTCCTTTATTCCCCCCAAAAAAAACCAGGTCGGGGAAATCAAACCAGGTCGGGGAACAGCGGTATGGCGGTGCTCCGCCTCCCCGCTGTCCCCCGAGCTTGTGGGGCTGGCCGATGTCTGCCCAAAGCACGGGGCGCTCTGCTTCAGCGCGCCCCGTGCTCCGTGCAGCAGGCTGCTATCCGCAGCTTAGGGAGCCCTGCGGGAGTTTCCCAGGCTTGCTGATAGCTTCCTGAAGCCTGGAGAGCAAGAGGGGTTGGTGCGCACCGGCCCCTCTCGCTCTCCAAGCTTCAGCGAAAGCCTGCATTCGCTCCATAGGACGCACACAGATTTCCCCTTCATTTTTGGAGGGGAAAAAGTGTGTCCTATAGGGCGAAAAATACGGCAGGTACTTGCAACTACCAGTAATTTACTTATCCTCTCTAAATCACCCTGCTCGACGGTATCCTTTACTTAGCCTCTATATGTTAAGAGGCAGCATGTGAAATATTCTCTTTTTAGCTACACACTCATTACCATGGTGACTACCATAATTCAATGGCACCCAAATTCGGTTCCTACAAAAGTTAGCACAGTGCTGTCTGGAATATGGTGCTTCGAGTATCACAGGCACCTACTGGTTAGTGCCTGTGATGTCACAGATGAAGAGCACTGCAACTCCACACTCCTCTTGGTCTCCTCTTCTCCAGGCTAAACATACACAACTCCCTCGACTGTTCCTCACAAGGCTTGGCTTCTAGACCCTTGATCATCTTAACTGCCCTCCTCTTCACACATTCCAGCTTGTCAACATCCATCTTAAATTGTGGCGCCCAGAACTGGATACAGGACTCCAGGTGTGGTCTGACCAAGGCAGAATAGAGTGGTATTATTGCTTCTCTTGGGACGCAGGTGGCACTGTGGTCTAGGACTTGCCGATCAGAAGGTCAGTGGTTCGAATCCCTGTGATGGGGTGAGCTCCCATTGCTCAGTCCCTGCTCCTGCCAACCTAGCAGTTCGAAAGCACGTCAAGTGCAAGTAGATAAATAGGTACCGCTCTGGCGGGAAGGTAAACACCGTTTCCGTGTGCTGCTCTGGTTCACCAGAAGCGGCTTAGTCCTGCTGGCCACATGACCCAGAAGCTGTACGCCAGCTTCCTCAGCCAATAAAGTGAGATGAGTGGCGTGACCCCAGAGTCGGTCACGACTGGACCTAATGGTCAGGGGTCCCCTTACCCTTTACCTTTATTGCTCCCCAGTGTGGTGTAGTGGTTAAGATTGATACAACTCGCAATCTGGGGAACCAGGTTCACTTCCCTGCTCCTCCACATGCAGCTGCTGGGTGACCTTGGGCCAGTCACACTGAAGTCTCTCAGCCTCACTCACCTCACAGAGTGTTTGTTGTGGGGGAGGAAGGGAAAGGAGAACGTTAGCTGCTTTCAGACTCCTTAGGGTAGTGATAAAGCAGGATATCAAATCCAAACTCTTCTTCCTCTTCCTTGATCTGGACTCGATACTTCTGATGATGTGGCCTAGAATAGCGTTAGCTTTTTTTGCTGCTGCATCACACTGAGGACCCCTGTCAAGCTTGTGGTCCACCAAGTACCCTAGATCCTTTTCACATGTACTGCTAGTAAGCCAGGTGTTCACCAACCTATATTTGTGCATCTGGTTCTTCCTGCCTAAGGGCAGAACCTGACATTTGTCCCCATTGAAATACATTTTGTTAGTTTGGGCCCAGTTCTCCAATCTGTTGAGGTCATTTTGAATTCTGATTCTGTCTTCTGCAGCATTAGCTACCTGCTCCCAGTTTGGTATCATCTGCAAATTGAATGAGCAAAATAAATGGGCTCTGGCATATTCCCACCTCTCTCATATCCCCCATGCTTTTCTGTGTGGGGGTGGAGAGGTCACATCCTCAGCTGTTTTTAGTAGATAGTCCTGAGGCCTTTGTGTGCTAACAAGGCTTTGATGGATGAACTGGCCCCATGTGTGAAGCAAGTCCTCTCTGTAGTGTGAAATCGGTGGTGATAACCCGTTTGGCACATGCACGTTGTCACTGGGTGACGTGGTCATCAAGCAATGAGCCCAAACATGTGATCTGACCAAAAAGAATGCAGTTGTCGGACACTACCAGCCTCCTGGTAGGTGGCGCTGTGGGTTAAACAGCCTAGGACTTGCCGATCAGAAGGTCGGTGGTTCGAATCTCCACGACGGGGTGAGCTCCTGTTGCTCGGTCCCTGCTCCTGCCAACCTAGCAGTTTGAAAGCATGCCAAAAATTGCAAGTAGATAAATAGCTACCGCTCCAGTGGGAAGGTAAACGGTGTTTCCGTGCACTGCTCTGGTTCGCCAGAAGCGGCTTAGTCATGCTGGCCACATGACCCAGAAGCTGTACGCCGGCTCCCTCAGCCAGTAAAGTGAGATGAG
Organism: Podarcis muralis; assembly: GCF_004329235.1. Lineage (NCBI taxonomy): Eukaryota > Metazoa > Chordata > Lepidosauria > Squamata > Lacertidae > Podarcis > Podarcis muralis. Next base: position 5,324,361 of record NC_041312.1, read on the forward strand.
CATCGCAACCCCAGAGTCGGCCACGACTGGACCTAATGGTCAGGGGTCCCTTTACCTTTACCAGCCTCCTAATAGGACAGGCATCCCCAAACTCAGCCCTCCAGAAGTTTTGGGACTACAACTCCCATCATCACTAGCTAACAGGACCAATGGTCAGGGATGGTGGGAATTGTAGTCCCAAAACATCTGGAGGGTCAAGTTTGGAGTTGCCTGTACTAGGACCTCTGTGGGTACTCTGTAATAATAATAATAATAATAATAATAATAATAATAATAATTATATTATATTATATATTATTTATACCCCACCCATCTGGCTGGGTTTCTGCAGCCACTCTGGGCAGCTTCCAACAGAATATTAAACACAATAAAACATCAAACATTAAAAACTTCCCTAAACAGGGCTGCCTTCAGATGTCTTCTAAAAGTCAGATAGTTGTTTATTTCCTTGACATCTGATGGAAGGATGTTCCACAGGGCAGGTGCCACTACTGAGAAGGCCCTCTGCCTGGTTCCCTGTAACCTAATTTCTCGCAGTGAGGGAACTGCTGGAAGGCCCTCGGAGCTGGACCTCAGTGTCCGGGCTGAATGATGGGGGTGAAGACGCTCCTTCAGGTATACTGGGCCATTTAGGGCTTTAAAGGTCAGAACCAACACTTTGAATTGTGCTCAGAAACGTACTGGGAGCCAATGCAGGTCTCTTAGGACCAGTGTTATGTGGTCTTGGCTGCCACTCCCAGTCACCAGTCTAGCTACCGCATTCTGGATTAGTTGTGGTTTCCGGGTCACCTTCAAAGGTAGCCCCACATAGAGTGCATTACAGTAGTCCAAGCAGGAGATAACCAGAGCATGCACCACTCTGGAGAGACAGTCTGCGGGCAGGGAGGGTCTCAGCCTGCGTACCAGATAGAGTGTACCAATACCTTTATTTCATACAGTCACAGAATTGTACAGTTGGAAGGGATGCTGAGGGTCATCTGGTCCAATCTCTCGCTCTGGAGGTTGTGGACTCTCCTTCCTTGGAGGTTTATAAGCAGAGGTTGGATAGCCATCTGCCATGGATGCTTTAGCTGAGATTCCTGCGTTGCAGAGGTGTGATGGCAGGCATCAAGGGACAGGCGTTGCTGTACATACCTCCCCTTTACCTTAAGATGAGTCATTTTGGTTTGAGGCATCTCTTCTTTGCCACCTCATGAGAAGAGAAGACTCCCTGGAAAAGACCCTGATGTTGGGAAAGATGGAGGGCACAAGGAGAAGGGGACGACAGAGGACGAGATGGTGGGACAGTGTTCTCGAAGCTACCAGTATGAGTTTGACCAAACTGCAGGAGGCAGTGGAAGACAGGCATGCCTGGCGTGCTCTGGTCCAGGGGGTCACAAAGAGTCGGACACGACTAAACAACAACAATCTCTTCTTTGCAAGTCCCCTCCCCCAGCGCATTAAAAAAATGGGGGTGGCTTGGGGCCCCCTCCTAGTTGCCTTTGAATGTGGTCTTGGAGCACTCATGCAGAAAAGGGACTGTAGCTCAGTGGTCAGAGCGTTCGCTTCCCAGGTTCCATGCAAAGGTGTCTCCAGGTAGGACTGAGAAAGACTCCTGTCTGAACCCCCTAGAGCTGCTGCCAGTCAGTGCAGACAATGCTAAGCTACCTAAGGCAAAGCCTGGACTGGGAAGGCTTTGGACTCGCATCTGGATCAAGCCAAAGTCAGTTGCAGTTCACACTCAGCTGCGCACACTCTCTCTTTATAAGGAAAGTAGAAGAGAAAGGAAAGGAAAAGCTACGAGGAGATTGACAGAGGCCAAGGAGGTGGGACATCCCTTTGCAGAGCCCAGGACAGAGGAGGAGGAGGAGGAGGAGGAGAAGGAAGGCGGAGTTTGCGGCCCGCTGATTGACAGGCTGGCTCCTCGGACCCACGTGACCCTCTCCGGGGCTGGAAGAAAAGCAGAAGGCAGCCTGCTCGGGAGTTTCATTATATTCAAATATATTCGTTTTCCAGGAGTCGCTCTGGAGCAGCAAGCCGTGGCGCGCGATTGCTCCTGCCCGCAGCCCGGAGAAGAAGACGAAGAGGAAGAAGGCGAAGCAGCAGCAGCGAGCGATAGATTGACTCTCCCCGGCTCCGCAAAGCGGCTTGACTCCGGATTCCCCGCGTGAGCTTTCCCACGAGTCCTGCTCCACGCTTGGCTGTCAAGAACCATGGACTGTTTCTATATGCCTTGCTTTCTGTCAGTGAGTAGCGCTTTCTCATTCCTTGTGTGAGTTCTGGTTTAAAAGAGGGGGAGGATGAAAAAGAACCAAGAAAAAGAGAGGGAGGGAGGGAGAGAGAGAGACGGAGCTTGTTGTGTGTGAGAGTGAGCGAGCGAGTGAGCGAGCGCCGGACTCTCAAACTTCCGAGTCCTTTTATTCGCTCCTTTTAAAAACAAATGGTTCATTTCGAAACAGTTTTTTGGTTTGTTTGTTTTCAGGGGAGAGCATTTTCTGTGCAATCTCTCCGTGCCCTTACTTGAGAGTAAGCCCTACTGGGGGCTTACTTCCAAGTAAACGCCCATCGGCTCGGACTGTAGTGTGTGTGTTTTTCCTTTTTAAAAATGAAGATCTAGTTTTTACCCCCCGGGGATATTTGTCAAATGCGAAGTAAATAAGAACGACTGGAGACCCTGGAGAAGGCGCGTCCTTCCCCCTCCGCGTTTATCCCCCCACCCTTCCCCTCGCGATCCACGAAGCCCTTACGCCGGAGAGGGGCTGCAGATCTCCCCGTCCCCTCCCCGCAACCCCCCACGGACGGGGCTACCCTGCGGGCACCTAGTGGCTAGCGGCCGGCAGCCGGGAAGGCTCCAACAGACACTTGCTATGGAGAGCGCTTTCCAAGGAGACCTCCTGGAAGCTTGCTCAACAATGAACCGGGACCTCCGACTCCCAGCCTCTCCCAGTGCATTTTAAAAAAATAAATATTACTTCCATTAACAACAAGTGCAAAGCCCTGTTTTGATGGGCGAAAAGCAGAGATGGGTTTTCGGAACTTTGTGCGCGCGTATTAATAGCTGGTTTCGCGACCCCATTTTTACGCAGATCGTTGCTCAGATAAAACAGAGGAGAAATTTTTTTGGGGGGTGTTGATAATCGCGGGGGGGGGGGGGCGTAAAGTCCCAAGTCTTAATTGGCTGGGCGTAAAGTCCCAATAAGGTTCTGCACTGCATTTTCGGGGGGGATCTGGTTTGTGTTTTGTTTTGTTTTTTGAGCTTGGGATGTGGGTTTCTTTAACTTTTTCCCAAAGTGTGTCATTTTTGACGGACCTTGTTTGTTTGCTCCTCTTTCTCCCTCCTTCTCCCTCTCTTCCCTCCCCTCCTTCTGCTCTCTGCCCCCCCCAACCCAACTACACCCTTCCCTCCCCCCCCCAACAGAGACACCATGACGCCTGGTAACCGACTCCTGATGGTCATTTTATTGTGCCGAGTGCTGCTTGGAGGTACTAACCGTGCCAGCTTGATACCTGCCGAGACTGGGAAGAAGAAAGTTGTCGGGGACCATCTCCAGCAGCAGCAGCAGCGAGCCGGGGAGGCCGGAGACGGAGAAGGCGCCTCGGGGACTTCGCGCCGCCCGTTCCCGAGCCATGAACTCTTGCGCGGGTTCGAGGCTACCCTTCTCCAGATGTTCGGGCTCCGGCGGCGGCCGCAGCCCAGCAAGGCGGCGCTCGTCCCTTCATACATGCTGGATCTCTATCGCCTCCAGTCCGGGGAAGAGGAGGAAAAGCTGCAGGATCTCAGCCTCCAGTACCCGGAAAAGTCCACCAGCCGCGCCAACACCGTGCGGAGCTTCCACCACGAAGGTATGCAAACTGGAAAAGGGGCGCACCGAGCGCTTCTGAGTAGATCTCCGACTATTATGATGGTGATTGGTGGTGGTGGGATTTCAGAATTTGATTTTTTTTTTTTTTTTTTTTTTTTTGCGGGGAGGTGGGGAGGAACGAAATCTGATGCACCCCTCCTAGTGTCCGGTTGGGGCTTTCTTGCGAGTAAACGCTCCTGAAAGGATCAGGCGGCCCGAGGTCGGACCCGGGCTAAAAGCACCGCTTGCAAGATTCCAGGGTTGGACTGGGTTAGGTGTCCCCTGGTTTTTTTGGGGGGGTGGAAGGGGTAGTTCGTTTTCTCCTCCTCCTTCACCCCTGCTCCGCATCGGGCTGTGGATGCGATGGATTTGGACTGAAACCGGTTCCGAGTGTGATACTCTGGCGTGACTCTGGCTCACCCTCTATGGAGAGGCGTGATGAGCGCGGGTGCCGTCCTTCTCCTCCCTTGCCCAGGAAGCAGCTAAGGAGGACGGACAGCGGGGGGGTTTGTGTGGGCATTTCTGCGCTCACGGAAACCGGGATCTGGAGAAACGTTTATACGAGAAAGACGATCTGATTATGTTTTAGGGGAAGGGTTTGACCTCTCGAGAAGTGGGCTCGCTTGGTTTAAGAGCAGGATACGGTACGTCGCTTGGGAGGAGAGAGGTCTGCAGACTACTTTTGCACGATTGAGACCGCTATTGCCAACTAGAATTACTGATATTATTAAGCCACCATTCTCCGGTTGAACGTCGGCCTGCGTGCGCCCGGACTGAAAGGCGTTCTCTCTCTGAGTCGCCCGTCAGCAGCTGCTCCGGATTTCACTCCGGTTCTGTTACTCCCACCCCCATCTCGCTCCTCCTCTCTTCCCGGACCAAACTTAGAAGTTTATGGAGAAATATCAAAGCGCTCGTCCCCGCCTTTAAAGAAAAAAACCAACCAAAGAACTCCCGCTTGTTCCTTTTGGGAAACGGAGGGAGGGAAGAGAGGGAGATGGCTTTTTTAAAAATGACCAACGTAAAACTGCGTCTGTTTGGGAGGTGTGTGTGTGTGTGTGTGTGTGTGAGAGAGAGAGAGAGAGAGAGAGAGAGAGAGAGAGAGAGAGAGAGAGAGATGCAACTGCAAGTGGATCCAAATGTTTCGTAGCCAGTTTGCTGCTTCTTTCTTCTGGAGCCGGGAGTCTGTACTGGTTGCAACCCCTGTTATTAGAAAGGAGGGTTTTTTTGGGGGGGGGCTTCGCGCACCAAGAGAGCATCTCCCTTTTCCCCTAACAATAAATTTAAAGAGGAAACGTAGCTTTAAAACACATCTGCCCACTTTTTCCTCTGCAATATTAGTAAGAACTATTATTATTATTAAATTACAACTCGCAAGCCGTATTTGGTAAATGGGCATCTATTGCAAGGCACAACCTGTTTCCTCTAGAGTAGCTCCTTTTGGATCAAAGTCGTCTGCTGACGATAGAGCTGGAGAAGAAGTGTGCTCTGGGCGTGCGTGGCCGTGAAGAATGGATCACACGAGCACGCGCAAGAACTTATAGGGGAAGGACAGGCCACAATCACTCTGCTTATGTGCAGAGGTGACGGAGGGGGGTGTGTGTGGAAATAACAGAACAACGACTTGATTCGAATTTGGCGGATAGCGCAAGAAGCCACCCGACCCCGCAATACACGGACTAGTGGGAATCCAGCGAGGCTGAATTTCACAGTTGCTAAATCTACACTTAAATGGAGAGCGTCCGATGTATTTTTTAAAAGGGGGGGGAGGGGGAGAGGCGCATGGGTTTAACTCTTCCTGGGACAATGGGGAGGCCTGTTCTTGAATCCTAAAGCCGTGCTTGCATCCTCCTCGCGGGCAGGGTCCTTTGTGCTGTTGGCTCGATGGCCAGCGCCGTGCACATGTAAGGTGGGGCAAAAAAATTTAAAAAGTAACAACGATAGGGCGTGCTGGGAGGGCTGGGACGCACAAATGGTGCCTTAGCAAACAGCTCACTAGGCTTCTGCAATGGGGCAGAGAACAGAGTGGGGAGAGGGCGCCGGAGTGTGTGGGGCGGAGGATCGAACCTCTACCAGCAAGATGATCTGAGTTCAAAGCAAAGACTCTCCTAAACTGAGAGCAGTTACCTACGCCCTTTCTTATGCAGGATGATGGCTGTATTGTACTTAAGGATTTAAGCTGGGCGGGGGGAATGTTGCATAAGTGGGCCAGGAACCGCAGCCTTGCAGCCCGATCACCCGCTGGCCTGGCTTCATTTCTTAGCAAAGCGCGTTTAGGATCGCAGCAATGCTATCCCCAAGTATGCCTTGTCGCCCGCAGCGCAACTTTTGCGCAAGGCGTCCAAGGATGGGGCTCCTCCTCTAGTCCTCGCGCGCTTCTATTAGGCAGCAGACGCCTCATGGCAATCAAAAGAGCCTTCCCCCCCCCCCCAGTAAACTGGGCCGGCCAGGGGGTGGCGATAACCCAAAAGGCAGGTGAAATGGACAAAAGTGGGGGGTGGTGAGGTTTTACTTTTGGAGGAGATGGATAGGGGTATTATTCCTCTCCAGCCCGGTGCTTTAGCAGGTGGATCGCGCCCTTCCCGTGACGCTGACCCAGCCAGCCACCCAACCCACGGCCATCGCGCGCTCGGTTTTGTCCGGGCTTGCCCAAACCGCGCCGTCTGTTCTGCGCGTCTGTTGCTGTCTCTCCTCCTTCCTGCCACCACCAACCGTCGCTTCTCTTGCTATCTCCTCCCGGTCCCCTTCCCCTCTCCAGAGCACCTCGAGCAAGTCCCTGGGCCCGCCAACCAGCCGGCCCGCCTGCGCTACTTCTTCAACCTGAGCAGCGTGCCGTCGGGCGAGGCCATCTCCTCGGCGGAGCTGCGGCTCTTCCGACAGCAGATCGTCGGCGAGGACGAGGCGTCCTCCTGGGAGAGGGGCTTCCACCGGATCAACATTTACGAGGTGATGAAGCCCCTCCGCCGAGGGGAGGACCTGGCCACCCGCCTGTTGGACACCCGCCTGGTGCACCACAACGTCAGCCGCTGGGAGAGCTTCGACGTGAGCCCCGCCGTTATCCGATGGACCGCAGGCGGCCAGCCCAACCACGGGCTGGCCGTGGAGGTTGTGCCCCTCCACCCCGCGCTACAGACTCACCAGGGCAGCCATGTCCGGATTAGCCGCTCTTTACCTCAAGGGGGCCGCCTGGGGGCCGGAGACTGGGCCCGCCTCCGGCCCCTGCTGGTCACTTTCAGCCACGACGGCCGGGGCCAGTCGCTGCTGACGCGCCGGGCCAAGCGCAGCCCCAAGCACGCGCACCAGCGCGCGCGCAAGAACAAGAAGAACTGCCGCCGCCACGCGCTCTATGTGGATTTCAGCGACGTTGGCTGGAACGACTGGATCGTGGCCCCGCCGGGCTACCAGGCTTTCTACTGCCACGGGGACTGCCCTTTCCCTTTGGCTGACCACCTCAACTCGACCAACCACGCCATCGTGCAGACGCTGGTCAACTCGGTCAACGGCAGCATCCCCAAAGCTTGCTGCGTCCCCACCGAGCTCAGCGCCATCTCTATGCTCTACCTGGACGAGTACGACAAAGTGGTCCTCAAGAATTACCAGGAGATGGTGGTCGAAGGGTGTGGGTGTCGTTAAACGCGAGAAACAGAGAGAGAGAGAATTTTTTTTTCCTTAAAGAAAAAGTGATAAATCAACTTCTTCCCTGTCCGGTTCTCTCCCTCCGGTCCCTTGTCCTCACCATCCAGCCCGCCCCGTCCAAAATTCCCCAGGGATGGAAGTGGCGGGAAGAGGGGCTGTTTGTTCTCCTTCCAGGTTCAAGAATGGGCTGGCCTTCTGTGCTTTTTTTTTCTTTCGAAAAAAAGAAAAGGAACATCAAGTTATGCCATAAATTCTCTTTCTCACCTATGCCGCTCACCCAGCGGCGCGTGCGCGCCAGAAAAAAAAAATTAATGGAAAAAAATCCCTTAATCCGTTCACCTTGACCTTATTTATGACTTTATGTGCAAATGTTTTGACAATAATGATCATATATTTTGACAAAATATATTTATAACGACATATTAAAAGATAAAAAATAAAGCGAGTCATTATTTTAAAGGTAAACGCAATATCTTTTATAGTTTTAATTAATTAATTTATTTCTTTAAAAAATATCATTTATTTCTATTGGGGGTGGGTGGGGTATTTTCTTTCCTCTCTTTCTCCCTCCCCAGCCCGAAAGGTTTTCCCCCGCCGCGCTCTCGTTTTCTTTTTGCATTGTCTTAATTGCTAACTCGCTTGCCTGGCTGCAATTTCGGGGGGCAGGACTAAAATTAGATTCCATATCTTTCCCCCCACCCCACCCCCTTATAAATAGGACCTCCGCATCTCTCGGCACGTTTTGGCATCATTTTGGCACGGTCTTAAGGATTGCTGTGGCCGATTGGTCCCACTTGTGCAAGCTAGGTCTCTGCGTAAGATCCAGTCTTTGGGGAGGGTGGGCTATGCTCTGATTGGGGTTTGCCTTATCTCCCCCACCCCGCCTGCCCACTGCGCCTGCGCGCGCTTGTGACACACCTCGAAGTGTTATTGTGGGTTCAAACCGTCTGAGAAACTTCCCACCCGTTCCTGTCCAAAGACCCTCTCCCACCAAAGAGCTAAAACTGGATGGAAGTGACTCCCCCGCACCTTACGATGCTCAAGATCCGAGAGCGCATAGTGTGAGAGCCCTCAGAGTAGACCCTAGGCAGACGCTTGCGTCTACCCGAAGCGAGACCCATTCATCTCAATGGAGCAACCATCCCATTGATCCGGCTTAAGGGGTCACAGCCTTCCCTTGCTCCATAGCCAGATCCGCAAAACCATTAATCCTTTAAATTAGGGGGCCCCTTTGGCTCCCCATTAAAATATTTGAGGGGGCCGCCCCGCCCCCCAAGTCGATGGGCATCGCCATTCAAATGGTGTGTGCGCACTCGATTATGCGGAATGGGGTTTACCTGCCCCCAATATTTTATTTAAGTTGGCACCCCTGGAACGTAACAACCACTTTATTGACCGCACGTGGTCGGCCCAGACTGCCTTAGCTAGCCATAACTCTCACCCCTCTGAGTAAATTATTGGGCCAGGAGTAGCTTTGATTTGAGCCACTCCTAGTCCCCTAGCAGGGGGGCAGATGGGTCACCTGAGTACACGCAGAGTGTGTTTCCGTCCCCGCTGGGTCCCTTTCTGACCTCCCCTCCTCCCCGCCGCTGGGATTGGAGAGCCCAGGTTCACACCTCTGGCTACCTTTCATAGAATCGTAGAGTTGGAAGGGAACCCCAGGGGTCATCCAGCCCAACCCCCTTCAATGCAGGAATCTCAGCTAAAGCATCCAGGACAGATGGGTGCCCAACCTCTGCTTAAAAGCCTCTGCTTCTTCGTTCCCTCCCTCTTGAAGCCAGCTACCGCTTGGTCTTCGAGGGATGGCAGATTGCGTCTCCCCGGGCGCAAATCCAAGGCTATCCGTTTTTTTAGCTTGTTGTGGGTGGTCTGCCTTTCCTGTTTACATCCTGTGTGTCTCCAGCTTTTGCGTCTGGATGGGGGCTTATTTTGTGCTGGCTTTGCCTAGCACACTTGTTTGTCTTTTTTTTTAAGAATGCTCCTTTTAGCCCCCTCCTGTTGGCGATTTTGCAAAAGGTCCCTCTCTCTCTCTCTACACAGAGATCTCGTGGCATCCTGTTCACCCTGTTTTATTACAAGCGCAATTTCCAGCAGCTGCGTTTTCTCACCTGGGTCTTTCAAAATGCCCCTCAGTTGTGTAACCAGGCTGTGATTAGTTAGCAGGGGAGGGAAAAAACTCTGCACATGTTCAGGAGAGCTTACAAACTGTACAGCCGATTAGTTTTCAAGTCCAGTCAACGAGTTTATTGTTCCAGCAGAAGGCCATGGACTGTGATTGATTAGTAAAGAGGAGCAGGAAATACTCTGCATATGCTCAGAGGAGTATTTCCGCATTCCTCAAAACTGTGTAGCCAGGCTGTGATTAGTTAGCAAAAGAGGAGGTTGATATTATACATAGGAGCAGAGGAAACTGCCTTATAGTGAGTCATTTGGCCCATCTAGATCATAGAATTACAGAACTGTAGAGTTGAAAGGGACCCTGACCAATATAGCTCAATAGTGCCGACACTGACTGGCAGCAGCTCTTGGGGGGGGATATTAAGTGAGGATCTATCAGTGGCAGAGGATCTGCTTTGCACCTAGAAGGTCCGAGTTTCGGTCCCCAGTGACATCTCTAGGTAGATTCTGGAATCGTCCCCTGCCTGAACCCCTGGAGTGCTGCTGCCAGCCAGTGTCGGCACTATTGAGCTATATTGGTCAGTATAAGACAGCTTCCTATGTACCTGGAGATGTTGGGGATTGAACCCTGGGGTCTTGTGCATGCTGGGCAGACGCTGTTCCGCTGAGCTTCTCCCCTTCCCCACCTGCTCAGGAGAGTCTTCGGGTGTCATCCAAAAAAGACCTTGAAGTTTTGCAAGGGTGCTCAGCCCTGTGAAAAAGGAGGTTTGGCTTTTGGGGATCTGCCTGTTCCTTTGCCCCAAGCGACAGAAGCAACAAAACAGGCTGGCCAGCCACACCAAATTTGCCCCCAAACCTGCGCCGGGTGGGGGGCAGGAAAACACCTGACTTGCTTACCAGGAAGGCAGAGAGAGAGAGAGAGAGAGAGAGAGACGCATTTGAAAGAGGTTCTGGGTTTACCTGGGGGAGGTGAATGCTCAGCCCTGGAGGGTTTTTGAAATTTATTTATATATATTTTTACCTTTCCTTTCTGCCTTAACCCTCTCTTGCCTCGGGCTCCCCCAGGTTCAAAGCTATTAACATTTTGCAGCAGGAGGAGAGGGATGAGGAAAGCCACTTCACCTCACATCAAAGCTTCCCCAAAGCCTTTGAAGATCATATCTGGCAATTATGATGCTCAAAGAAGTGAGGTGGGGAAAGAAAGAGAGAGATTTGAGAAGAGTTAAATATGGATTGGGAGCTAAATGGCTATTTAGGGGTCTATTCTGTTGTTTTTTTTCTTTTGCAAAACAGATTGTCCAGGTAAGTGAGGCAGAGGGAGGGGGCACTTCAAGTGGAAATGTGGGAACTTCTTGACCTTTGTTTTGCTCAGTGCTGTGGACACGATTCACGCACTGCACCACTGAAATGAACGGGGGCCATAAGAACAGCAGCAGCAGCAGCAACGACAATAATATGTTTCCGAGCACAATTCAAAGTGTTGGTGCTGAGCGTTAAAGCCCTAAACGGCCTCGGCCCAGTAGACCTGAAGGAGCGTCTCCACCCCCATCATTCTGCCCTGACACTGAGGTCCTCCTCTGAGGGTCCTCTGCTGGTTCCCTTACTGCAAGAAGTGAAGTTACAGGGAACCAGGCAGAGGGCCTTCTCGGTGGTGGCACCCTCTCTGTGGAACACCCTCCCATTAGATGTCAAGGAGAAAAGTAACTACAGTGCTACCTCGGGTTACATACGCTTCAGGTTACAGACTCTGCTAACCCAGAAATAGTGCTGCAGGTTAAGAACTTTGCTTCAGGATGAGAACAGAAATCGTGCTCCGGCGGCACGGTGGCAGTGGGAGGCCCCATTAGCTAAAGTGGTGCTTCAGGTTAAGAACAGTTTCAGGTTAAGTACGGACCTCTGGAATGAATTAAGTACTTAACCCGAGGAACCACTGTATACAGTCATACCTCATGTTACGGACACTTGAGGTTACGTGTTTTCGGGTTGCGGACCGCAGGAAACCCGGATGTACTGGAACAGGTTACTTCCGGGTTTCACTGCTTGTGCATGCGCAGAAATTCCAAATCGCACCAGCGCCTGCGCAGACGTGGCGCTTCAGGATGCGAACGCTGCGGGTTGCGGATGTGCCTCCGTCACGGATTACGTCCGCAACCCGAGATTCCACTGTATAACCTTTAAAAGATATCTGAGGGGAAGTTTTTAATGTTTTATTGTGTTTTCCATATTCTCTTGGGAGCCGCCCAGAGTGGCTGGGGCAACCCAGTCAGATGGGTGCAGATAATAAAATTATTATCACTAGTAGTAGCAGTCGTGATTTTATTATTTATATCCCACCCGTCTGTCAGGGTTGGCCCAGCCATTGAAAGGCTCAAGGCTGAGAAACCGTGCCTCTTGAGTTGCTAGGGGGATTGTGAAGTAGGTAATGTTGCTGAACATAAGAAGTGCTTTGCTGGATCAGGCCAATGGCCCATCGAGTCCAGCATCCCCTTCTCACAACCGGATGCCTGTGGGGAGACCCAGGAGCAGGATTCGAACACAGGGCCCCCTCCTGTGTTTTCGGCAACTGGTAATCAGAATCATCTCCTCCTCCATGAATTTGCCTAATCTTCTAAAGACATCCAGTTTGGTGACTATTGCTACCTCTTAGGGAAGTGAGCACCCTAGTTTAACTTAGAGTTGCCATATTTCAAAAGGGGAAAATCCAGACACAAAAGTTGTTGGCCAAAGTTGCTGAGCCTTTTTTAATACATAATAATGTTATTAATTTTCAGTTACAATGCAACAATAGCCTCGTTATAACAACACCAATTTATAATACAATTACTAATACCATTCATTCAAATACCGAATTATATAATTTAGGTCCCGCCCCCCCGCGTGCTAGAATTGATGGTTTGATGATTTTCTTTATTTCTTTATTATAATCCCTTATGCAACTGCAATATTAATAACTTCTATTCGCGTTGACACATTAACGTGTCAAAGTTGTTGGATTTTTTGGCTGAAATTTGTTAATCTTCTTTTTTTCTTTTTTGCAACCAAAAAAAAGGAAGTTTTTGAGCTAGTTATAAGGATATCCGCCAAGTTATACACTACCAACATGGGGTTGCCATATGTCTGGATTCTCCTGGACATTTCAGCAATTTCTGCCCAGACACAGCTTCCGATGGCCAGATCCCGGCTATGTCCAGGGAATTCCGGACGTATGGAAACCCTAGTTTAACGATGCCAGTGTCTCGGAGCTGGGAGACCAGGGCCCAAATCCCCTCTTGGCTGTGAAGATCATTTGGTGATTGTAGGGTAATCGCTGCCTCTAGCCTAACCTACCTCAGAGCGTTGTTCTGGGGATTAAATGAGGAGCAGGAGAGCCATGTGTGATCGCTTGAGCTCCTTGGAGGAAAAGATGGGCTAGAAATGAATAGATAATAATAATAATAATAATTCTTCTAGAGTGAAGAATGGCTTTCTGTGGTGCTCAAAAGCCTGTTCATGGGCTTCCCAGAAGAGGCATCTGGTGGGCTTCTGTGAGAGCATGGTTCTGATCCAGATACAGGAGGTCTTCTGATATCCCTAACCTCTTTTTGATAAGCGATAGGGCCCTCATTCACTGCAGCAATCATGGGTTACTTTGGAGGGTTTCTTTTGTAGGAGTTCATTTGTTGTTGTTTAGTCGTTTAGTCGTGTCCAACTCTTCGTGACCCCCTGGACCAGAGCACGCCAGGCACTCCCGTCTTCCACTGCCTCCCACAGTTTGGTCAAACTCATGCTGGTAGCTTCCAGAACACTGTCCCACCATCTCGTCCTCTGTCATCCCCTTCTCCTTGTGCCCTCCATCTTTCCCAACATCAGGGTCTTTTCCAGGGAGTCTTCTCTTCTCATGAGTTGGCCAAAGTCTTGGAGCCTCAGCTTCAGGATCTGTCCTTCCAGTGAGCACTCAGGGCTGATTTCCTTAAGAAGGGATACGTTTGATCTTCTTGCAGTCCATGGGACTCTCAAGATTCTCCTCCAACACCATAATTCAAAAGCATCAATTCTCCAGCGATCAGCCTTCTTTATGGTGTAGGAGTTCATAGAATTGTAGAATTCAAAGGTACCCCAGGAGTCATCTAGTCCAACCCCCTGCCACACAGGAATTTCAGCTAAAGTATCCATGGCAGATGGCCAATTCAACCTCTGCTTGAAAACCTCCAAGGAAGGAAAGTCTACTACCTCCCAAGGGAGACCGTTCCACTGTCAAACAGCTCTTCCTGTCAGAAAGTTCTACCTGGTGTTGAGTCGGAATCTCCTTTCTTGCAACTTGAAGCTATGGGTTTGAGTCCTACACCCTCCAGAGCAGGAGAAAACAAGCTTGCTCCCTCTTCCATGTGACAGCCCTTGAGATATCTGAAGATGTCTATCTCCTCAGTCTGCTCTTCTCCAGGCTAAACATACCCAACTCCTTCAACCGTTCCTCATAAGTCTTGGCTTCTAGACCCTTGATCATCCTAGCTGCCCTCTTCTGCACATGTTCCAGCTTGCCAACTTCCTTCTTCAATTGTGGCACCCAGGACTGGACACAGTATTCCAAGTGTTGTCTGACCAAGACAGAATAGAGTGGGACTATGACTTCCCTTGATCCGGACACTAGGCTAAGGTTACCAGATGTCCAAGTTTCCCAGAGACAGTCCCCGGATTTACAAATCAGTCCCCTGACAAAATCCATTGAAGTTGAAAAGTGTCCCCGGATTCATTGAAAAAAATCTGGTAACCTTACACTAGACTTCTGCCGATGCGGCCTAGAAGAGCATTAGCTATTAATGGTGGTAGATTGTGCCTGTAGTCCAGGGGTCAGCAAACTTTTTCAGCAGGGGGCCGGTCCACTGTTCCTCAGACCTTGTGGGGGGCCAGACTATATTTTGAAAAAATAATGAACAAATTCCTATGCCCCACAAACAACCCAGAGATGCAATTTAAATAAAAGGACACATTCTACTCATGTAAAAACATGCTGATTCCCAGACCGTCCATGGGCTGGATTTACAAGGCAATTGGGCCGGATCCAGCCCCCGGGCCTTAGTTTGCCTAACCAGCCTGTAGCCAGTGTGGTGTAGTGGTTAAGAGCGGTGGACTTGTAATCTGGTGAACCGGGTTCGCTTCCCTGCTCCTCCACATGCTGGGTGACTTTGGGCCAGTCACACTTCTCTGAAGTCTCTCAACCGCACTCATCTCCCAGAGTGTTTGTTGTGGGGGAGGAAGGGAAAGGAGAATGTTAGTCGCTTTGAGACTCCTTCGGGAAGTGATAAAGCGGGATATCAAATCCAAACTCCTCTTCTTCCTTCCCTGCCCTTTTTTTGAAAGATGAGTGCCTCCTTGGTTATGCTTCAGGGGCAATCCAGGGATTTAAGGAATGGAGAAGAGGCAGGCCTCAAGGCAAGAAGTACTCCCAGTAGGAGAGGTTTAATTTGAATGCCAAAAGGACCGCACAGGTGAGAGCATCTGCGTGGTCTGTCGCCCCCAGGCCCTTTTCCGCTCAGCTGACTCTGGCACCGGAAAAACTGGGAGAAAAGTGCCTGGGGTGATGGAGCATGGAGAGGTAAAAGCAGCTGGGTGGTGAGGTGGAGGGTTCAGCTGAATCCCCTACCTGGAGATGGCAGGGCCTGAACATGGGTGTTTCCAAAGGAGATGCTTTGCCTCTTTCTTTTAAAATAATAGGAAGCTTCCGGTTCTCATGGTACTGGAGAAGGAGCTGATTTACCAAGGCCTAAATTGTAATGAAGGGATGCGGGTGGCGCTGTGGGTTAAACCACAAAGTCGAGGACTTGCTGAACAGAAGGTCGGCGGTTCGAATCCCCGTGACGGACTGAGCTCCCGTTGCTCAGTCCCTGCTCCTGCCAACCTAGCAGTTCGAAAGCACATCAAAGTGCAAGTAGATAACTAGGTACCGCTCCAGCGGGAAGGTAAACGGCGTTTCCGTGCGCTGCTCTCATTTGCCAGAAGCGGCTTAGTCATGCTGGCCACACGACCCGGAAGCTGTACGCCTGCTCCCTCGGCCAATAAAGCGAGATGAGCGCCGCAACCCCAGAGTCGGCCACGACTGGACCTAATGGTCAGGGGTCCCTTTACCTTTACTAAATTGTAATGCCCTGTGGGCTATCCTGAAAATCGGCTGCCCAGATAAATTTGTAAACGTCCTTCAGCTCCTCCATGATAGTCTGGCAGCAACAACCACGGATAACAATGTCTCTCGAAGTAAACCATTCACAGTGCGATCAGGCTTTAAACATGAATGCGTTATCGCCCCAACACTATTATTTTCATCGCCATGATCCTACACTTTGTCAAAGGGAAACTCCCCACCGGAGTAGAAAAAACAGGTGTAAAGCTCTTTAATCTGAGTAGGCTGAAAGCAAAAAGTAAGGTTACTGTAATTTTCGTCATAGAGCTTCAGTACGCTTATGACAACGTAGTGTGTGCACACTCAGAGGATGACCTCCAAACCATCCTAAATATCTTCGAAGAAGCTTACGAAAAGCTTGGCCTGTCACTCAATATCCAAAAACCAAAGTGCTGGACCAACAAGTGCAAAACAACCCCTCTGCAGTGCCACAAATCCAACTTAATGGTGTAACATTGGAAAATGTCAAACATTTTTCCTACCTAGGCAGTTATCTTCCCACAAGGGCCGACACTGATGCCAAAACCCGGCATCGCCCGAGCTCTGAGAGCTGCATTGTGGGATATTTTCAGGGGAAGAAAAGGCTAAGGAATGAACCCAGAAATTCAGAGTGGAGTCCCTAAGACAGTTGGATGGCATCTTGTAATAATAATAATAATAATAATAATAATAATAATAATAATAATAATAATAATAAATTATTTATATCCCGCCCTCCCCAGCCAAGGCCGGGCTCAGGGCAGCTAACAACAATAAAATAATACAACATTCTAAAATCCTTTCATTAAAATTAATTCAACTCAAATTGATGGCAACCATTAGGCTAAAGTTCTGTGAAGATTGCCAAAGGAGGGAGTCAGGCTGTGTCCTGACCAAAGGCCTGGTGGAACAGCTCTGTCTTGCAGGCCCTGCGGAAAGATGTCAAGTCCCGCAGTGCCCCAGTCTCTTGGGACAGAGCGTTCCACCAGATTGGAGCCACAGCTGAAAAAGCCCTGGCTCTGGTTGAGGCCAGCCTAACCTCCCTGTGGCCTGGGACCTTCAAGATGTTTTTGTTTGAAGACCGTAAGTTCCTCTGTGGGACATACCAGGAGAGGCGGGTCCCGTAGGTACGATGTAGGATGGCGTCTTGTTCTGCTTTCCTTTGGACCACATCAGCAAGACCGAGAAGGGGAGTCTTCTTGTCTGGGCAACCCAGGAACCCCAGACACGCTGCCCAGGCTTGTGCCCCGGGGGTGGAGTGTCACTTCAGTGCTGCTAACACAGCAGTATAACCTAACCCCCAGAAGTGCACTCCATTGTCTCTCGAGACAGGTATGCCAACAAAACACATTTACACCATGCCTTGCTTCAGTAGAGTGTCAGGTGGCTTGCTTGGAGATCACAGGAAGTCTCCCATCTCTGAGGGAAGCTCGTTTATGCAGCATGCAGAGGATTGGCAAGTAACCCCGCACCCCTGGGAGATGACCTCATTGGCCCTGCTGAAAAATGAGGGTTGATGTTCATCCCTGCCTAGTGACACATCAGGACCCCAGTGTTTTCCAAGTTGCTCGTGCAAGTCCCCCTGTGGCACCACTTAACATTCACCAGGTACAGTCTTTGGGCTGGGAATTATAATGAATTCTGGTGCTGGAGGAGACTCTTGAGAGTCCCATGGACTGCAAGAAGATCAAACCTCTCCATTCTGAAGGAAATCAGCCCTGGGTGCTCACTGGAAGGACAGATCCTGAAGCTGAGGCTCCAATACTTTGGCCACCTCATGAGAAGAGAAGACTCCCTGGAATAGACCCTGATGTTGGGAAAGATGGAGGGCACAAGGAGAAGGGGACGACAGAGGACGAGATGGTGGGACAGTGTTCTCGAAGAGACCAGCATGAGTTTGACCAAACTGCGGGAGGCAGTGGAAGACAGGAGTGCCTGGCGTGCTCTGTTCCATGGGGTTATAAAGAGTCGGACATGACTAAACAACTAAACAACAACAAGATCAAAATTCTTTGATTCCTTGATACTTTGGGCTCTGTTCATCCAAGAGGACCTGTTCCACTGAGACCTTCTGCTGCACAGATCCCAACTGAAGTGAATAGGCATTCCAAGTTAACAGCTCCAATCACACTCCAATTTATAAGAGCATAAGTAGAGCCCGCTGGATCAGGATAGGGCCCATCTAGTCCAGCATCCTGTTCTCACAGTGGCCAACCAGGAACAGCCTGGAAAAAACCTCACCCCAACTCAACAGGCAAAATGGTTAGAATTGAGCGAAGCAGTGGCCACAGCAGCTGGACTCAGACGAAAGTCCCAATATGTGGGGCATGTTCCAAATTAAGTGTCTTTCAGGATTGCTGCTTTAGAAGAATGAGAGTGACTGCAAGGAATGAAGGCCATTGACTGTGACCATGCAGAACTTCCATGCATGGAAGAAATAATAATAATAATAATAATAATAATAATAATTATATTATATTATTATTATTATTATTATTATTATTTATTATTTGTACCCCGCCCATCTGGCTGGGTTTCCCTAGCCACTCTGGGCGGCTTCCAACAAAGATAAAAAATACACTGAAATATCACATATTAAAAACTTCCCTGAACAGGGCTGCCTTCAGATGTCTTCTGAATGTCAGGTAGTTGTTTATCGCTTTGACATCTGATTGGAGTGTGTTCCAAAGGGCGGGCGCCACTACCGAGAAGGCCCTCTGCCTGGTTCCCTGTAACTTGGCCTCTCGCAGTGAGGGAACCGCCAGAAGGCCCTCGGAACTGGACCTCAGTGTCCGGGCAGAACGATGGGGGAGGAGACGCTCCTTCAGATATACTGGACCGAGGCCAGTATACAGTGGTACCTCGGGTTAAGTACTTAATTCGTTCCGGAGGTCTGTCCTTAACCTGAAACTGTTCTTAACTTGAAGCACCACTTTAGCTAATGGGGCCTCCCGCTGCCGCCGCGCCTCCGGAGCACAATTTCTGTTCTCATCCTGAAGCAAAGTTCTTAACCCGAGGTACTATTTCTGGGTTAGCGGAGTCTGTAACCTGAAGTGTCTGTAACCTGAAGTGTCTGTAACCCAAGGTACCACTGTATATCTGAAAAACTGGGAGAAACAGCCAGGAGCCAGCACTTTAGCTTCTGGCCAACCAGTGTGGGAAACAGAATGCTGTCTATGATTGCAATCCTATGCTCCCTTCCCTGGGAGTAAGCCCAGAGGAATTTACTTCTGTATAAAACAATTGAATTAAAAGGGTTTTTTACCACATTAAACACTAAAATTCAAACTCATTTGTCAGAAAATACAAAACACAGTTGTATAGAAAAAAGAACAGAGAAAGAATAACTTAAAATAACCTTTATCACATTTGTATCTTGCATATCAAATCATTTATCCACACATAGCAAGGAAGCTTCCCCCAGCTCTCTATTTTTTTAAAAAATAATAATTAAATGTTTCATTAAAGAAAAATTACACACACACACACAAACACACATGCTTACATTAAACCATAGTCCATATCAGTACCATTATGGGGTTCCCTGAACCCCCAGACCTCCCTCCACCCTTCCCTTGGCTTCCAAAATTTATCTTCCTTTTTTAACTGCATCTAGTTGCATTGATACCAATTATTACACTTCATTTCTATCCTTCATTGTTTTAAATTGCAAGTGCTATGTCGATCCTGCTAACGTTTTTAGATTTTTACAGTGTTCTTTAATTATATATTCTATCAAGTTATGCCATTCTCTATTAAATTTGTTATCCTCTTGGTGCCTGATCTTCCCAGTCAGCCTTGCCATCTCCTCATAGTCCATCACCTTCATTATCCATTCTTCT
Organism: Podarcis muralis; assembly: GCF_004329235.1. Taxonomy (NCBI): domain Eukaryota; kingdom Metazoa; phylum Chordata; class Lepidosauria; order Squamata; family Lacertidae; genus Podarcis; species Podarcis muralis. The sequence continues at coordinate 5,343,908 of NC_041312.1, forward strand.
TTCGATGGGGCTCTTTCTTCTTTCCATCCCTGGGCAAATAGCATTCTTGCCGCTGCTGCATACATAAACAGTGCTTTCTTATCCTTCGGTAATTCTTCTCCTATTATACCTAATAAAAAGGCCTCTGTTTTTTTTTAACAAAAGTTATTTTAAACATGCCCCCCCCCCAGTTCATTATAAATCATTTCCAGAGTCCTCCAGCTCTCACTTGGTACCTACCTCTTCTCCCAGTCTCCCGCCCTGAATGATCATTCCTATCCTGCCTTTCTTGCAGGTACCTTCCACCTCCAACTGCCCTTAAAGGGACATAAAGGTAAAGGGACCCCTGACCATTAGGTCCAGTCGTGGCGGACTCTGGGGTCGCGGCGCTCATCTCGCTTTATTGGCCGAGGGAGCCGGCGTACAACTTCTGGGTCATGTGGCCAGCATGACGAAGCCGCTTCTGGTGAACCAGAGCAGCGCACGGAAACGCCGTTTACCTTCCCGCCGGAGTGATACCTATTTATCTACTTGCACTTTGACGTGCTTTCAAACTGCTAGGTGGGCAGGAGCAGGGACCGAGGAATGGGAGCTCACCCCGTCGTGGGGATTCGAACCACCGACCTTCTGATCGGCAAGCCCTAGGCTCTGTGGTTTAGACTTACTTCTGAGCAAAAATCTATAGAATTGCATGGGAAGAGGATCTTTAAACTGTCCCAGCTTGACACCTCTGAAATTCATAAGGCAGATCCAACGAGCCTCCAAGCATTTTCTGTTGATGCTGCAGGAAGCTCATCCATCCATTTTCCTCCTGTCTTTCATGTACGTAGAAAAGAGAAGCAAGGAATCGTTGACTATATTTTGCACAGAAACATTATGCATGAATGGGTGTTGTTGTTTTTTTGTGGGGGGAGGAGGAGGAGGAGGAAAATTGTCTCCTGCGTTTGTTGTTTTTCATCACTGGAGCTCTCCAGGCCTCCAGAAGGGCAGCTTAGTTGAAACCAATAAAATTAGAAGTGGAAAGGTTGCCAAAAGCCTCATCTCCCTGGAGAGTGCAGGTGGAGAGACAGATCAGAGCCAGAGGCGAAAGCAAAACACACACACACACACACACACACACACACACACCCTTTACATTTCTCTTGCAAAAACTCCCTGCCAGAACAAAGGTGGCTCCTTCTCTCCTACCCAAACCTTCACATTGCACAAAGCTGGGAATAAGTCCTTCTACAAGGAGCAAGCGTTCCCTTGCCCCATCTGTCCTCCTAACTCCTCTCCCTGTGTGATTTCCAAACACTGAAAAGTTTCTTGTTTTCTCCCCCAAAATCCATGCCTTGGTTTTTAACCCATGGCTGTGTCACATCTATGGTGGGAGTGCACTTAAGAGTGGAGCAGTTTTCTTCGCTGCGCCTCGAAAAGGAGATTGCAGAGCTGGGGGGACGGAAACCAAAAATGATTGAAGAGATGGAGCGAAAGGTTGCAACATTTTTAGTTTAGAGAAAAGGCAAGTTAGTAAGTAAGTGGGATGTATAAAAATACAGAGAAAGTGGACAGTTTTCCCTCCCTCTTTCCTAATGCTGTCGATGGCTACTAGTCACAATGAATGTGTTATCCTCCCACTGTTGGTAGAAGTGTGTCTCTGGATCCCAGACAGTGCTGGATTTATGTATAAGCTAAACAAGCTATAGTTTAGGGCCCCACACTCTTGGGGGCCCCCAAAAAAATTAAAGGAAAAAACAAACTGGATGTACATTTCCAAAATAAAATAAAATAAAACCTACATACAACAACAGTTTTTGTGCTGTGTAGGCTCCTACGATGTAAGTCAGGGGTCAGCAAACTTTTTCAGCCGGGGGCCGGTCCACTGTCCCTCAGACCTTTTGTGGGGGGCAGACTATATTTTTTGGGGGGGATAAACGAATTCCAATGCCCCACAAATAACACAGAGATGCATTTTAAATAAAAGGACACATTCTACTCATGTAAAAACATGCTGATTCCCGGACTATCCGCAGTCTGGATTGAGAAGGCGATTGGGCCACATCCGGCCCACGGGCCTTAGTTTGCCTACCCATAATGTAAGTCATGGGCCCCACCTACTAGCCTGCTCCCTCAAATATCACTGGTTTGCTCCTTTCTATATATAGGGTGCCTACATTCTGCATGGACCGGTTGCATGGCCGCATGTGCAAATGGTTTGAGATACCTATTAGGTCCATCAATTACCATATTGCATATATTCAACACAAAGAACAGCGACAATTTGTTGTTGGCAAAGGACAGCTGGACATATCAAGGGCCCCATTATCTTCAGTAGCTTAGGGCCGTGTTGAACCTGTGGAACACCCTCCCTTCAGATGTGAAGGAAATAAGCAGCTATCTTATCTTTGAAAGACAGCTACCAGCTTGAGTTTGACCAAACTGCGGGAGGCAATGGAAGACAGGAGTGCCTGGCGTGCTCTGGTCCAGGGGGTCACAAAGAGTCAGAACGACTAAACAACAACAAGCTCAACTATGTCTACACTGACTGGCAGCAGCTTTCCAGAATTTCAAGCAGCCATTCTCAGCCCCAACTGGAGATGCCGCTGGGGACGGAAACTGGGATCTTCGGCACAGAATTGTAGGGTTGGAAGGGACCTCAGGGGTCATCTATCCCAACCCCCTGAAATGCAGGAATACACAGCTGTCCCATACAGGGATAGAACCTGCAATCTTGGCGTTATCAGCACCAGGCTGTAACCAACTGAGCTATCCAGGCATGCAGAACAGAGGCTCTTCCTTCCACTGAGCTACAGCCCTTCCCTTCAGCTGTACAGTACTGGGGAGGCTCCGGCCACCTGCTGTCTTGATTTGCCCAGAGGCAAATGAAGCCCTGATAGCAAGGCTAAGCCCTGACAACAAAAGCCATCATTTGCTTTCCCCCTCTGAAGGCCTGCTCTCAGTCTGCATCTTTTCCATATAAATTAGCATCTGCATATCTTGTGCAACTGTTGCGTTCTCCTGGGCCGGCACTTGCGTTCTCCTGGGCCGGCACTCTGTGTCTTTTATCACCATGGTTATTCTTGCTCCGGGTTCAAATCCTTGCTCAGGAATGGAGCACATTGGGACACGCCACTCTCTCTCTCTCGGCGGGGAGATGGCGAGGATAACATGGGATTGCCACATGTGCTCTAAAAACCAGGATGGGCTAGAAAGAGCAGAAGTTCTCAAGCTACGCTCTGGGCTGGTGGAGAGAGTTTCTCAGAAGCTTATCGCAAATTCCTCAATAAGAAGATTGGTAAAACTGTACGGGGTTGACAGCTGACCCGGTCAATTTACTGAGGCAAAGGCTAACCACAGGGGGAAGCTGGTTGTATTCTAGGTGAGAGCACACCCTCCCCAGGCATGTAAGGACAACGGAGAGATCCACAAAGCCAGCCAATGTTTTGCGTGAATGAAGCGTGCACCCTGGAACGTGACCCGAAATATTCCACTGTGTTTTCTTCTCATTCTTATTCACTGCATTTATTCCCCTGAGGTCCTGCGTCACGGCAGCGAGAGTGAACTCAAGGCAGAGGGCACTCGGAAGAAACCAAAACAGAGGAAAACAACAAGAGTTTAGTTGCAGAATATGGGATCCCCCACTTTCAGAGAGTTTGATCAACTTAAAAGCTTCGGAACATACTATAATTCCCCCCCCCCTATGTCATGTCCAGTGGCTTTTCTTTGTGAGATAAAACTTTATTCGCCTTAGCCAATGGCTAAGCCATAGCAACAGTAAAACATTACAGTATTCGCAGAAAAGGAAATTTGATATAAGAGCACAATTTAAAGTCCTGAATCAACCGTCAGTTAGTGGCCCTTATTCTGATTGCCCCTGCTATGAACCTAGCAACCTTTGCTGTTATCTGCTCATTTTGATCTGATAGAAGAAAGGCCATTGTGGCAGTGGTTGAGCGCCCTGGGATGGTTAGTATGAGTGGGGCGATGATCTCGTTCCTCAGGTCTTTGTAGTGAGTGGAAGACAGGAGGACGTGTGCCGCTGTTTCGGTGCTACCATCTCCACAGGCGCAAAGAGGTTTCTCAGTCAGGATCTTTTGGAATCGACCCTCAAGTACCGCAGATGGCAAAACATCCAGTCTTGCAAGTGTAAAAGCACGTCTGTATTTTGGGATAATAAGTTTGTGCAGATATGGGGCCAGAGAATCAAAATGGAGAGGTGGATACTGAACATACCAAGGGCAGAATTTCCTTATAGTGTCCAGGTTGTTCTGATGCTCGATATATTTTTGTTGTTGTTGTTGTTGTTGTTTAGTTGTTTAGTCGTGTCCGACTCTTCGTGACCCCCTGGACCAGAGCACGCCAGGCACTCCTGTCTTCCACTGCCTCCCGCAGTTTGGTCAAACTCATGCTGGTAGCTTTGAGAACACTGTCCCACCATCTCGTCCTCTGTCGTCCCCTTCTCCTTGTGCCCTCCATCTTTCCCAACATCAGGGTCTTTTCCAGGGAGTCTTCTCTTCTCATGAGGTGGCCTCATGTATTGGAGCCTCAGCTTCAGGATCTGTCCTTCCAGTGAGCACTCAGGGCTGATTTCCTTCAGAATGGAGAGGTTTGATCTTCTTGCAGTCCATGGGACTCTCCAGAGTCTCCTCCAGCACCATAATTCAAAAGCATCAATTCTTCGGCGATCAGCCTTCTTTATGGTCCAGCTCTCACTTCCATAAATCACTACTGGGAAAACCAAACTATACGGACCTTTGTCAGCAAGGTGATGTCTCTGAGCTAGATGGACCAGTGGTGTGACTTATGTTCCTATCTAGATCAGTCCATTCTTCAGAACCACAGGGACTGGAATCTTATCCTTTAATGGCAAATGCAATAGCAGTGGTAAGTCAGCTGTTTTGTGTAGGTCCCATGTGGAATCCCAAGTAGCGCTGGGAATGTCCCCTGCCTGAAAACCTTGGAGAGGTACTGCCAGTCAGTGTAGACAATATGGGCTTGATAGACAAATGGTCTGAATCAGTAGAAAGAAGCTTCCTACGTTCCTGTGCTGCCCAGCTGCCCTGTAAGGAAATTTATTTATTTTTATTCAGTTTAGAAAGAAGGCCTGTGGCCCCTCTAGTCCTGCATCCTATTCTTACAGTGACCAGCCAGTTGCACGTAGGAAAACAGCAAGCAGAATCTGAACACGAGACCCTTCCTGCGATTTCTGCAACTGGTGTTCTGGCATTGGAGGCAGAGCAACAGCCATGATGGCTAGTAGCCACGATGGCTAGTAGCTATGGCTAGCCCTCTCCTCCTTGCCAAATCCTCTTTTACAGCCATCCAGGTTGGTGGCCAACATTGTCTCCAGTGGCAGGGAGTTCCATAGTTTAACAATGTGCTGTGTGAAGATGGGCTTTTTAAAAAATCTGCCCTCGATCTTCGAACTTTCAGCTTCCTAGGACCTAGTATTATGAGAAAACCTTTTCTCTCTCCCCACTTTCTCTAAGCCACGCATCATTTGAGAAACTCCTAGCTTGTCAAAAGGCTCTCCTGTGACGCAGTTTTTAATCAGGATCCGCCATTATGAGACAGACTATGTTGCAGAGATTAATAGCCATAGGGGGAGGCGAGCCATTACTTTGTTATCATGTTTGCATTCTAAGATCGCCTTGACAAATCTTCTCTGGAAAGGCTAATTTATGGTGCAACTTATCTGGGAAAATTAATGAGCAAACGCCTAGATTCTATTTCATCGGAACTGAGAAAGATGGCGTCTGCCACCTGAGGAGGACTTTTGGATGGATTCGGCATAAATAACAGTGTGTGAGGATTTATTGCAAACAAAAGACTTACCAGCTTTAAAAAAAAGGGAGAGCCATACTAAGTCCACAAAGAAGCATATTACTTACTTTAACTCGCCTGTGGAAATAACTCAGAGGCTATTAAGAAGAAAAAAGGATAACAACAAGAAGATTGAAAGATGGGACTGGTGAACACTAAAAGCAGCAGAAATATGAGATGATTGGACCCTACTGAACTCGAAGCATGGGAACCCCCAACAAAAATTTATAATTTGGCAAAACATTTGGACTTTATTGGTATAATTTGGAATAATTAATGTGATATGATTGGATTGTTAAAATGGAAAAAGTAATAAAAATTAAGTAATAAAAATTAAGTTCTAAACGAAAATGATATGATATGATATGATATGATAGCCATGTTCAAATATATAAAAGGATGTCACATAGAGGAGGGAGAAAGGTTGTTTTCTGCTGCTCCAGAGAAGCGGACACGGAGCAATGGATCCAAACTACAAGAAAGAAGATTCCACCTAAACATTAGGAAGAACTTCCTGACAGTAAGAGCTGTTCGACAGTGGAATTTGCTGCCAAGGAGTGTGGTGGAGTCTCCTTCTTTGGAGGTCTTTAAGCAGAGGCTTGACAACCATATGTCAGGAGTGCTCTGATGGTGTTTCCTGCTTGGCAGAGGGTTGGACTCGATGGCCCTTGTGGTCTCTTCCAACTCTATGATTCTATGATTCTATGAAAATGTCCCACTCAGCGCTCATGTCAGCCATCCTCAACCTGGTACATTCCAAAGTTTCTAGACTGTAGCTCCCACCCGTCTCAGCCAGCCTAGCCAACAGCCAGGAATTATCGGAGCTCTAGTCCAACAAAATATGGAGGTTGCCGTGGAGGGAAGGCTGTCTTATGGCACCCGGTCTATTTGCAGAAGCCTCATAGTCTGGGTCCCATAAGCACGCTCCTTTCTTTGCGAACCGGAAAATTGCATCTCGAGATCAGTGCAATCATGCAAGATCATCTGAGTAGGCTGCCGGCATGCTGAGCGGCAGATTTTGTGTAAGTTGGCCTCTGGTATACCACCCGAGCTAGCTCTGACGTGTTGCTGACCTCCCTCCCTCTCTGGAGCTTGGAGACGCACAATCTGCTCTCTGTGGTTCCTTCAGCATCTTTCAAGGGATAGTGTACATTGTTTATTTATGCAGCCAGATATTTGGTCTGGAGGATTGACCATGACGTCCTGAGAATTGCATTTGCCCAGTTAAGAAAATAGTGCTTAAGAGCACACACACACACAGCGAAAACAAAAGAATGTCCCTGCTTCGTATGACTCTGCTGGAGTCCAGTGCTGGCTAGGAATGTGTACATGAGGTCTAAAATATATCAGGCATGCCAAATTACAGCTGATCAAGAAGTTCAGTTCTGTTCATTTGGGACCAAATCGAGAGAATGGTTTCCTGTCTCCCAGCAGGTGTCAATTTTAGGGCTCATGCACACTTTTGCTTGACCTATATTTTGATCATACTGGGTACCGATGAATTCCCACGGGCCCAAGAGCTTTTCTCGTCATTCCACGGCTGAGCCTTGTGAAAATCCGATCTTACCTGCTGAATTGGATCTTATCAGACATACGGGAAACCCGAAGAGATGCTTTGCTTTAACCGAGCTTTAAGATCGGATTTTTGCCAGGCACGGCTGCAGAACGACAAGACGAAACGGAAGATAATGAACACTGTAAACTTCAAAACAGTAAAAATTAATTGGGCATCGTTTCATAAACCCAATTAAAACTATTTAGTTTAATTAATTCAACAAGATGCAGGAACTTAAGTCAGTGATGAAAGCTTTTCAGAGTATGATACTTCATTTGCGCATGTAGCAGCCTCGCCACCCCCTTGATTCTTAGCACCCCTAGGTAATCCCACTGCCCACTATGTGAACCACGGTGCTAAAATGTGGGGCAAAACCACCCCTCCCCACTCCCTAGATTCCTTGGCCCAAGGATTGTGAGTTCCACCCAGGGCCGGATTTAGGTTTGATGAGGCCCTGAGCTACTGAAGATAATGGGGCCCTTGATATGTCCAGCTGTCCTTTGCCAACAACAAATTGTCACTGTTTTTTGTGTTGAATATATGCTCTATGGTCATTTATGGACCTAATAGGTATCTCAAGCCATTTGCACATGTTGCCCTGCAACCAGTCCATGCAGAATGTAGGCACCCTATATATAGAAATGAGCAAACCAGTGATATTTTAGGGAGCAGGCTAGCAGGCGGGGCCCATAACTTACATCATAGGAGCCTACACAACACAAAACACGGTTGCTGTATGTACGTTTTATTTTATTTGTTTTTTATCTTATACAGTTATACCTCTTGTTACGTTTGCTTCAGGTTGCGCGTTTTCAGGTTGCGTCCCGCAGCGACCCAGAAGTACCGGAAAGGGTTACTTCCGGCTTTCACCACTCGCACATGCGCAGACGGGCAAAATGATATCACGCACATGCACAGAAGCGGCGAATTGCGACCCGCGCACGTGTTCTGTTCATGTTGCGAATGAGCCTCCAGAATGGATCCCGTTTGCCACCAGAGGTACCACTGTATTTTGGAAATGTACATCCAGTGTTTTTTTCCCTTTAATTTTTTTGGGGGCCCCCAAGAGAGTGGGGACCTAAGCTGTAGCTTGTTTAGCTTATACGTAAATCTGGCACTAAGGGATGCGGGTGGCGCAGTGGGTTAAACCACAGAGTCTAGGACTTGCCGATCAGAAGGTCGGCGGTTCGAATCCCCGTGACGGGGGGAGCTCCCGTTGCTCAATCCCAGCTCCTGCCAACTTAGCAGTTCGAAAGCACAAAAGTGCAAGTAGATAAATAGGTACCGCTCTGGTGGGAAGATAAACGGCGTTTCCGTGCGCTGCTCTGGTTCGCCAGAAGCGGCTTAGTCTTGCTGGCCACATGACCCGGAAGCTGCACGCCGGCTCCCTTGGTCAATAAAGCGAGATGAGCGTCGCAACCCCAGAGTCAGTCACGACTGGACCTAATGGTCAGGGGTCTCTTTACCCTTTTACCTAAATCCGGCACCGGTTCTCCCAGCAAGGAAGGCATTCCTGAGCTCCTCCCGGCCTGCCCTATTCTCCAGTGACTCGCTCTTCCCTCTCCTTCTCCCTCTCCCTCTCTTCCCACCCTGCCCTTTTGCTCTTTGTCTCGGGAACATCCACTCCATCTCATTCCTCCCTCTCTTCAGAAGGTAGATACTTCACCTGAGGCGGCAGTGACCTGTTGCCTCTCCTTTGATGCCTACATATCAGGCATAGCCCATGCCAAAGAAAGAATTTCATTTTGAAGTGGGAGAAGCCAAAGGGGGAGAGTCTTTTCAGCTGTTTGACAGGGGCAATTACACACATTTCCACTGATAACCACCCCCAGTTGGTCAGTCGGCCAGGGCTCCCGCAAGGAGAATTCACTCCGGGGATCCAGTCGCTGGTTAAAACACGGCAGCAAAACTCAACCGCAACAGGGAAGTTGGGAAGGGGCAAGAGGAGAGAGGGAATTCTCTGTCTTCTCCTTCTCCTTTTCATTTCTATCCCACCTTTTCCTCTAAGGAACTCCTGCTGGCATCCATGGTTCTCCCCCTCCTCATTTAATCCACACAAAGAAGCTATAGCTTAGGGGCCCCACTTTCTTGGGGGCCCCAAAAGAATTCAAAGGGGGGAAAAACTGGATGTGCATTTCCAAAATATAAGATAAAATAACAAATAAAATAAAACCTACATACAGGAACAGTGCTTTGTGTTGTGTAGACTTCTATGATGTAAGTCATGGCCTGCTAACCTGCTCCCTAAAATATCACTGGTTTGCTCATTTCTAAAGGAACTTTTGTTACTGCCAAATGCCTATGTGCTTGCATTATTAAAAAATCATATTAAGTTAGAGCTTAATAAAATACATATTTTGTTACGTGCAAATGGCTGTAGATACTTATGAGGTCCATAAATGACCATATAGCATATATTCAACACAAAGAACAGCGACAATTTGTTGTTGACAGCTGGACATTTAAAGGACCCCATTACCTTCAGTAGCTTAAAAGGTAAAGGGACCCCTGACCATTAGGTCCAATCGCGAATGACTCTGGGGTTGCGGAGCTCATCTTGCTTTATTGGCCGAGGGAGCCGGCGTACAGCTTCTGGGTCATGTGGCCAGCAGGACTAAGCCGCTTCTGGCAAACCAGAGAAGGGCACAGAAACGCCGTTTACCTTGCCGTCGGAGTGGTACCTATTTATCTACTTGCACTTTGATGTGCTTTCGAACTGCTAGGTTGGCAGGAGCAGGGACCGAGCAACAGGAGCTCACCCCGTGGTGGGGATTCGAACCGGCGACCTTCTGATCGGCAAGTCCTAGGCTCTGTGGTTTAACCCACAGCGCCACCCGCGTCCCATTTCAGTAGCTTAGGGCCTCATCAAACCTAAATCCAGCCCTGGAGGTAGGTTAGGTTGAGAGGCAGCGACTGGCAGAAGGCCACTCATGGCTGAGGGAGAATTTGAACCCGGGTCTCCCAGGTCTTAGTCCGGCACTCTTAACAACTACCCCCAAAATTTTCTGCATGGAGGGGCACACAGTTTTCCCCACAGAGAAACCGAGACCCCCATCTGGGACACTTCCTAAACCAGATGCACACTTTAAAAATGTATTACAGTATTTTAATATTTTTTTGGAAGCTGCCTAGAGTGGCTGGGGAAGCCCAGCCAGATGGGCAGGGTATAAATAATAAATTATTATTATTATTACTATTATGCACACATATTCAGGGTACCTTTAAAGCACAAAGAATTCTGGTCACTGTGGTTTGCTTTTTTACTTTTACATTGTTGTTTTTTATACCCAGACCCTAAAGTGGAGACGAACGGCCCAAAACATTGAACACACGGAAACATTTTGACGCAGGTCCCAGATCACCACCACCGACAACAACAGAAAGAAGAAAGGAAATATGATCTATTTCATCTGTCTGTCTAAGCTGTCTGTTGAGCCATTCATCAGCCCTTTGGTCAATCCACCAGTCCTCATGAGAGTACATTGTGATTCTCCGCTGCTTAAGGGTCACTGAAGCTGATGTAATGCGCCGTGTGCCTTTTTTTATTCTGGATTTTTCTCATTCCATTCATTCACAGGCTTCCAAACAGTGGAAATTTCCTAAAAATCCTGCTTTTTTCTCCAGATGAGTAGGTTTTTTAAAAAAAGTTCCATTGTAAACACTAGGCTGCAAAGGTTCAAAAGTCGTGAAGTTCGCCTTTAAACTCACGAGGCTTAAAAACAACTGACAACAACAACCCAGAGGTTTTTCCTCTTCGTTGTTGTCCTTTTTAAAAATAACAATAACAACTTGCTGAGCACATCTCCAGTGTTCATCTCAGTCGTCATGAGGTCTTTCAGAGGTTCTCGGCTTACGTGTTTGTTACTGGGTCTGAGTTTAAAAATTTCTCCATGCAGTCAACCCCAGTGGTCCGCAAACATTTTGAGACCACCGTCTGCTTGGTTCCATAAATTAATCCCCGGCACCCCTCCACCCTCTAAAAGCATTATTCAGAATAGAGGTTTGCATAACCCACGAAGGAAGAGAACAACACAGTAAAATTCAAAACATTAACAATTAATTGCACACTTATTCAAAGTCCAATTAAAATTTAGTTTAATTTAGTTTAATGGAATAGGATGCCCCATCAGAGAAATGTTGGAGGATGTGGAATAATACATGTCTTATTTTCAGCAGAGAAACGTTGGAGGGTATGGAATAAGGCGTCTCTTATTTTCATCAGATAAATGTCGGAGGGTATATTAATTATTATTATTATTATTATTTGTCAGGGGTGCCTCAGGTCCCAGCTCACAAAGGACCAACGCCAGTGTCTCTTTATATACAAAGGTCTTTATTGAAGTTCATTGTTGGTTTTACATCCGTGGCGCGCATCCCTACGTCTGTAACTCTAGACCGTCGAAGCTCCGTCTGACTCTTCCCCTCCCCTACACCAGTTTAACACCCGAGCTTTGCTCCACCTCTTCCTCTGCTCTTTTCTCCTCCGGGTCCTCCTGCCCCCCGGGGCTCCACCCCTCCTGGACTCTTCGGAGGCGGATTCCTCTGACTCCTCCCCCTGTCTCCGGCGGGCTTTGGGACCTGGCTCCCAATCCGGATTTTCTGCTGACCTGCGCGCCTGCACATTTGAACTTGGCGCGCGCGCACAGCCGGCCACTTTCCTCCTAACGGCTACACTGCTCCTGTCACTGCTTCCTCCTTCGGAGGGGCTGGCTGGAACTGACCTCCGCTCCGCCCCTCCACTCTCCGATGGAGGCGTGGTCAATTCTGGCTCTCTCTCTCTCCCTGCTGGAGTGGACGCCGGTTCTGATCTGTGGGCTTCTTCCCCCCCACTATGCTCTGGCAGGGAAGCTGGCCCTGATCTCCAGCTGCCGCTTGGGGACTCACCGCTGGCCCCCCTTGCCCTGACCCTGGGCGCCTCTTTCTGAGAATCTTCTGATTCGCTGGAGAGACTCATGGAATCTCTCGGGTCACTGTCATACCCTCCTAAGCTCCCCTCAGATTCCTCCCCTTCGCTCTCCAACTCCTCTTTCCCCTTTGGCTCAGCCCCTGAGCCCCTGACATTATTATTATTATTATTATTATTATTATTATTATTATTATTATTATTTAAACCCTGCCCCCCCCCGGCCAAGACTGGGCTCAGGGCAGCTAACATCAGGTATGAAAACAATTGATTAAAATACAACTTAAAAACAGGATTAAAATACCGGTACAACTTAAAATGCAGCCTCATTTCAGTGGAAGCCCGGATCAAAAACTGTTTTGGGGGAGAAAATGTCAAATCTTCACCAAGGCCAACTATCCAGACTGGTCCTACGTGGGCCAGAAAAAAAGCCAGGGAAGTCCCCAAATAGGGGTTCCATCACAGAAGGAGAAAGGAAAGAGGGGGAGGGGATCAGGCTGGAATAAGACGTCCCTATTTTCATCAGAGAAGTGTCGGAGGGTATGCAGTGGGCAATGCATTCCTTGAAGGCAGGACCTGCTGCCCCTGTTGATCCTGCCGCCTGAGGCAGTCACCTCGCCTCAAGGTTAGGCTGGCCTTGTTCAGGCATGCAATGGGGCTTTCCTAACCCTCTTCTTTCTTTGCATACCCCCAGGCCTCTGGGGCAGATTTTGAGGGCAGGGAGCTGCAAGAGAAGGAGGAGATGCTCTGTTGCACAAGCCGAAGTCTGTCACGCGAGTAGAATGACGGTGCTGAACAAATGAACAAAATCCCACGGTGGGTCTTTTTTTTTTAACATAATTTTTATTAACAGGCCAATCATATCACATTATTTCAAATCACATTAATTCCAAATTATACAGCCGATTTTTTCAATTTTGTTGGGTAACCCAGCTGTGAGGCATTTGCGAGCTTTTTTGCGGAGAAGGTCCTGTTGCTCCGCCATGACCTCCCCGCCAATTTCGATACAATAAAGGAACTGGAGGCCCCTCGACTGTCCTCGGGTCCAGTATTGGACCACTTTGACCGGATATCCCCAGCCGATGTGGACAGACTCCTCCGAGCTGGAAAGCCCACCACTTGTCCTCTCGACCCGTGCCCGTCCTGGCTGATTAGAGCGTGTCCAGACGAGGTGCGGGCTCTCCTGGGGGATATCATCAATCTGTCCCTTGGCACCGGGACATTCCCAGGGGAACTGAAGGAGGCGGTGGTGCGTCCGCTCTTAAAGAAAACATCATTAGATCCCTTAGATCTATCCAATTACCGCCCGGTCTCGAATCTTCCATTCCTGGGTAAGGTGATTGAGAGAGCGGTTGCTGAACAGCTTGGTAGGTTTCTGGATGAAACATCTGCTCTGGATCCATTCCAGTCCGGCTTCCGCGCTGGTCATGGGACCGAGACGGCTCTGGTCGCCCTAACAGATGATCTCCGCAGGCAGCTGGATTGAGGTGGGTCGGGGCTGCTGATTCTTCTAGATCTGTCAGCAGCCTTTGACATGGTCGATCATGAACTCCTGGACCACCGCCTTGCCGACGTGGGGATCCAGGGCACAGTCCTTCAATGGCTGCGCTCGTTTCTCTCTGGTCGGGGACAGAGGGTGGCGCTTGGGGGGGAATTGTCATCGCGCCACTCCTTGGTGTGTGGAGTGCCTCAGGGTGCGATTCTCTCCCCGATGCTTTTTAACATCTTTATGCGCCCCCTCGCCCAGCTTGTCCGGAGTTTTGGGCTGGGTTGCCATCAGTATGCCGATGACACCCAACTCTATCTGTTGATGGATGGCCATCCTGACTCGGCCCCAGACACACTGACCAGATGTCTGGAAGCTGTGGCTGGATGGTTACGTGGGAGCCGGTTGAAGTTAAATCCTGCGAAGACAGAGGTCCTCTGGCTGGGGCGGGACGATATGGGATCGAGGGGGCAACTCCCATCTCTTGCGGGGGTGCAATTGGTGCCAGCACCGTCCGTTAAGAGTCTGGGTGTAATCTTCGATACCTCCCTCTCTATGGAGGCGCAGATTACAGCTATAACAAAGGCGGCATTTTTTCATCTCCGCCAAGCTAAGCAGTTGGCCCCTTATCTCTCTCGCCCTGACCTAGCCACTGTGATCCATGCGACGGTCACCTCCAGACTGGATTATTGTAACTCGCTCTACGTGGGGCTGCCCTTGAGACTGACCCAGAAACTCCAGCGGGTACAGAATGCCGCAGCGAGACTCCTTACGGGGTCCTCGCTGCGAGATCACATTCACCCGGTGCTATACCACCTGCACTGGCTCCCGGTGGAGTATAGGATCAGGTTTAAGGTGCTGGTTTTAACCTTTAAAGCCCTATAAGGCCTAGGACCCTCGTACCTACGGGACCGCCTCTCCTGGTATGCCCCACAGAGAAACCTACGGTCTGTAGATAAAAACATCCTCAAGGTCCCAGGCCTCAGAGAGGTTAGGCTGGCCTCAACTAGAGCCAGGGCCTTCTCGGCTGCGGCTCCAATCTGGTGGAATGCTCTGTCACAAGAGACTAGGGCCCTGCAGGACCTGACATCTTTCCGCAGGGCCTGCAAGACAGAGTTGTTCCACCAGGCCTTTGGTCAGGGCGCAGCCTGACTCCCTCCTCTGGCAACCTGCACAGTATTTTGGTTGCCATCAATTTGATTTTAATTAATTTTTATAATGAAATATTTTAGAATGTGTGATTATTCAACTATTTGGTTATTTGATTGTTGTTAGCCGCCCTGAGCCCAGCTTCGGCTGGGGAGGGCGGGATATAAATAAAATTTATTATTATTATTATTATTATCAAGCTCCGGACGAGAATCCAAACATCACTTCTATTACTGCTTTAATTAAACGGTTCTACAGTGGTACCTCGCAAGACGAATGCCTCGCAAGACGGAAAACTCGCAAGACGAAAGGGTTTTTGGTTTTTTGAGTTGCTTCGCAAGACGATTTTCCCTATGGGCTTGCTTCGCAAGACGGAAACGTCTTGCAAGTTTGTTTCCTTTTTCTTAAAACCATTAATACAGTTGCGACTTGACTTCGAGGAGCAACTCATAGCACGCGGTATGGTAGCCTTTTTTGAGGTTTTTGAAGACTTTGGTGATTTTTGAAGCTTTTCCAAAACTTTTCCAACACCGTGCTTCGCAAGACGAAAAAATCGCAAGACAAAAAAACTCGCGGAACGAATTAATTTCGTCTTGCGAGGCACCACTGTATCCAGTTCTAGCCAGACAGTCTCTTTTTTACTTTCTTCATTCTTGTTGTTGTCATATATTCCTATTCTTTGCGATCTCTGATAATCTTCACAGGCAGGTTAAGAACAAACATCGTCTGCGTGGGTTTTACGCACTCCATAAGTCATATTTCATAGGGACAGCCGCCATTCCACTCCTACTTTGAAAATTTATCTTTGGTCTGCCCATTAGTTGTCCCAGGCTTGTAAAATATCTCCTAGAGGACGAATCCCACGGTGGGTCTTTGCAGCAAAAACCCAACAGCTAAGAGTGTCTGATCATCAGGATGGGAATTCAGACACCCACGTCAACGTTTTGTGGATACAAGACCACAACAGGTTAAATCCCAGCGCAGAACTCCCCTCCGGCCAATGCATTCCATAACCCAAACTCAAGCCTGGAAAGACAGAGGTGCGGAAGCCAAAGAGTATTTATTGACTCAAACAGATTGAGGATTTTACCCCCCTCTGGCTGGTGAAATCTATAGCATTGCATAACAACAAGTGATAATATCTGCTGCCCACGTTTTATTGCACAGTTATTCATTCTTTTACTGCATGTCTGTGCCTAGCACAAAGGACTTCAAATTTTTATTTTTTAAAAAATTTGATTGGGGTCCTGCAATGGCTCCTGGATAAAATATAAACCCACAAAGTCCAGTTTCCTTTCAGCCTGGAAATGCTTCTGAATCCAAACTTTGGTGATGGAGCTGAATTTTCCTTTCCGAAAGGTTCGGCCTTGTTGCTGTGTTTTTAATTTTAAGAACATAAGAACGGCTTTTGCGGCATGAGAGGAGAATTCTTTGTTCTTTGTTTTGCAGATTTATAAACCGCTTCACAGCCAGGAGCTGTTGGAGAGATGTGCCATCGGATAAAATACAAAAGGAGCAAACTCTAGAAACGATAAAACCATTTTCAAAGAAACCCTCTAATGGGAAAGAAGCCACTTCTGCAATTACCGTATACAGCTAATATTTTATAAGCTGACTGGGCCACACTCCGTGGAAAGTCTTCTTAAACAACAACAACAAAATGCCTTCCACAGTCATCTAAAAGTTAAGATGCTATGCAAGCCTTCCTCTGGAAACTGAGTTTCCTCTGGAAACTGTGGGGTTTTTTCTCCCAGCAGCTGGAATCCAGAGGTATACTGCTCTTGTCTCTGGAGGCTCCATTTAGCCGTCATGGTTAACTGCCATGATTTCAGAAATCTCCTCTGTGCATTTGTCTAATCCCTTTCAAGCCATCTAAGCCTGCGGCCATCGCCATGTCTTGTGGCAGTGGATTTCGTAAGTTAATTACGGGCTGTTTGAAGGAGGAGTTCCTTTCGGCAGTTTCTGAACCCACTGCCCAGAGGCTTCGTCAGCTGACCCACAATGGCAGGTGTGTGTGTGTGTGTGTGTGTGTGTGAGAGAGAGAGAGAGAGAGAGAGAGAGAGAGCCCTATTCTCCACACCCTTCATAACTGCACCCCGCTTTTGACTTTTTCTCCTATTATTATTATTATTATTATTATTATTATTATTATTATTATTACACTAGGGAACAAAAATTTTGTTGCATTTTTGAAGAAGCCAATAATTATCATGTGGTTAGGGCAGATCAACGTGTCAGTGTCCACTTATCCCCAGTGTAAATATGACATAGGCGCCGACTCCATGGGGCTTGAGGGGGCCCGAGCCCCCTCAAAAATTCGTTTGGGGGGGCTCCGCCCCCCCAATAATCTCCGGCGCCCCTCCAGCAGAGCGCCATCGCCGCCCCTCCCCCAGCCCAAAATCCACAGGGAGGGGCGGGCTGCATGCCTCCTGCCCTCCCTCCCGAGCAAAAGCTCCACCCAATTTCCTTTGGAGCTGATTAATAGGCGCAGCACGCTCTCCCCTATTCGCTCACGAGGAGGCGGCGCCACTTTATTTGCATATTCATGAGCTTATTTATTATTCATGAGCTTTCCCGGGCCCCCCCAATATTTTTTATAAGTCCGTGTCCCTGAAATATGACATATCGGCAAAAGTCGGAAATTGAAAGATAACTATAGTATGTACACGGAAACTGATTTCAGATTTGAAATCAGCATTGAAAGAACATATAAGAACAGTTGAAAAATCTCATGCAAAAAAAAAAACTTGTTCCCCATTATTATTATTATTATTATTATTATTATTATTATTATTATTATTATTATTATACCGCCGTATACCCGGAGGTCTCGGGGCAGTTCACAGAATAAAATCAAAATATGAAACCACAAAATACATAATCAAAAATTTTAAAACAGAATAACAACCCCTGCCCAAAAAAACCTGCACCACATTTTATAAGGCCATAGGATGACAATTAAATCAACCAAAGGTCTGGTTAAAAACGAACGATTTTGCCTGGCCCCTAAAAGTGTATAGCGAATGGATGATTCTTTTAAAACAACTCTCCTATCATGTTCTCTTCATGAAAGGACAAGCAGTTTCCTTTCCTCAGCGGTGCAGAGAGGAGATGTCGGGCAACAGCTTCCAGGCACGTTAGAAACAGGAAAACATATCTTTGCAAACCGACTACCCTCATGATCTTGAAGCTGTCCATATCTTGGGAAACATAGGAATCTGCCAGGAGCCTTAACAAACTACAGTTCCCATGATTCTTTGGGAGAAGCTAGAGCCGTAGCTACGGGGGGCGGGGGGCTAGCCAGGTTTTTTGCCCCGAGTGAAGCCTCCAGGGGGCGCCATTGAGGCTCCATCATCCTTCTGCCCCGCCCACGGGCTTCTTAGAAGTCTCTGATTGGGAAGGATGCTGGAGTGGGTAGGCTGTTGGTGTGATCCGTCAAGGCTCTTAGGTGCTTAAGTTCTGTGGCTGTGTGTGTGTGTGTGTGTGTGTGTTTGAATGCATGCTCCCACAAGAGGGCTTCAGCCGAGCCCAGTGTCCCTTCATTTCCCTAAAATGAGTTGCCTAATAATAATAATAATAATAATAATAATAATTTATTATTTGTACCCCGCCCATCTGGCTGGGTTTCCCCAGCCACTCTGGGTGGCTTCCACAAAGACCTGTGTCCAGTTCTGGGCACCACAGTTCAAGAAGGACACTGACAAACTGGAACGTGTCCAGAGGAGGGCAACCAAAATGGTCAAAGGCCTGGAAACGATGCCTTATGAGGAACGGCTAAGGGAGCTGG
This sequence comes from Podarcis muralis, assembly GCF_004329235.1. Lineage (NCBI taxonomy): Eukaryota > Metazoa > Chordata > Lepidosauria > Squamata > Lacertidae > Podarcis > Podarcis muralis. The sequence continues at coordinate 5,362,572 of NC_041312.1, forward strand.
GCATGTTTAGCCTGGAGAAGAGGAGGTTAAGGGGTGATATGATAGCCATGTTCAAATATATAAAAGGATGTCACATAGAGGAGGGAGAAAGGTTGTTTTCTGCTGCTCCAGAGAAGCGGACACGGAGCAATGGATCCAAACTACAAGAAAGAAGATTCCACCTCAACATTAGGAAGAACTTCCTGACAGTAAGAGCTGTTTGACAGTGGAATTTGCTGCCAAGGAGTGTGGTGGAGTCTCCTTCTTTGGAGGTCTTTAAGCAGAGGCTTGACAACCATATGTCAGGAGTGCTCTGATGGTGTTTCCTGCTTGGCAGGGGGTTGGACTCGATGGCCCTTGTGGTCTATTCCAACTCTATGATTCTATGACCAAAAGTACATTAAGTACCTTGGTACTCAAACGCCTTGGTTCTTAAATGCCAAAAACCCGGAAGTAAGTGTTCCGGTTTTCAAACGTTTTTCGGAAGCCAAACGTCCGATGCGGCTGTCGGCTATTGTTTCCAGAGCACCTGCACCAATCAGAAGCTGCGCCTTGGTTTTCGAACATTTCGGAAGTCAAACGGACTTCCGGAACGGATTAAGTTTGGCGCTTTTGTTTTTGCTATTTATTTTGCATTTTTGTTTTTAAGGCTTTTTCGGTTCATTTGTTTTTGTGACTGTGTGGAAACCAGTTCAGTTACTGATTGATTGATTGATTGATTGATTGTGTGACTGCGGAAATGGATAAAAGCCCCCCATCCAAACAATGACTATCATCAGCGCAGGTAAGATTTTTTCCCCCTTAATTTTTATCATCTACAATACTGTCTTATTTTATAGTACAGTACATTGATTATTGCTTTCATTTTATGGATCAATGGTCTTGCTACATAGTAAAATTCACGTTAAATTGCTGTTTTAGGGGTTGTTTTCAAAAGTCTGGAACAGATTAATTCGTTTTGCGTTATTTTCTATGGGAAAGCACACCTTGGTTTGGGAATGGACTTCCAGAACGGATTAAGTTTGAGAACCAAGGTACCACTGTATTCCGCTGCAGCCAGGAGAATAATCAATTCATAAAATTGCACAATTGGAAGAGAACACAAGGCTCATCTAGTCTGACCCCCTTGCAATGCGGAAATATTTTGCCCAATGTGGGGCTCAAACCCACAACCCTGAAATTAAGAACCTCGTACTCTACTGATGGAGCTATCTTCTTCAAAAGGTTTGTGGTGTGTGTGAGTGTGTGTTGTGGTGCCCACAAAGGTTTTCCCCAGTTTGGAAATGCATAGCTGTCAACTGACAGATTTGAAAATAAGGGACCAGCAGCCTCGAAAATAAGGGATCAGCAGCCAAAATAAGGGATCAACAATTACTTTGATAAAATACATATTTTGTTACGTGCAAATGGCTTTAGATACCTATTAGGTCCATAAATTCCTAGGGACGCGGGTGGCGCTGTGGGTAAAAGCCTCAGCGCCTAGGGCTTGCCGATCGAAAGGTCGGCGGTTCGAATCCCCGCGGCGGGGTGAGCTCCCGTTGCTCGGTCCCAGCGCCTGCCAACCTAGCAGTTCGAAAGCACCCCCGGGTGCAAGTAGATAAATAGGGACCGCTCTGGCGGGAAGGTAAATGGTGTTTCCGTGTGCTGCGCTGGCTCACCAGATGCAGCTTTGTTACGCTGGCCACGTGACCCGGAAGTGTCTCCGGACAGCGCTGGCCCCTGGTCTCTTGAGTGAGATGGGTGCACAACCCCAGAGTCTGTCAAGACTGGCCCGTACGGGCAGGGGTACCTTTACCTTTTTTAGGTCCATAAATTACCATATAGCATATGTTCAACACAAAAAAACAGCAACAATTTGTTGTTGACAAAGGACAGCTGGACATAGAAAGGGCCCCATTACCTTCAGTAGCTTATTTAAGGGACATCATCAATAAGGGACAGCAGCGGGAAAGGGCGCTGGGATAAGGGACTGTCCCACCAAATAAGGGACGCTTGACAGCTATGGAAATGTGCCTATACTCTCCCTTCCCAAAGCTTGGAGACCCCGGCACAAGATTTTTGCTGGGCGTGAGAAGACTATTCCCATGCCTTGACCCAGAGACGTGAATTCCCACGAGGAAATTGTCAGCATTTATTGGTCCATTAGCCCTGAGGTGCCTCAGCCCTTTCTCGGAAGGCTTCCCCGCTTAGGATAATCTCAAATCTAGTTTGCCTGGTTCTGAGGCCTGGGGAAAACCTGACGTGATGCACTTTTCATTTCGCACACCAAAGTTTTTGCCTGCCAGTTAAATTACTTCACAGCAAAGCAACAGCAAATAATGGCAATAATAATAAATTTCAAAAAAAAGAGAAAGAAACCCAAAACCTTCTAAAAGGTTGCTGCAATACCCACGGTGCATTTTGCAGATTGCCTGTGACCATCCCATCCACTTTTGCAACAGGGATGCTTTGCTCTGACAATTAATTCCTCTCCTCCTTTTGGGTAAAGTGCAAATGTTTGCACATTTCATGTCAGGGAGGGGACGCCTGCACTTCCCAGGGAAAACCAGTAGTTGCAAGTTTGGCCTCTTTTTAAAAAAAAAATAAAAATTGCTCATCGGCAGCGAGGAAAATCTGGAGCAAGCTTGCTCCGGTCTTGCACGGCGTTTCATCAGAGGTGGGGAGGCTTGAGAAAGCAGCCGCCTTTTGATGGAGCTGTCATTTTGAGGTCGTTGTCACTCAGGGCTGTATCCGCCCCTCCGGTCTTGCAGACCTTGTGGGACACTCCTGCAAGCCTCAGTCCACAGGCAATAAGATGCAATGGCCAGTAAGAGATGAGAAAGCAGCCAAACGGTTTGTGGGAGGGAGAACAGCGCCCAGAAAGAGCTCAGCCGGACTGGACATCATGGAAGGGAACTGGGAATAAGAGCCCCCGTTTTTAGAGTTTAGCAGCAGGCATTCGAGGACAGGCAAATAGGTCCATTTTGGTTTCTCGTTTTCCCAACCTTCAGTTTTCCACATCAGTTTGAGATATTTTTTATTTTTCAAAATCATGCTAAAGACTCATCATTTTTAAGTGCAATTTTCTCCTAATACAGTGGTATCTCGGGTTACAGACGCTTCAGGTTACAGACTCCGCTAACCCAGAAATAGTACCTCGGGTTAAGAACTTTGCTTCAGGATGAGAAATTGTGTGGCGGCGGCGCGGCAGCAGCAGGAGGCCCCATTAGCTAAAGTGGTGCTTCAGGTTAAGAACAGTTTCAGGTTAAGAACAGACCTCCAGAACGAATTAAGTTCTTAACCCGAGGTACCACTGTATTCTGTAGACGATTTTGCCCGGTATTTAATTTTGCGAAGCAACTTCGCCTAATATAATGCATTCTGAAATGCTGCTGTCAAATGCATTCATAACCACATTACAGTGGTACCTCGGGCTAAGTACTTAACTTGAAACTGTTCTTAACCTGAAGCACCACTTTAGCTAATGGGGCCTCCTGCTGCCGCCACGCCGCCACTGCACGATTTCTGTTCTCATCCTGAAGCAAAGTTCTTAACCTGAAGCACTATTTCTGGGTTAGCGGAGTCTGTAACCTGAAGCGTATGTAACCTGAAGCGTATGTAACCTGAGGTACCACTGTACATGCACTTTTGCCAGAGGCGCCATCTTCTCAGCTGATTGAGGGGCCCCGATGCGTGGCATCACAAGGAGCCAGGGGGTGGAGCCAAACAGCCTCTAAACATTGAGGGAGGGCAGCCCCCTCAACAACAAAAAACCACTGGAGGGTGGCTGAAAGTGTCTTGGCCCCTAGGAGCTGGTGACTTGATGTTTGCACACTCCGTCGTTTCTCGCCAACAACATTACTTTCCCTGATCTGTGGTCTAAACCACTGTGCCTCTTGGGCTTGCCGATCAGAAGGTCAACAGTTCGAATCCCCGCAATGGAATGAGCTCCCGTTGCTCTGCCCCAGCTCCTGCCAATCTAGCAGTTCGAAAGCACACCAGCGGAAGTAGATAAATAGGTACCACTGTGGTGGGAAGGCAAATGGCATTTCCGTGCGCTCTGGTTTCCATCACAGTGTCCCGTTGCTCCAGAAGCGGTTTAGTCCTGCTGGCCACATGACCCGGAAAGCTGTCTGTGGATAAATGCCAGCTCCCTCAGCCTCAAAGCGAGATGAGCACCACAATCCCATAGTTGCCCTTGACTGGACTTAACCATCCAGGGGTCCTTTACCTTTTACCTTTTACGATGCAGCCTAGAATAGCATTAGCTCTTCTTCTTTTTTTTGGTGCTGCATCACACTGTGGACTCATGTTCAGCTTGTGGTCCACCAAGACCCCCAGATCCTTTCCACATGTGCTACTGGCAAGTCAGGTGTCGTCGTCCACCACTTACGTTTGTGCATCTGGTTCTTCCTGCCTAAGTGGAGGAGAGTCCAGTCAATGGTTCTGCTCTGCCTCCACAGTCCGAGGCAGTAATATTTCTTAATATCAGTTGCTAGAAAGCCACTTCCACCTTTCGAAGGAGGTGGCGTTGCGGGCTTCACAGCCCCAGCCCCGTGTGATTGGGGGGATTCCTGGCCGCATCATCCCCTGGCCAGCCAATTGGCTGGCTCTGGGGGTGTGGCCTGCCCTACTTAAGGCAGGATGCGGCCGAGGATCTGCCTCTTTGCCGCTCCTCAGCTGTTTGGTTTTTCCACCCTCCTGCCCTATAAGGTTTTGCCTTTGACCTTGCTATGGACCTTGGTTGGTTGAGGGGCCTGGTAGGAATTTTTCCACTTGGCAAATTGGCACCAGCCACTTGGTTTTTGCCTAGGTAAAGGTAAAGGGACCCCATGACCATTAGGTCCAGTTGTGACCAACTCTGGGGTTGCGGCGCTCATCTCGCTTTACTGGCTGAGGGAGCCGGCGTACAGCTTCTGGGTCATGTAGCCTGCATGACTAAGTCGCTTCTGGTGAACCAGAGCAGCGCACGGAAACGCCGTTTACCTTCCCGCCGGAGTGGTACCTATTTATCTACTTGCACTTTGACGTGCTTTCAAACTGCTAGGTTGGCAGGAGCAGGGACCGAGCAACGGGAGCTCACCCCATCACTGGGATTCAAACCGCCGACCTTCTGATTGGCAAGTCCTAGGCTCTGTGGTTTAACCCACAGCGCCTACCTTGTAGCAAATCGTCACATCTTTCTGGGTATTGGCAGTTAGGCATTGGTATATTTCTGTAGTTGGAAGAGGGGAGGAAGCGCCATCACCTGCCCCACACATTGAAGGGTAGTCCGATAAAGGATTCCAGGTGGCGTGGCCCTGTCCGAAGCCTAGGGAGGTGAGGGCCTAAGGCACGCCCCCTATCGGTGACCCCGGGGGAGTTCCTAGTTGATGTGCATCAGGAGGACTCCCCCTACTGGTGGTTAACCCTTCCCGGACTTCCAGCGGACGGTATGAAGTCAGATATAGTCGGTTAGGACCAATGCCTGAGCCAATGCCGCTCATCACCTGTAACCAATAAAGTTGGGGCCTTATTTAGCCCATTAACCTTAATAATTGTGTCATGTGTCTTTATTTCCACTGAGGGAGGGCGAGAACTCGCCATGCAAAGCACAGGAGGCGGGAGAGCTTTTGTGCTCAAATCCTGCTTGTGTTTCCCCCTCAAACATCTGGTTGTGAGAACAGAATATTGGACTTCTTCTTGAATATTGGTTCTTCTTGTGAGCCAAACCCCAGTGCCTGTTGCCTCACATCCATTACTCCCTTGCCTTCCTCCCTCCTGTTAGTAGAGGAATATATATTATGAAAATAGCCCGAAATAGCCTGCGCTGTTATACATATTAAATTATATAGGCAGCGGTAGGCATCACGCCTCTTTGCTTTCATTGGATTCTTCTGCGTTGTGTCTACATTGTAATGAACACCTGTTATTTAATACTGAAATAAGTCAACTCCTTCACGCCAGGATTAGCAAAAGCATGCTAAATCGATTATATACCTTGTTGGGGGGCGGAGAGGGGAGGGCCGGCCTGAGCACCGTTAAATCAAATTAATCGCCAGAATGTAAACATATCAGAGGATCTCCCCTTCCATTTTCACTCTTAACTGGGTAGCAGAAGGATTTACGAGTTGAAGGAGAGTCGAAAGAGAGCCGGGTTGAAGGATTCCCAGCTCAAATAAACCTCCTGCCCGTTTCCTCATCCTGTAGATGTGCTACTGAGCTGGTTTCTGGATGCTTGTGAATATGGTAATGTGGCAATTGACCAGCATCTGACTAGGGTGTTTGGAATGGTTTGTACATCATCTATTCATCAATCATCACCACCATATTCATATTCATATTCCCTAATATGCAAAATCCTTACGTAAAACACAGTAAGATCATTTTTAAAAAAAAAGGAATGTATATACAACATAATATACCCAAATAAAAAGAATGCATCTGTAAAACAGAGAAGCTTGTAACGAAACTGTGGATAACCAGCCCTCATATAATCAACATAAAGGTAAAGGTAAAGGGACCCCTGACCATTAGGTTCAGTCGTGACTGACTCTGGGGTTGCAGTGCTCATCTCGCTTTACTGGCCGAGGGAGCCGGCGTACAGCTTCCGGTCATGTGGCCGGCATGACTAAGGCGCTTCTGGCAAACCAGAGCAGCGCACGGAACGCCGTTTACCTTCACGCCGGAGTGGTACCTATTTATCTACTTGCACTTTTGACGTGCTTTTGAACTGCTAGGTTGGCAGGAGCAGGGACCGAGCAATGGGAGCTCACCCCGTCGCGGGGATTTGAACTGCCAACCTTCTGATTGCAAGTCCTAGGCTCTGTGGTTTAACCCACAGCGCCATCAACATACTTAAGTCTTAAATGTAGGGGTTAATACCATAGAGTAAGCTGTTCTGCCAGGCTTAGCTATGTCTGCTTCCCCTCACCTTGGGAGGAACTAGGTAATCTGGCCTATTGTTATCTCCCAGTCTACCTAAGAAGTTCAGTACCTGAAGAGCTCAGACCGCATGGCTCTCCCAAACCACTCTTGAGTTCCTATACCAACAATTAGGAACTTTCATTGCTTTGGAACTAAACTGAGTTTTACTGCCTGTGTGGTTTTTCTGACTGATACATGGAAAAGCACATGAACCTGACCTTTGAAAAGTTTGTAAGTAAACCATTTTTAACTTACTAAACATGTGGTCAAGGGGAAGTCGGAAACTTTGAAAAGAAACATTGCGAGGGCCATAGCAACATAGGAAGCTATTTTATATTGAACCAAACAACTGGTCCCTTCAGCTCTAGGCTGCCTGTGTGGACTGGCAGTTGCTCTACCACCAAGCTAAGGTTCAGACAGAAGAATCAGGGAAGGCTGAAGTTGCTTGGTTTGATCAAGCATCTCTCTTCATTCGAAAGGAAACCAGAATGCTTGCTTACAAAGCTATGATACTAACCTTACTGTATGCTTGTGAACCGTGGACCACTTATAAACGCCATCTCCAACTCCTCGAAAGATTCCATCAACAGTGTCTCCAAAAAATTTTACACATCACCTGAGAAGACAGGCAAACTAATGCCAGTGTACTGGAAGAAGCAAAGATCACCAGTGTCGAAGCAATGATTCTTCAACATCAACTTCGTTGGACTGGTCATGTTGTGCGGATGCTTGATGATTGTCTTCCAAAGCAACTACTCTATTCCGAACTTAAAAATGGAAAGCGTAATGCTGGTGGTCAACAAAAGAGGTTCAAAGACTCTCTCTAGGCAAATCTTTTTTTTAAAAAAAAGTACAGTGGTGCCCCGCAAGACGAACGCCTCGCAAGACGGAAAACCCGCTAGACGAAAGGGTTTTCCGTCGCAGAGGCGCTTCGCAAGACGAAGTTCCCTATGGGCTTGCTTCGCAAGACGAAAACGTCTTACGAGTCTCGCCATTTCCCCCCCGCTCCCCCCCCTTTTTTCAAAGCGGCTAAGCTGTTAATAGCCTTTTAACAGCTTAGCCGCTAAGCCCGCTAAGCCACTAATAGCGCTAAATCGCTAATAGCGCTAATCCGCTTAGCTGGCAATGGGGTTGCTTCGCAAGACGAAAAAACCGCTAGAAGAAAAGAATCGCAGAACGGATTCTTTTCGTCTTGCGAGGCACCACTGTAGTATAAACACCGACAATTGGGAAACACTCTCCTGCGAGTGCTCCAATTGAAGAACAGCCTTAACCAAAGGTGTCATGGGCTTTGAAGACACTCAAACTCAGGACGCAAGGGAGAAACGTGTTAGAGGAAGGCACGCTTGGCAAACCCTCACCGTGATCAACTCCCGCCCAGAAACCTATGTCTCCACTGCGGAAGGACATGTGGATCCAGAATTGGCCTCCACAGTCACTTACGGACTCATTGTTAAAACCGTGTTTATGGAAGACAATCTTACTCGGCTACTAGGGATCGCCAAAGAAGAAGACTGAGCTGACAGACAACTTCCTATGTAACTTGAGGACCCCGAAGGCAGTGACAGCAGAACCCTTTGGAGTGCACTCCGTGGCCACCAGAGGTCTTTGCCTTGGAGAGACCCAAAGTCAAGTTGGGGTGTGGTTAAGGAGCGGTACCAAGTTGGGACATGAGCCATGGAGATGCTTGTTTTCTCCCATAGTTTGCAGATAATTGCTTTAATAAGCGCCTGGGATGATTAAGTCCAGTTGAGGCCAGCCTGACAGAAGCACATGTGCTCAAGACGGTTGAGAAGTAAGGGGGGGCATGCATCTCTCTCTCTCTCCCCCTTTAACTGCCCCCAAATTATAGATACCTGGTAGCCAATGAAAACAAAGTTTGCCCTGATCTGAATCCCAGGAGGCTGTAGCTGCTCCCCCACAGGCATTTTGACATCTGACCCCACTTTGGTGAGAGTCGTAGTTTGGTGGTGAAGTAGCTGATGCCATAGAACTAGAACTCCTTGCCCGAAATCCTGGAGTCACTGCCAGTCTGTAGTGATGTATGGAAGTGAGAGCTGGACCATAAAGAAGGCTGATCGCCGAAGAATGGATGCTTTTGAATTCTGGTGCTGGAGGAGACTCTGGAGAGTCCCATGGACTGCAAGAAGATCCAACCTCTCCATTCTGAAGGAAATCAGCCCTGAGTGCTCACTGGAAGGACAGATCCTGAAGCTGAGGCTCCAAGACTTTGGCCACCTCATGAGAAGAGAAGACTCCCTGGAAAAGACCCTGATGTTGGGAAAGATGGAGGGCACAAGGAGAAGGGGACGACAGAGGACGAGATGGTTGGACAGTGTCTTCGAAGCTAGCAGCATGAGTTTGACCAAACTGCGGGAGGCAGTGGAAGACAGAAGTGCCCGGTGTACTCTGGTCCAGGGGGTCACGAAGAGTTGGACACGACTAAACGACTAAACAACAACAACTGCCAGTCTGAATAGACCTGTGGTCCTCAACTGGTCCAGACCCGAGACCCACCTCTGACTGCAACATGGGACCTGTCTCTGTGGACTTAACGACTACAAAACCCATGGCGCAACAAGCAAATTGCACATGTGAAAAGAGAAGGGAAAGGGAAAGTTCTGGGGTGGGAAACATAACAGGGAAATGGATTTCCTGCAGGAATCTTATTGTCTGAGCTGGGAAAATGGACCATGGTGTAAAATTCCTCCAGGGAGCCTTACAACAAAATCCTGGCATTTGAGATGATGTGAATACTTGATGTGCCAGTAGCTTTTTCTGGTTTTGTTCAAAGTTTATTGGTGTGTGCATTTGCACCTGTGCGCAGAGGGAGGGTGGAGTCGCATTAAGAAAGTTGTTTTTATTGCTGTCAAGTAATTAAAGAATTTTTATTTTATTAATCACCAGCCTTTTAATTAAATTGAATATGGTTGCTTGCCACCAAAACCTTAGTATACTGTAGGTGCATGGTAGCTTTTCGTTTATTAAACTTCAAGCTGTCACTCAAGGTTAGACGGAAACGTCACTTTGGCATTAGTTCAGCGTGCCAAAAATAATCAAGCATGTTTTTCAATTACATCCCTCTTTGATAAAAAAATTGGCACACAGTGATAAGGCCTTGATTCATCAACTAAAGTTTTCGCGGATCGGTTCACCAGCTGGATCACTTAACCTTCGCAGTCCTGTGTCTGATGCTATAGCAGAAGGCAGTCCCCCTTACAAAATGGTGCCCTAGACAGCAACCTTATTGCCGCTGGAGCGGAAGGGCTAAGCCTACGCCCACGGTGTCGCCTCCTTGTGATCAGAGGCAGAACTACACGTGGAATCCATCACGTTGCTAAGGCCCACGCTCCATCAGCTTGGGGATTTCTGCTTCTGCAATCTCTGCCTCCCCTCTCTCGCCCTCTAAACTGGTTCTAGGGGTTCCACAAAGCTTCTGGAGCGGATCTGGGGAGGGCGCAAGGCATGTGTAGTAGGGGGAAAGGAGAGGGAGAAAGTCCCCTTGTTACTGAATCCAGCCATCTGCAAGAGAGCAAGTTGATTCCGCCCACCCTCACCTCACTTCCTTGAACTGGGATGCATGCTAAGCTTTCTGTTTTCTCTAGACACTGAAATTGTAGCAGTAAATAGTATTTATAGATTTGTTTGTATAATGCAGACCTGTCCAACAGGTCAATTGCGATCTACTGGCTGATCGTGGGGCATCCCTGGTCAATCCTGGTCGATCTTGTGATCCTGAGTGATGTCAAAGCTCAACAAATTTGGCTCCTCAAAAAATGCCGAACAACTTTGGCTTCCAGTCTTCCAACCAATCTTCTACCCTCGGGCAGGAGATATAGAAGTATAATCAGCTGTACCAACAGGCTAAAAAATAGCTTCTATCTGTGGGCTGTTAGGCTGTTGAATGGAAAATAATATAGAACAATTGACTTGTGAGGTGGTGTATTGTAAATAATAATAATAATAATAATAATAATAATAATAGTGTTATAAATAAATAAATAAATAAATAAATAAATAAATAAATAAATAAATAAATAAATTAAAATAAAATAAAATAAAATAAAATTATTTATACCCCACCTTCCCCGGCCAGAGCCGGGCTCAGGGCTCATTTAATTTCATTGTACACAGGTTGTACAATGACAATAAAGGTGTTTGTTGTTGTTGTTATTCTCCCCATAAAAGCTCAACAGCTTCGGCTCCCCAAATCCAATGGGTAGATCACTGCCATTTTTTTCAAATAGTGGGAGCAGACTGCAGTCTCTTGGGAGTCGCACATGCCTGGTTTAATGAATTTCTCCCAACTTGGAACTCAAGGCAGATGGATGGCCCTCTGTCCTGGATCCTTGAGCTGAGATTCCTGCATTGCAGGGGGTTGGACTAGATGACCCTCAGGGTCCCTTCCAACTCTATAATTCTATGATTATATTATTCTATGGTCGATCCACCAGTCCGCATGACAGTGCATTGTGATTCTCCACTGCTTAAGGGTCACTGCAGCAGGAGGTGGTTATGTTTAGCCTGGAGAACAGAAGACTGGGAGGTGATATGAGTGAGAGCCATCTTCAAATATCTGAAGAGCTTCTGTCATATGGAAGGCGCCTATTTCCTTTTTTTTTTAAATGATATTTATTAGGTAAAGGTAAAGGTACCCCTGCCCGTACGGGCCAGCCTTGCCAGACTCTAGGGTTGTGCGCCCATGTCACTCAAGAGGCCGGGGGCCAGCGCTGTCCACAGACACTTCCAGGTCACGTGGCCAGCGTGACAAAGCTGCATCTGGCAAGCCAGAGCCGCACACGGAACGCCGTTTACCTTCCCGCTAGTAAGCGGTCCCTATTTATCTACTTGCACCCAAGGGTGCTTTCGAACTGCTAGGTTGGCAGGCGCTGGGACCGAACAACGGGAGCGCACCCCGCCGCGGGGATTCGAACCGCTGACCTTTCGATCGGCAAGCCCTAGGCGCTGAGGCTTTTACCCACAGCGCCACCCGCGTCCCTATAATGATATTTATTAGAGGTTTAATAATTACAGAAAAAAGAAAAAAGAAACAATAAAAAGTTAAACAAAACAAAACAGTACCTTACAATACATCAGAGATAAAAAGAAAAACAAAAAACAATACAGCAAAACAACAAGAAAAAGAAAAACATTTAAAAACACATCCAGTATTTCCGTATCTTTACCTTTCATTTACTTGTTTCATCGACCTCCTCACACCTCCCTTTTTTGTATTCTAGTTCAATTAGCTATTTCAGCAAATCCTTTCCATTTTTCTCAATTTTTGTTCTATAATTTATCTTAACACAATCTAACCTTAAATTTTCCACTTTGGCCCATTAACAATCTATTTTTACTTAATTCTTTATAGCATTTCTGCTAAAGCCATATAACTTCATTCCAGCATCCTTCTAACATTCATTAATTTTGCAATATTTCTGTAAATATACTTTGAATTTTTTCCAATCTTCTTCCACCGACTCTTCTCCCGGAAGGCGCCTATTTCCTGCTGCTACAAAGGACAGGACCTGAACCAATGGACTCAAATGACACGAAGGAGATTCTGATTAAACACTAGGAAGAACTTTATGACTCCTGTACTGAGACAGAGTGTTGCTCCATCTAGGACAGTGCTGGCCCTACTGCCAAGCAGCAATTTTTGTGGTTTTAGATGGGTCTCTCAGTCCCAGCTCGAGAAGGTGGGCATTGAAGCTGGCGTCATCTGCATGCAAGCAAGATGCTCTAACCACTACTCCAACCCCACCCCAGTTTGCGAGACTTGAGCCAGTCTTGGGGATTTCAACTTGCAAGCATGCAGGAACATGCGCCTCTGTTTTTGCAAAAGGACCCGTTTACTCCCCAATGGCTATTTTAAGACCGGTGCTTTTGCACAAAATTTCTTCTCTCTTCTTCTCCTCTCCTCCTAGTACTGTTGGCAGTGCAGACCTACATTTGGGGGGCCCTGGAGCTTGAACTGTTATGGGTGCCCCTTCACAACCAGCAATGAGTTTTGGGTCACCCCTGTTATCTTCTTCAACTGGGGTTATTCATTACAGATCACCACATTTTACTTCATTTTTTAATTTACTACTACGTCTCAGATTTTGATTAAAATAGCTTTACTGGATAGCTTTATCTCGCACGTCGAAGTCACTGGTCTGAACAAATATTTCCTATGCCTTATAGTTTCTTTTACCAATATTTCCCAGCGAAGTTGGGGAAAACGTGCAGTGGTGCAACGGTTAAAGGCACCACAAGCTCTCTCACTCCCCCCCCCCTTTCTTCTTGCAGCTGGCTCCAAAAAGGGGTTTGGAATAAATGCACTGGCAAATTGTGGAAGCTGGTGATGCAAGTTGGGGGCGGGCGGGGAGGAGAAGGAATTTGCAAACACAGGTGTGCAGAGCCCTCGCCACGGCAGTGAATTTGGCACCATCCGAGATTCAAATCTGGTTTGAATCAAGAGTGCCTTTTGCAAAAAAAGAAAAAGAAAAAGAAGAAAAAAAGAGAGGGAAAGAGGCTGTGGAGGAGGGATGAGTTCATTCTGCTGTGCCTGCAGCTGGGATCTTATTGCTTTTGTGGTATGGCTTTCTATGAAAGAACCCAAACATATAAAAGAGCCCAGCGGGCTGACAGATGTCTGCCACCTTATCATCCTGGAAAATGGATCCAGGCCCAGGAACTGCCAACCTTCTTTCTCTTAAGGGTGCTCCTTGCTCTTATATTAAGGTCGTAATGGTCTGGTTGCAGGGGATATCCCGCAATGGGCAGGAACCTCAAGGCGAGGTTCACAGCTCAGCGGTAGAGCATATGTCTTGTGCGCAGAATAATAATAATAAATTTATTTATACCCCGCCCTCCCCAGCCAAGATCAGGCTCAGGACGGCTAGCACCAGGTATAAAAACAATTGATTAAAATACAACCTAAAAACAAGATTAAAATACAACATCAAAATGCAGCCTCATTTCAGTAGGAACTCAAATCCAAAACTTTTTGGGGGATGAAAACGTCAAGTCTTCACCAAGGCTGGTCCTACGTGGGCCAGAAAAAAGCCAGAGAAGTCCCCAAATAGGAGTTCCATCACAGAAGGAGAAAGGAAAAAAGGAAAGAAGGGGAGGGGGATCAAGTTGATTTCAAGCCAAAGGCCAGGCGGAACAAGTTCCAAGGTTCCATCCTGCCGAACGACTGCTCTCTTACCATCACAACGTGGCTTACTGACTGGAGACTGACGTGGCTCTCTTGCACCTGCAGTGCGGCACTTGAGCAGGACTCTGTGGGTTTGTGGCCTGGTGCAGGTACGGGGAGGAAGACGTCGATGTTGTGGTGAAGCCAGGGGGACAACATGGAGAAGGCAAAAGGGGGAACAGGGAGGAGAGGGAAAGCAGGAAAGCTAGAAAGCAAGGAGAAGGGTGCATGGTGATTGGGCAGAGGTGTCCAACAAGCACGGGACACGGGTGGCGCTGTGGTCTAAACCACTGAGCCTCTTGGACTTGCTGATCAGAAGGTCGGCGGTTCGAATCCCCGCGACGGGCTGAGCTCCCGTTGCTCTGTCCCAGCTCCTGCCAACCTAGCAGTTCGAAAGCACACCAGTGCAAGTAGATAAATAGGTACTGCTGTGGCGGGAAGGTAAACAGCATTTCTGTGTGCTCTGGTTTCCATCACAGTGTCCCATTGCACCAGAAGCAGTTTAGTCCTGCTGGTCACATAACCCAGAAAGCTGTCTGCGGACAAACGCCAGCTCCCTTGGCCTGAAAGCGAGATGAACGCCACAACCCCATAGTCGCCTTCGACTGGACTTAACCGTCCAGGGGTCCTTTACCTTTACCAACAAGCACAAGATGCAGATCTGCTACCCTTTCTTTTTTTCTTTTTTTTCTTTTTAAATTTTTTATTGTTAAAATAATTCAACATTAATACACATACAAACATACATTTCATACAACATACCTACATACCTACAACATACCTACACTCAATCCCACAGATAATTCCCATCACCATCCACCACCCCTCACCCTTTGTGTTAGACTTCCAATCTACTCAATTGCAATTTCTTTCTACTTCTATTACTTTCTTTCACACACCTTTAACCTAATTTCATATTTCTTTTTCTATTAGACATTGTTATCCATCTTATTTAGTATTCCAATATTTGAAACGAGACTTGTTTATTCTAATAGGAGTTCTGATTTTTCGATATAGTTTTGCAAGTATCTTTTAAACACCTTCCACTCCCTGTCTGCCTTCTCTTTTGAGATCCTTCCAATTTCTCCCATTGTTTTGGATATATTGTAGTACTCCAATAATTTGGCAAGCCACTCTGCCACTCTGCTACCCTTTCTGACTGTGTAGAGTCTGCCCTGTGATAAGTTGTGCATGAGCAGGCCATGGAGCAAGTGACTGAGCAGGCAGGCAGGAGACTCAGACAACCTTTCAGCATGCCCCCTTGTTGTGTCTGACATCGTCACCAGTGGTGTGGAGAGGAATGAAGGGGAGACTGTCTTCCTTCCCTTTGTCCACCTCTTCCCTACCAAAAGGTAGGGGTGGGTGTGTAGAAAGGGGAGGAAGATTTTCTCCTCCTCATTCCCCTCCCTCCTCCAGTGGTGGCAGCAAGAGGGTAGCGTCAGGATGGGGGCTGGGTGTTGTTTTTGCAGATAGGGAGTGGGTGGCACTGTGGTCTAAACCACTGAGCCTCTTGGGCTTGCTGATCGGAAGGTCGGTGGTTCGAATCCCCGCAACGGAGTGAGCTCCTGTTGCTCTGTCCCAGCTCCTGCCAACCTAGCAGTTCAAAAGCACACCAGTGCAAGTAGATAAGTAGGTACCGATGCGGCGGGAAGGTAAATGGCGTTTCCATGCTCTCTGGTTTCCATTACAGTGTACCATTGCGCCAGAAGCAGTTTAGTCCTGCTGGCCACATGACCCAGAAAGCTGTCTGCGGACAAACACCGGCTCCCTTGGCCTGAAGCGAGATGAGCGGCACAACCCCATAGTGTCCTTTGATTGGACTTAACCGTCCAGGGATTCTTTACCTTTACCTATGGCAGATATTCATATTGCACAGTTTGAAAGGACTGGATTCATAAAAACTGACCCTCTGTTTTTTTGAAAATGAAACTTTGTCAAGGTCTGTAAGCGTAATTAAAACTTTACTTGCAGAACTCGCTTCAAAATAAAACAAAAACATAAAATGATACATCCAAACAGCTCCAAGGCATAGGCTCAGCATCTTGCAAAATATGAAATAATTCCTGCCTGAGGCTGTTTACACAGAGAGTTTCATTTACACATCCTTAATTCCACCGGGTCTGAGAAAAAGACCTCCTGCCACCACCCTCCCATGACTGAATTTGCAATTCAATACCTCTTGCGTGATCTAAGGTTAAACACTCGCGTGTTAGCTAGCAGAAAACCATAGTGCATTATCAACCCAGTTAAAGCTCACAGATCCCTTTTTGCTCTTAATTTATCTTTAATGGAATCTTCCAGTTAAACCCTTTCACCAATACACATGTTGTTGTTGTTTAGTCGTTTAGTCGTGTCCGACTCTTCGTGACCCCCTGGACCAGAGCACGCCAGGCACTTCTGTCCTCCACTGCCTCCCGCAGTTTGATCAAATTCATGCTGGTAGCTTCAAGAACACCATCCAACCATCTCATCCTCTGTCGTCCCCTTCTCCTTGTGCCCTCCATCTTTCCCAGCATCAGTGTCTTATCCAGGGAGTCTTCTCTTCTCATGAGGTGGCCAAAGTACTGGAGCCTCAGCTTCACAATCTGTCCTTCCAGTGAGTACTCAGGGCTGATTTCCTTAAGAATGGATCACTTCATGGATCACTGCCTTCATGGATCACTGCCCCCCTTCATGGATCACTGCCTTGCCGTGGCGAAGGGGCTTGAAGAATCTCAGAGAAGCTATGAAATACGCCGAGCAGGGCACACAAGATGAACAGGTCATAGTGGAGAGTTTTGACCAAACGTGATCCACCTGGAGGAGGAACCGGCAAACCACTCCAGTATCCTTGCCAAGAAAACTCCATGGACAAAGACAACCAATACACATAGTCATTACTATTTCAGTGTGAATTTAGCCAATTATACTTAACATCTGTGCCACTACCGCTACACCAAAACGGTTCCCTTGAGGACAGTTTGTGTATGTCTTGGCATGGCTATGCCAATGCAGGAGGCTGGCTTGCCTCAGTCCATCAAAGGAAACCCTCATTTGGTCCACAGATATGTCCCCTCCAGAAATATCATCACGAAACAAAGGTCTTGCGAAAGGAGATTCAAAGCTGGCCCTTTCTCCTGGATACACCTGCAGGTCTTGGCTGAAACAGCTCCGAGGCCTGGCAAAGCTTCCTTTGGAATGTTTTGGCCGAGCCCGGAACCCAGCGTGGTTTTTGTGGCAAGAGAACTTCGCATAATTTCCACCGAGTGGAGGAAGCAAAAGATATATCGCCACCCACGTTGCATCCAGGGCATTTGAAGGTGACAGAAAGCCCACTCTCTGGAGCAGAGGAGAGGCGCGAATGCCACCAGCCCAAGCAGAAATCCTGATCTCCCAAAAACCTTCACCGTGTCGGGTAAGCAAGAAAGAATGAAACAGAAGGAAAACGAAAAATCCTGCAAAGAATCTGATCCTGGTAGCCCCTTGAACGTTTCAAGGCAGAGGCACTTGGTGAAGCTGAAAACCTTTCAGATCCAAATCTCAGGTTAAAATGGGCAGCTGTATAGGAGACATTATGGTGCTGGAGGAGACTCTTGAGAGTCCCATGGACTGCAAGAAGATCCAACCTCTCCATTCTGAAGGAAATCAGCCCTGAGTGCTCACTGGAAGGACAGACCCTGAAGCTGAGGCTCCAATACTTTGGCCGCCTCATGAGAAGAGAAGACTCCCTGGAAAAGACCCTGATGTTGGGAAAGATGGAGGGCGCAAGGAGAAGGGGACGACAGAGGACATAGGCGCCGACTCCATGGGGCTTGAGGGGGCTCGAGCCCCCTCAAAAAAATTTTTGGGGGGGCTCAGCCCCCCCAATAATCTCGGGCGCCGGGGGCGGGGGCTCCTGCCTCGCTGCTTCGCAGCACCACCGCCACTGCCAAGGCACTGCCGGGGGGAATTTCCTTCCTCCTGGCGGTTTCAGCCCCCGCGAGAACAGGGGAATCCCGACTGGCCACACCTCCCAGCCAGCCAATCGGCTGGCTGGGGGGGCGTGGCTTGCCCTATTTAGGGCCGGAGCCACTTTATTTGCATATTCATGAGCTTATTTATTATTCATGAGCTTTCCCGGCCCCCCCCAATATTTTTTATAAGTCCGCGTCCCTGACAGAGGACGAGATGGTTGGACAGTGTTCTCGAAGCGACCAGCATGAGTTTGACCAAACTGCGGGAGGCAGTGGAAGACAGGAGTGCGTGGCGTGCTCTGGTCCAGGGGGTCACGACGAGTCTGACATGACTAAACAACTAAACAACAACAACAACACAGGAGACAACGCAGACCTTTAAGCACCCTGGTTCCAGACCCTGATTGATTGATTGATTGATTGATTGACTGAGACATTTTATATAACACATAATTTTAGTCATCTCTAAGCAAAGGTTCAGTAAACTCCACAAATGCAGCACAATTTAGTGATATTATTTTATATGATTTTTCAATATGCCTTTTAAATATAATCCTTTTTCTCTCCTCTGTTTTCTGTATGCCTCCCATCCTCTACTAAAATGTTTTTGTTGCTGTTTATTTCATAGAAAATGTTCAGTGTATTATATATGTTTGTGTATTGTTATTATTTTTAAAAGTCATATTTTATCAGATAGTATTTGGAGGAGAAACCTGATTGCTGCTGCTATTAATAACTGTTTAGTGATTATATATATATATATATATATATATATATATATATATATGGGGTTGTGTTTTCATGAATGAATGAATGAATGTTTTAAAATGCAGTCTTCCTTCTACTGTCATTGGTGGCAACTGGGGGAGGGGCAGAAGAAGTTGGGAAAGACTGGATCCCTTTGAATCTACCCAGTTTGAGACTCGGTTTGTCGTTTAACTCTCATTTGCTTTGTATTTACTTACTTAAGCCCAGACTGTTGTTGTTGTAATAATTATTTTTTCACAATATTGAATTTATTTTGTGCTTGTTAAACTGTTGATTTTTTTTCACCATTTATGAATTCACTGACGTGCTCTGTATTTCGTACATCTGCATATTAGTATTTTGATGTTTTGAACATTCACTGAAAGCCGTTTCTGGCACAGCATACTGTGGGAAAGTAGCGTGTGAGTAAACTCAATCCATCAATCAGAGGCCTAGCTCTAAATGCTGACAGTGCTCTAAATGCTGACTTATTTTTGATTCGCATGCCAGCCCCTAAGCTAGGAAGACCTAAAAGACTCTTGCCGTCTTTCATCCCTGCGCTGATGCCCCAGGGAAGGTCTCAGTACCCCGCGATGTGGGGTGGCAATGGAAGCATGCACCAGCACATTTACAACATTACCCCAGTCATCAGGAGTATGTGAAATAATGGAAAAATCTCAGTGCCAGATTTACGTATACAGTGGTGCCCCGCAAGACGAATGCCTCGCAAGACGAAAAACTCGCTAGACAAAAGGGTTTTCCGTTTTTTGAGTCGTTCCGCAAGACGAATTTCCCTATGGGCTTGCTTCGCAAGACAAAATGTCTTGCGAGTTCTTGCGACTTTGTTTCCTTTTTCTTAAAGCTGCTAAGCTGCTAAGCCGTTAATAGCCGCTAAGCCACTAATAGCCGCTAAGCCGCTAATAGCCGCTAAGCCGTTAATAGCTGTGCTTCGCAAGACAAAAAGAGACTCGCGGAACGGATTAATTTCATCTTGCGAGGCACCACTGTAAACTAAACAAGCTATAGCTTAGGGCCCCACTCTCTTGGGGCCCCCCAAAAAAAATCTAAAGGGAAAAAAACTGGATCTACATTTCCAAAATATAAGATAAAAAACAAACAAAATGAAACCTACATACAGCAACAGTGTTTTGTGTTGTGTCGGCTCCTATAATGTAAGTCATGGGCCCCGCCTGCTAGCCTGCTCCCTCAAATATCACTGGTTTGCTCATATACAGTGGTACCTCGGGTTACAGATGCTTCAGGTTACAGATGCTTCAGGTTACAGACTCTGCTAACCCAGAAATCAGGTTACAGACGCTTCAGGTTACAGACTCCGCTAACCCAGAAATAGTACCTCGGGTTAAGAACTTTGCTTCAGGATGAGAACAGAAATTGTGCAGCGGCAGCAGGAGGCCCCATTAACTAAAGTGGTACCTCAGTTTAACAACAGTTTCAGATTAAGAACGGACCTCCAGAACGAATTAAGTTCTTAACCCGAGGTACCACTGTATAGGGTGCCTACATTCTGCATGGACTGGTCGCATGGCAACATGTGCAAATGGCTTGAGATACCTATTAGGTCCATAAATGACCATATAGCATATATTCAACACAAAAAACAGCAACAATTTGTTGTTGACAAAGGACAGCTGGACATATAAAGGCTGTCAACTTTTTCCCTTTTTAAAAGGGAAATTCCCTTATTCCGAATAGGATTCCTCACAAGAAAAGGGAAAAGTTGACAGCTATGTTTAATAAAGGGCCCCATTGCCTTCAGGAGCTTAGGGCCTTATCAAACCTCAATCCGGCCCTGAAACATCTCATCCATTGTTTCCTAGCTGCTTCACTCATGTGCATACCCAACTCATAGCCTCTATTTTTCTCACCCTGTGTAAAGTTGTTGTTGGGTGGGCATCCCCAGGGAAGGTGTTGCTGGAAAGGAAGAAGACCTTCCATGACATCACAGAATGCTGAGCCATTTTATCTCATGGGGAGACTGGGCTGAGCTCGGCCGCTGCTCAGATATTGACGTGAAGGGGTTTGTTGTGTGAGGTCCCCAAACTTATCTGCCTTGTGAGTCTGGGTGTGGTGGAGGAATCGGAGAACACACGCAAAGGCGACGTCAGGAGGTGCGTAACTGCCGAGGAGCCAAAGTCAACACACGCTCCCTTCCATCCTGATTAGTGCTTAGCGCCAAAGAGCCTACGTAAGCTTGCCAGAATCAGAACGCAGATCCTTCTGAGGCTGGCACTCTTTGGATTTATCGGATAAACAGCCATAGCTTAAGCCGGTCATCATGTCTCAATTGGTCGTTAATTCTTTCTCGAGAATTCGGGAGCCAAAAAGGACTCATGTGTAATTTATTCACCTGTCACCTTCCCCCCCTTTTTTTCTAAAGGAAAGGAAATATCCAAGCGCCCATTTAATTATTTCTGCAAATGTAAAAAGTTGTGAATCAAATGCACCAGTATTGGAAATCTTAGCAAAGGTGGGATATAAATTAATGGGACCGGGCTTCCAATTTGCACATGCATGAAAATTGCGCACATCGGGTCATTTTATGCGCTCACATTTATTCCGATAGAGTAGCTGAAATACAGCATTGTGTTTCAGCATTTTAATGCATATTTTCCCCCATGGTGTTAATGTTATTACCTTTCCCAAGTCTTTGATGGGGTGGACTAAAATTTGGACGATGAAAGAGGAGAGTTTCAGCCCACGAAAGAGGGGGCACAGGAGCCTTTTAAAACCATTCCTTTCAATAACAAAAAATGAACATTAATTATAGTTTCTGGTCTTGCTGTGCAGCTTTATATATGTCTACTCATAAGCAAGTCCTGCTGCATTCAGCTGAAGTTGCTCTCTAACAGAGGCACTGGCACCTCACAAAATAATATGTGAACTGAAACGCAGCCCTTTTTCAAAATTCACACTTCTCTGAATTTGCAATGCTGCTCTCCATCCAGGTAACGTGTAAAAAGGTGCTATGTGTGCATACAAATGCATATCTGTAAGTGAAAATAACATGCAAGGATGTATTGTATTGTTGTTGTTTAGTCGTGTCTGACTCTTCGTGACCCCCTGGACCAGAGCACGCCAGGCACTCCTGTCTTCCACTGCCTCCCGCAGTTTGGTCAAACTCATGCTGGTAGCTTCAAGAACACTGTCCAACCATCTCGTCCTCTGTCGTCCCCTTCTCCTTGTGCCCTCCATCTTCCCCAACATCAGGGTCTTTTCCACGGAGTCTTCTCTTCTCATGAGGTGGCCAAAGTCTTGGAGCCTCAGCTTCACGATCTGTCCTTCCAGTGAGCACTCAGGGCTGATTTCCTTCAGAATGGAGAGGTTTGATCTTCTTGCAGTCCATGGGACTCTCAAGGGTCTCCTCCAGCACCATAATTCAAAAGCATCCATTCTTTGGCGATCAGCCTTCTTTATGGTCCAGCTTTCACTTCCATACATCACTACTGGGAAAACCAGAGCTTTAACTATACAGACCTTTGTTGGCAAGGTGCTGTCTCTGCTTTTTAAGATGCTGTCTAGGTTTGTCATTGCCCTTCTCCCAAGAAGCAGGCGTCTTTTAATTTCGTGACTGCTGTCACCATCTGCAGTGATCATGGAGCCCAAGAAAGTAAAATCTCTCACTGCCTCCATTTCTTCCCCTTCCATTTGCCAGGAGGTGATGGGACCAGTGGCCATGATCTTCATTTTTTTGATGTTGAGCTTCAGACCAACATTGTATTGTATTAGGGGATATATATTTTTTGCCAAAATGTGTACATTATGCAAACCAACGGGTCCATTTGAAGAAATTTGCACCCAAATGCTGGTGAATTTTCACGAAGACTTTTGAGAAACGTCCGCGATGTGGAGAAGTGAATAGTTGAAAAATGAGAAACCGAGAGAAACAGAAAATTGAAAGAGCAGTTGCTCCTGAGCAGGAAATAGGACGAGAGGACTTCCTGTGTTTAACCCCACTTGCTCAGACGACAAGATCTTCCTCAGCATTTTGGCTCAGACTTTTGATTTCTTCAGCCCTAGCAGCATGAAAGCTTTCTGCAAGCTGGATGGAAAACAGAGAAGTTGCAGGCAGCAGAGTGCCAGTTGAGTCTCCCATTGAAATTGACTGCAAACGAAAGCCAATGCGAATCACATAGGACTAAGCGAGCTCCAAATTGGGAACAAGACAAATGCACTTCCAGCGAATCAGCAAACAAACCAAATAATATTTTAATGGCAAAAGCGTGTGGATTAATGAAGGGCTTTTTATTCTTGCACACTCCTGTTGTGTGACCCTTGGGCAAGGTGCTGACTTTTATTTTTAATGATGGATCGTTATGATATCTGTGCTATGCATATGTAAGCTATAGAATATTGCTAGTAAAAGGTAAAGGGACCACTGACCGTTAGGTCCAGTCGTGGCCAACTCTGGGGTTGCGGCGCTCATCTCGCTTTATTGGCCGAGGGAGCCGGTGTACAGCTTCCGGGTCATGTGGCCAGCATGACTAAGCCGCTTCTGGCGAACCAGAGCAGCGCACGGAAACACCGCTTACCTTCCCGCTGGAGCGGTACCTATTTATCTACTTGCATTTTGACGTGCTTTCGAACTTCTAGGTTGGCAGGAGCAGGGACCGAGCAACGGGAGCTCACCCCGTCGCGGGGATTCTAACCACGACCTTCTGATCGGCAAGGCCTAGGCTCTGTGGTTTAACCCACAGCGCCGCCCACGTCCCATATTGCTAGTAGCAGCGTTCTTAATTTTCAGCAACAAAATGATAATAATACTTATCGCTTCCTCACTTGCCACATGAAAGTATTTGGGCTCATGTTCAGATCTTTGTGAACATAAGTGTGCACAGAACAAGTTGTTAAACTATCTAACATGCATATATGGACTCTCCTTAAGGGCAGAGGGATGTTAACTCTTGCCCTCCCAGATGCCTTCTCCAAGATCTTGTAGCTGAGCCAGCTTTCTTTTAGTTCAGCCACAAGAGAAGGGATTTGTACAGTACGTAGCTACATTAAGATGCTGCTCTGTTGTGATTCTCTTCTGCAGACTAGCTTAGGCAGGTGCCTTAGATCTGAGTCGAATGCACTATGAAAACTTTCTTGGGTTACTGTAAACGAACAAAAAAATGAACAAAGAACCCCAGACATTTTGCCAAATTTTAAAAATCCGCCCTGACAGAAATTTGAATCCTGAAAAAGAGGACATGTCCTAGAAAAAAAGGACATATGGCAACCCTAATTAGAACAAGTTAAGTAACTACTTTCCTCATCCATTGGTCTTACAGTAGGAGTGGCGAACCTCTAGTAATCCATATTCAGCATGTGATGGAGGCTGAATCAGGCTTGTTCTAGGCTCACCACCAATTTAGGAGCACCCCTCTCCTGGGGCCCCTTTTCCTGCACTTCTGGGGATGGCAGAGCCATCAAGAGTGGTTCCTCTGCCGATTTAATCAGGGAAGGATCTGCTCCTCCAGATATTTGGGCCCTAAGTCATTTAGGGCATTAAACATCAGTGTGAGCCTTTGGAACTGGGCCTGGAAACAAATTGGAGACCAGGTGAGCCACCCTGGCTCACAGTAAAGAATAGATGGGCCAGTCATGGATGGGAGAGAAACCTGGGACCGTCACATGAGAAATACGGAAGAACCGAGGTTCCTGTGATTCCTGCATTGGTGAGGCGGGGTTTGGAACTAGATGATCTTTGGGGTGCCTCTACGATTCCGTAAGAGTCATTGGGAGAACGGCAAATGATGGTGTTTATTGGCTTCCGCTGCCAAATCCTCTGTCTCCCTCTTCCCTGGCGTTTAGGCTGAGGGTTAATCCAGCCCGGGGCTTAAACCTTAAGCGCCTTATGTTTTGACGCATTCGCCGCACAGAATCAAGTCACAGATGATGCATTCCCCCCCCCCCCCCCGCAAATGACAAAAACCATTCCGGGATGGTGAGCGGACATTGCTGTAGGCCCTGACACATTTGCTTTGGCGTGGCCCGTTATTCCACCAAGTTGGCCGTGTGACAATCCAGCGTTGTTAATGGGATTTAGGCAGAGCTCTGTGCAGCTTGTGCCACCCATTTGCAAAGGTCCCAGCTTTTGCAAGGCACACTTCCTTCCTTTCCCTCCTTTTACTTTTTTTGTGTGGGGGTGGGACAGGTTGGCTGTGCAGTTTCTTAGGCATGCCAATCCAGGGCCATCTTAAGTATATCCGGCGCCGTGGTGCAAAGATCCATCCCATTTCCCAGAGTTGCTGACCTTTTTACGGCACTGCTGGCAGCTTTGTGGGGCTGGAGGAGGCGGGCAGCAGCTGGAGGGCGGCTCCTCCGACAGGGAAGAGGCTGAGGCTCCGGGCGCAACACTGCTTCAGTGAGGCACTTGAGGATAATAATAATAATAATAATAATAATAATAATAATAATAATAATAATTTATTATTTGTACCCCGCCCATCTGGCTGGGTTTCCCCAGCCACTCTGGGCAGCTTCCACAGAGACCAAAAATACACTAAAATGTCACACATTAAAAGCTTCCCTAAACAGGGCTGCCTTAAGATGTCTTCTGAATGTCAGGTAGTTGTTTATCGCTTTGACATCTGTTGGGAGGGCGTTCCACAGGGCAGGCGCCACTACCGAGAAGGCCCTCTCTCTGGTTCCCTGTAACTTCGCTTCTCGCAATGAGGGAACCGCCAGAAGGCCCTCGGCGCTGGACCTCAGTGTCCGGGCAGAACGATGGGGGAGGAGATGCTCCTTCAGATATACTGGACCAAGGCCGTTTAGGGCTTTAAAGGTCAACACCAACACTTTGAATTGTGCTCAGAAACGTACTGGGAGCCAATGTAGGTCTTTCAAGACCAGTGTTATGTGGTCTCGGCGGCCGCTCCCAGTCACCAGTCTAGCTGCCGCATTCTGGATTAGTTGCAGTTTCCGGGTCACCTTCAAAGGTAGCCAGGATGGCGAGCTGATGCTAGGAGGCACCGTGCCCAGCCTCCGCCTCTTCCCTGGCGCCCGTGCTGCGGTGGCCATGGCAGGCGGAGGCTCCGGGCATGGCGTTGCTTCGGCGTGGCATGGCGGAGGCGGGCGAGGGCAGTGAGCTGATGCCAGGAGGCACCGCGTCCAGCCTCCGCCTCTTCCCTGGCGCCCTGAGGAACTTGGCGCCCTGACGTCCCGCACCACTTGCCTCTATGGGCAAGACGCCCCTGTGCCAACCCTTTCAAACTGGTGAGACCCCTGATTCTATCGCAGCTGGGGGGATGAGAGGCTATTGGACTTTTCCAATTCACTGGTAGCACCTGTTGCATTTCTGCCTGCTGTGCAGTTCTGAAGAAGGCGACACAAAGAAGAAGAAGGCTGGGTCTCCTGTGTGGGGCAAGTCCTCTCTGGAAAGATAAAACCGCATCGTGTATGGTTAGCAGTGGTACACCTTGGGTCAGGGTTGGCACCGGGACCTGGCAACCTCAGGCAATTCCTAGGGCCCACAGCCCCTGCTCTTAACTGTTCTGCGGCTCCCTTATTCATGCTTTCTGACTTGGCTTTCTGACCATATAACACCGGTCTTGAAAGACTGGCTCCCAGTACGTTTCCGAGCACAATTCAAAGTGTTGGTGCTTGAAAGCCCTAAACAGCCTCGGCCCAGTATACCTGAAGGAGCGTCTCCACCCCCAACGTTCTGCCCGGACACTGAGGTCCAGCTCCAAGGGCCTTCTGGCGGTTCCCTCCCTGCGAGAAGTGTGGTTACAAGGAACCAGGCAGAGGGCCTTTTCGGTGGTGGTGCCCACCCTGTGGAACACCCTCTCTTCAGATGTCAAAGAGAACAACAACTACCAAACTTTTAGAAGACATCTGAAGGCAGTCCCTGTTCAGGGAAGCTTTTAATGTTTGATGCATTACTGTATTTTAATATTTGGTTGGAAGCCGCCCAGAGTGACTGGGGAAGCCCAGCCAGATGGGCGGGGTATAAATAATAAATTATTATTATTATTATTATTATTATTATTATTATTATTATTATTATTATTATTATTATTATTATTATTATTATTATTGGCTCTCTGAGCAGTGGCAAATGGTTTGATCTATTACGATTATTCCGTTTGACTTCCAAGGTACGTCTGCACAATAAATTCGGTATTAAGGGGCATTGTCAGAACATTGGAGGACTCTCCCTTCTTCTGATAGGAAATGCTCTGCAGGGGGGTGGACAAAAATGGGGGGTCAAGGAGGGTCAGTTGCAGCGAGGGGAGTGAGTAATGTTCCTATTTTCATCTGAGGAATGTTGGAGGGTATGCCCCTGTTTGCTTTGAGGCTTAAAACGCACACAGACACAAAAAGAGGGACTCACTTGTCTGGTGTGAAGCCTTCTGTCCCTCCCTGTGTGGTTGGGGGGCAACGCAGGGGGAGGGGTCACAGGAAAGGGAGACTTGAAGCCAACACTTTGCGCTGCCCCCTGGGCTTCTGGCAAGATAAAAGCACCAAGCCACTCTCTGTAAAACCAGAGGGGTAGCCTGAGAGAAACAAAGGCAAGGTTTAGAGAGATAAACATCACCCTCTCCGCTGTGACATCTCATCCACATAAGATCTGGAGAAGTTCACAGCACAGTTCATGCCACAGAACTACAAAAGAGGGCGGCTTTGAGGATCACTCAGTCAACCTTGCGCTGCGTCCTGACGCAATACCAGAAAATTTGTCTCTTTGGCTAAATGGCTCTCATTCCCCCAGCTCCCCACGCAAACAATCTTTCTGAAAACAGGAGGACTTTAAAATGTACGAATGAAGAAGCAGGATATGGGCTAAGCAATACTTAGTGAGATAGATGGATAGATAGATGATAGATAGATAGATGATAGATAGATAGATAGATAGATAGATAGATAGATAGATAGATAGATAGATAGATAGATAGATAGATAGATAGATGATAGATAGATAGATAATGATAGATAAATGATAGATATGGTTGATGCTAAATAGCAAATTTGAAAGCGTCATGGCTTGAAGTTTCTCTCTTTTTAGTTTTTTATTTATACTTTTTCGAATATTTCTGTAAATATTCAATAAACGATTTCCATTCTTTTATGAAAAGTTTGCTATCTTGATTTCTTATTCTTCTGGTAAATTTCGCCATTTCTGCATATTCCATAAGTTTTTGTATCCATCCTTCCTTTACTGGGACTTCTGTTTTTTTTCCATTTGGGGGCAATTAACATTCTTGCTGCTGTAGTAGCATACATAAATAAATTTCTATGCAATTTAGGTAGTTCTGTCCCTATAATTCCCAAAAGAAAAGTTTCTGTGTTGTTTTTTTAATAAAATTTATTTTAAACGTCCTTTTCAATTCATTATATATCATTTAACCTTTAACCTCACTACAAGACCACCACATACAACACAAAAGAACCTTCTTTCTTTTTACATTTCCAGTATACAGTACCTGGAATTTTCTCTCTTGTGCACTCAGTCCTGAAGCAAAGGGAGAAAATGTAATCAAGGGCATGCCTCTGAGCATGTGCAGAGTACGGGCTTAATTTAAGGAGGAAATCTGTGGCAAAAGGACACAAGGCAAAGCAGCAACTGGTACCCATTTTATACTATCCATGACTCCTGACAATGAATCCAGAGGACTGTCGTTTGGAGTGGATGCAGAGAATTTGATGTTAACAAAACCACCGCTAACCACCAGCCCCCGTCAGCAAGTCTAGCTGCCACCTTCTGGGCCAGCTGTGGATTCCAGGCCATATTCAAGAGGCTGCCATACAGTGGTACCTTGGTGCTCAAACTTAATCCGTTCCGGAAGTCCATTCCAAAACCAAAGCGTTCCAAAACCAAGGCGCGCTTTCCCATGGAAAGTAATGCAAAATGGACTAATCCGTTCCAGTCTTTTAAAAACAACCCCTAAAACAGCAATTTAACATGAATTTTACTATCTAACGAGACCATTGATCCATAAAATGAAAGCAATAGTCAATATACAGTGGTACCTCGAGTTACAGATGCTTCAGGTTACAGATGCTTCAGGTTACAGACTCTGCTAACCCAGAAATAGTAACTCGGATTAAGAATTTTGCTTCAGGATGAGAACAGAAATCGCACGACGGCGGCACAGCAGCAGTGGGAGGCCCCATTAGCTAAAGTGGTGCTTCAGGTTAAGAACCGTTTCAGGTTAAGAATGGACCTCCGGAATGAATTAAATACGTAACCAAAAGGTACCACTGTACTGTACTATAAAATAAATAAGACAGTATTGTAGATGATAAAAATTAAATTTTATTTTTTTTCCCTTCCTTGCACTGATGATAGTCATTGTTTGGATGGGGGGCTTTTATCCATTTCCACAGTCACACAAACAATCAATCAGTAGCTGAACTGGGTTCCACGCAGTCAGAAAAACAAATTAACCTAAAAAGCCTCAAAAACAAAAACACAAAATAAGTAGCAAAAGCAAAAGCGCCAAACTTAATCCGTTCTGGAAGTCCGTTTGACTTCTGAAATGTTTGAAAACCAAGGCGCAGCTTCTGATTAGTGCAGGCACCCAGAAACAATAGCCGACAGATGCATCGGGCGTTCGGCTTCCAAAAACCATCCGAAAACTGGAAAACACTTACTTCCGGGTTTTCGATGTTTCATAACCAAAGCGTTTGAAAACCAATGCACACTGACAACTGGGAAACACTGGCCTGTGGGCGCTCCAGTTGGAGAACAGCCTTTACCAAAGGTGCCATGGGCTTTGAAGACACTCGAACTCAGGACGCAAGGGAGAAACGTGCTAAGAGGAAGGCACGTTTGGCAAATCCACACCGTGATCAACTCCTGCCCAGAAACCAATGTCCCCACTGTGGAAGGACGTGTGGATCCAGAATTGGCCTCCACAGTCACCTTTGGATTCATTGTTAAAACCATGCTTATGGAAGACAATCTTACTCGGCTACGAGGGATCGCCAAAGAGAGAGGAGTATATATATATGTTAGTTGTGGGGAGAGCTTAAGCCCCACAATGTCCCTTCTAGATTTCATCCAAGACTTGGAAGGAACTGGAGTTA
The DNA here is from genome assembly GCF_004329235.1 of Podarcis muralis. Lineage (NCBI taxonomy): Eukaryota > Metazoa > Chordata > Lepidosauria > Squamata > Lacertidae > Podarcis > Podarcis muralis. The sequence continues at coordinate 5,392,332 of NC_041312.1, forward strand.
TTTCCATGTGTCCGCCAAGGAGCAGCAGCCAGCTTTTCGTTCACATTTTTTATTTAATCCCGCTGGCTTTGAATTCCTCGGCCAGTCTATATGAAGATTAGGAGCTCGCTGGGAGCGATGGAGAATTAAATGCGTTTAGGGGGAATTTAATCCTTTGTAAAAGGGTTTTGTTCACAGCATTCTTTCCTGTCTACAGCAACAAGTCTTCCTTCCTTGAACTTAGATGGCCCAGACGCATCAGAGCAAAGCATTTCAGTGGATCTTTCTTTACTTTTGTCTTTTTAAAAAAAGAAAAAGAGAGAAAATATATGATTACCCTTAAAAGGGAAAGGGGGGGCGGGAGAAGCCCTCCTGTTCAATAGCATGGGTAAAGGTCAACTGTACAGGACATTCTTAGGATGTAAAAGGATTTGAGGCTGCAAGTTTGGGAAACACCTGGGAAAGAAACAGCATTTTGAACATTATATACACGCAACGCCAGATGGTGCTGGAGAGTAAAAAAAAATATATATGCGATTTTCCATAGTGTTTTTTCCCCTCTTGTTATAACAATTTAATTTCTGGCTTATTTATAGTGGGGGGTTTTTCCCCCGTGTGTAGATCCGCCCCTGCTGTTCACAGTAGATCAAGAGTGGGGAATCCATTTCAGCCAAAGGGCCACATTCCCTCAAAAGAGAATATTCTAGGGGCCACATGGCAGTCGTGGACGGGACCAGTGGTTAAAGTAGGAAGATCAATGGCTGTGATTCTTTGCAGAGGCATTCAAAAACCAGCAGTTTCTGAACAGCCAGGAAAACAGGGATCAGTGGCGTGATGTGAGGGGGGCAAGGGGGGCCGTGGCCCTGGGCGCAGAATTCTGAGTGAGTGTGGGATGCAATCCACTGGGAGCAGTCAAGTACAACATTCCTTGTAATGCTAGAGAAGACATGCGAATGAATGTTTGGTCCAGCCAGTCAAAACCTCCTGTTTCCTCCTGGCTGGAGCATCCTTCCTTTTGCATGTGATAGAAGGTGGGCGTGACCTCACCTGTCCAGGTAACAAAAGGACGAGTCACACAGCACACCTCTCTCTTTTTGACTTCCTACTTTGTTTGACCAGCTTCCAGCTAGGACTGCTCTGCTACCTGTAGCTTCCAACTAGCATAAGCACTGGGATTACTCCCCCATATGGGGAAGATCCACATGTACACATTTGTAACTAAGTCTGCCTTCAGGGATTCAACTGTGAACGATGTAAGTAAACTTCTTTTATTGACTATGAATAAGATTGTGGTGTCTTTATTCTTTTAAGAGGGATTTAAAGGAACTGAGGCTCCAATACTTTGGCCACCTCATGAGAAGAGAAGACTCCCTGGAAAAGACCCTGATGTTGGGAAAGATGGAGGGCACAAGGAGAAGGGGACGACAGAGGACGAGATGGTGGGTCAGTGTTCTCGAAGCTACCAGCATGAGTCTGACCAAACTGCGGGAGGCAGTGGAAGACAGGAGTGCCTGGCGTGCTCTGGTCCAGGGGGTCACGAAGAGTCGGACACGACTAAACGACTAAACAACAACAACACATCTAGGCGCTCAAATGCATTTAAGTTTTCCGGACACTGCTACTTTTACTTCCAAATAAAGCATGGAAAATTTCTCCTTCCTTCCTTTTCTAAAAAATGAACCAGGCTCTAAGGTACACTTACATTCCCACGAAACAAGGCTAAAATAACACAGCTGAGCTTTGGGGGGCAATTTACAGATAATCAGCAAACACGAAAACATAAATTGTTTCTGGGCTGAGCTCCTTCTGTGTGGTGGAATCGTTCTGAGAGGCATGTGGGTCTGATAGAGAACAACCCAGCAAATTCCACCCTCCATCCCAGCATAAGCAGGCAGACCGACTCTCCAACCCCAATCGGTCTCGCTTTGACCCTTAGGTTTTCCACCAGAAGAAGAGCGAACGAATAGAAGCCTCCGGGCCGCTGGCCTGTGAAAGGTGAGCTGATGATTAATTGCCCTTTTATAATTTTAGGAATTTCCCCCTCTGTTTTGGATCCCTCCAGTTGCACGGGGGAGGTTTCTTTGAGTTTGGCTGGTATATTTGGAAACGGCTAATAAACACCCGCTTCCTGTTTTCCTTGCCACCGTGGACATGTCATTAAAAAAGAGCTGGCTTACTCTTCTCAGCTGTTTGCATGGTTTGCAGACGGAACTAAACTGGGTTTATGGCCAGCACGCCTTGCACCCTGCCAATGGGGTTTTCTCACAGCTATGCTGAAATGAGGCAGCCCTGTGGGACGCCAGGCCTGCTTTGAGACTGCCTTCTGCTGAGGGCAAAATTGAACTTGTGCACTGTTTGTTCTGAGCGCTTGAAAATTTACCCTTCCTACGAAGGAGAGGTTTTGGACGAAAAAGTGCATTTCCTTTCACAGAGTTCCCTTCTGCTTCTACCCGGAACTCCTCCTCGGGACACCTACACAATCCAAACTCTCTCCCCCAAAACCACAGTTCTCCTGGCAGCCCCTCCAAGTGCCCCTATTTTCCAGGGACAGTCCTCGATTTTCAGAAGCTGCCCCAGTTTCCAATTTGATCCCGGAATGCCCCACTTTTCCTTAGGACAGGGGTCAGCAAATTTTTCCAGCAGGAGGCCAGTCCACTGTCCCTCAGATCTTGTGGGGGGACGGACTATATTTTGGGGGGGAAAAGAAGAAATTCCTATGCCCCACAAGTAACCCAGAGATGCATTTTAAATAAGAGCACACATTCTACTCATGTAAAAACACCAGGCAGGCCCCACAAATAACCCAGAGATGTATTTTCAATAAAAGGACACATTCTACTCATGTAAAAATGCATCGATTCCCGGACTGTCTGTGGGCCGGATTTAGAAGCCGGCCGGTTTAAAGGTAAAGGGACCCCTGACCGTTAGGTCCAGTTGCGGACGAATCTGGTATTTCGGAGCTCATCTCGCTTTGATGGCCGAGGGACCCGGCGTACAGCTTCCAGGTCATGTGGCCAGCATGACTAAGCCGCTTCTGGCGAACCAGAGCAGCGCACGGAAACGCCGTTTACCTTCCTGCTGGAGCGGTACCTATTTATCTACTTGCAATTTGACGTGCTTTCGAACTGCTAGGTTGGCAGGAGCAGGGACCGAGCAACAGGAGCTCACCCCGTCGCAGGGATTCGAACCGCTGACCTTCTGATCGGCAAGCCCTGGGCTCTGTGGTTTAACCCACAGCACCACCCGCGTCCCTTAGGACGTCCCTATTTTCATCGGAGAAATTTTGGAGGGTATGGAGTTATCAGACCCCTGAGCTGTCTGAAGGCAATCCTGTACAGGGATTAAAAAAAAAGAAAGTTTAATTATGTTTTTATATATGTTGGAAGCCGCCCAGAGTGTCTGGGGCAAGCCAGTAAGATGTGTGGGGTATAAAGAGAAAAATTATAATTATGGAATGGGACGTCCCTATTTTCATCAGAAAAATGTTGGCGGGTATGTCCTGGGTGCCTTTGCCCCAGTCCTCAGTCCCAAATTAACACATACCCTCCAACATTTCTCCCATAAAAATAGGGACACCCTATTCAAAAACAATAACAACAACACTTTTATTATTTGTATCAAACCTATCTGAATGGGTTGCCCCAGCCACTCTGGGTGGCTTGCAACATAAATAAAAACGCAATATAGCATTAAACATTTTTTTAAAAACTTCCCTATACAAGGCTGCGTTCAGATGGCTCAGGGGTTGCATAACTCCGCACTCCAACATTTATCTGATGAAAATAGGGACATCCTGAGGAAATGTCGGACATTATGAGATTATATCAGAACCTGGGGCGTCTTCTGTAAATCCGGGACTGTCCCTGGAAAACAGGGACACTTGCAGGGTCTGTTAACAGCAGCAAAGCTAAATCTATGTGCAGCACACTGCGGACTGCCACAGAGGAAACGTAGGGTGTTAATTAATTTAATTAAACAATGAAACAAAATATTTCAGGGGCCCAGGGGCCCCCAAAGTGGATGGGCACTGCCATTTAAATGGTGTGCATGCTCCACATCTTGTGCTCAGTTATGTGGGGCGGGGTTTACCTGGCCTGCCCCAATATTTTATTCAGGTTGGCACCCCTGACAGTGACCCATGACAGGGCCTTTTCAGTGGTGGCTCCCCATTTGTGGAACACCCTCCCTAGCAAGGCACATCAACAGGGCCTTCTTAAGCATATCAGGCGCTGTGGTGCAAAGATCCCTCCGGCGCCCCCCCCCAGCATTTCCCAGAGTTGTCGACCTTTTCCCAAGCCTCTGAGGGGATCGCTCTCCTGCAGAGGCTTGGGAGGCAAGCTGCACGCCCACCAGCCATATGGTTGATGGGGCACAGCTGGTGGGCGTGCAGGGAAAGGGGAGGCCACCAGCAAAGCCGTGTAGCTCCCCCACTCGCTGGGGCGCCCCTGAGAGGCCGGCGCCCTGGCGTGACGCACCACTAAGCCCTATGGGAAAGACGGCTCTGCACATCAATCTACCTGACTATTAACTTTATGGAGAAATGTGCCAGGCACTTGTGGCCTGAAAGTCCTGTCCCTGGCACCCCTGAAATTATTAGGTTGAGAGCCAACAAATAAAATTGTTGTTGTTCTATTTTTTGCTCCATAAGTAAGGGGAAATGTCTGTGTGTCTTATGGAGTGAATGCGTGGTCCCTGGAGCCGAATTGCCCAGGAGCAAAAAGCAGATTGTGCTTTTTTTTTCTTTTCTTTTTTAGAAATAGGGAAGGGGTGTTGAAACAAAGCCGCTGAGCAGCTGATCGGCAAGGGATCGGGGAGGGAGATAAGGGACTCTAGAGATAAAGGAGGCTGCCTGGGAGGGGGGAGGTAAAAGCACATGGATCCTCAGGATTTTTGCACTGGGTCACCCCAAATTCACCATCAGATCACATAACATGTCCATGGCTACAGCCTGCACCAAAAAACCCACACATCCACTGTTTTGTGGGGCTGCAGTGGTGCAAAAACGTGTTACAAAGCACGGATCCACATGGATTCTCAGGATTTTTGCCCTGGGCTACCCCAAACTCACCGTCAAACCACATACCATGTCTGTGGCCACAGCATGAACCACAAAAATCATACATCCACTGTTTCGTTCGGAATATTTTTTTCCTTGTTTTCCTCCTCTGAAAACTAGGTGCGTCTTATGGTCAGGTGTGTCTTATGGCACGAAAAATATGGTATATCTCATCATTTTCTCCAAGGAGCTTGGGGAGTCCTTAACTGTTTTTAGAAGGCTGCTCCCTTCACACCCCCGTTTTTCTGAACGTTTTTGTTTTATTTCTTTAGTAGTGACATGTTTCCCACCTTCCTTTGGAGGAAGCTGTGGGATAAAATGGTAAATTAATAATAAAACAAAATTTATAAAACTGCCACTTTCAAGATGTGTGCTGAAGACCAAGCCGGCTGAGAAGTTTCATTTCTCTTCTCCCCCCCCCCCCACCTTCTGTTTGTTTCCAGAACGCCAACTCTGGCTCCGAATTCAGGAAAGTTCTAGCATAAAGCTGGCACAGGCTGTTCCCACACCTGTCTGTCTTCCCCTGCGGAGGAAGGAAAGCTTTTGGAAGGTGGAAATCCTTGCACAACTGGCCTTCTTAACATTGCCCCCCACACACCCAGTGCCGGACTTACGTATAAGCTAAACAAGCTATAGCTTAGGGCCCCACTCTCTTGGGGGCCCCAAAAAAATTAAAGGGGAAAAAATGGATGTACATTTCCAAAATAAAACAAAATAAAACCTACATACAGCAACGCCGAAGAATTGATGCTTTTGAATTCTGGTGCTGGAGGAGACTCTTGAGAGTCCCATGGACTGCAAGAAGATCCAACCTCTCCATTCTGAAGGAAATCAGCCCTGAGTGCTCACTGGAAGGACAGATCCTGAAGCTGAGGCTCCAGTACTTTGGCCACCTCATGAGAAGAGAAGACTCCCTGGAGAAGACCCTGATGTTGGGAAAGATGGAGGGCACAAGGAGAAGGGGACGACACAGGACGAGATGGTGGGACAGTGTTCTCGAAGCTACCAGCATGAGTTTGACCAAACTGCGGGAGGCAGTGGAAGACAGGAGTGCCTGGCGTGCTCTGGTCCAGGGGGTCACGAAGAGTCGGACACGACTCAATTTAAGATTTAAGATTTTGGAAAAGTTCAAACAATAATAGGCTGAAAACAGATTAAATCTCGCATCAACATTCTGGGTAGGCATGTCTGAACAAAAATGTTTTTAGCAGACACCAAGAAGAGTATAGCGAAGGGGCCTTGCCTATCAATAGGCAAGTGCTGTCACACTTAGAGGTTGATTTGTTACAATGCGGAATCTGTATTATGTGGCCCCTGTAAATAATAATAATAATAATAATAATAATAATAATAATAATAATAATAATTTGTTTATATGCCGCCCATCTGGCTGGGTTTCCCCAGCCACTCTGGGTGGCTTCCAACAAATTAAAACACAAAACAATGGAAGTTCCACCGATGATCAAAGCGTGGGGTGAGGCGATCTCCTCTTTCCAGAATGAAGTTACCAGAAATTATCTCCCCCTCTTTTTCTCACTTGTCCATTTTTTTAAAAGACAGCACCCTCTTGTTGAAGTATGTAAACAGTGAAGGCTTTTTTGTCTCTTTCCTAAGAACTGCTCTTTTTCCAGACGTGTGCTTGAGAAGAATCTCAAGGTCTGGTTTTTTAAAAAAATAAATAAATAAATCAAAAACAACCATTCTGCAACACAGCAAATAAAGTGGATATTCATTCGTGTCTAGCGTGAATTTCCTTACAGCGAAGCAGGACAAATTATCACCTCCAACTTTGTATCAGGCAGAGAAAGGGCCAGAACAAACTCTTTTTTATAACTTACACCCCCCCCCAAAAAAAGAGTAGCATTTAGCATTATTAATACAGCTAAAAGGGATGTAACATTTCCAAGGTCACATCAACGCCTCAAAACATTACAGACGTGTTGCAACATTGGAAAGTTCACTGCCAAAATGACCTTTCTTTGGCATAGCTGCTATTTTTCCAGTAAACATTGCTTCTTAGTCTTTAAAATCCACCATATTAGCAAAACGCCCCAAAGTAAAGGCACGTGCCGCTAATTCTTCCCTTACAATACAAATAAAAAAACCTCGTACGCAATTGGGGGGGGGGAGAACAGGCTTGAATCTGTAAAGCCCTAAACGGCCTCAGTCCAGTATACCTGAAGGAGCGTCTCCACCCCCATCGTTCCGCCCGGACACAGAGGTCCAGCGCCGAGGGCCTTCTGGTGGTTCCCTCATTCTGAAAAGTGAGGTTACATGGAACCAGGCAGAGGGCCTTCTCGGTGGTGGCGCCTGCTCTGTGGAACGCCCTCCCATCAGATGTCAAAGAGGTAAAACTACCTGACATTTAGAAGACATCTGAAGGCAGCCCTGTTCAGGGAAGTTTTTAATGTGTGACGTTTTCATGTATTTTTAATCTTTGTTGGAAGCTGCCCAGAGTGGCTGGCGAAACCCAGCCAGACGGGCGGGTACAAACAATAAATTACTATTACTATTAAAACTAGGTCCTGCTCAGTGTAGACCCATGAAAAAATTAATTGAATCACTTAAGCTCATCAATGTCAATGGATTAACTCTGAGCATGGAGGTATCTCTCTTTGGCGATAATTCATAGCCGAGTAAGATTGTCTTCCATAAACACGGTTTTAACAATGAGTCCGTAAGTGACTGTGGAGGCCAATTCTGGATCCACACGTCCTTCCACAGTGCGGAACATTGGTTTCTGGGCGGGAGTTGATCACGGTGAGGGTTTGCCAAGCGTGCCTTCCTCTTAGCATGTTTCTCCCTTTCTTCTTGAGTTCGAATGTCTTCAAAGCCCATGACACCTTTGGTAAAGGCTGTTCTCCAATTGGAGCGCTCGCAGGCCAGTGTTTCCCAGTTGTTGGTGTTTATACTACATTTTTTAGATTTGTCTTGAGAAAATCTTTAAACGTCTTCTGTTGACCACCAGCATGACGCTTTCCATTTTAAAGTTCGGAATAGAGTAGTTGCTTTGGAAGACGATCATCAGGCATCCGCACAACATGACCAGTCCAACGGAATTGATGTTGAAGAATCTTTGCTTCGACACTGGTGATCTTTGCTTCGTCCAGTACACTGGTATTAGTTCGCCTGTCTTCCCAAGTGATGTGTAAAATTTTTCGGATAAACCACTGATGGAATCTTTCGAGGAGTTGGAGATGGCGTTTCTAAGTGGTCCATGTATGGGATGTTAAAAAGGTAAAGGACCCCTGACAGTTAAGTCCAGTCACGGATGACTCTGGGGTTGTGGTGCTCATCTCGCTTTACTGGCCAAGGGAGCTGGCATTTGTCTGCAGACAATTTTTCCAGGTCATGTGGCCAGCATGACTAAGCCGCTTCTGGCGAACCAGAGCAGCGCATTGAAACACCGTTTACCTTCCTGCCGGAGCGGTACCTATTTATCTACTTGCACTTGATGTGCTTTCGAACTGCTAGGTTGGCAGGAGCAGGGACCAACCAATGGGAGCTCACCCCGTCACGGGGATTCGAACCGCCGACCTTCTGATCGGCAAGTCCTAGGTTCTGTGGTTTAACCCACAGCAGCGCACATTGGATCACCCTCCCACCCTCCCTAATTTTAGGGTGTTTGTTGCGTCTGACCTTGCTATGCCTGTCATGGGGTCATCTGCTTTTGGGGCAGGGACCTGGTAGGAATTTTGTCCATTTGGCTGATTGGCTGGTGCCATTTGGTTTTTGCCTACTGCGTAGCAAATCGCCACAACTTGTAAGGTTGCAGTTAGGCATTGGTTTTAGAAAAAAAATGGTTGGTGGAGGGGTATGGATTGGCTGTGCCTGCCCCCCCAATGCTGTTGCTGCAAGGGTATTCCGTTAAAGGAATCCAGGGGCTCACCGTGCTTTTGTCCGCAACCCCGTAAAGGGGGATAGGGCCACACAAGAACCCCTGGGAACATTTGGGGAGAGGTGAGGGTCTGGTACCCAGCTCCATCTACTCCCCATAAAATGTTTTCCCTTACTGACTTTGCAGGCTTGCGGATGTCAGGTCTGTCCCTGGGCGGGGACAGATAGTTGTAACCATTGCCTAAGCAACCACTCACATTGTTTGCATTTTAATAAAGTTGTGGCCAAAATTATGCCAAAAAACCTTAAACAAAAGTTATGGTGTGAAGTGTGAATTTATTTAGGGGTGGCTTGGGGACCTCGAAACGCAACTCCTGCAGCCCAGCTGGCGCCCAACATCTTGTTCTGCTTTCCTTTGAACCTCATCACTGGAGAGCCAGTGTGGTATAGTGGTTAAGAGCGGTGGACTCGTAATCTGGTGAACCGGGTTCGCTTCCCCGCTCCTCCACATGCAGCTGCTGGGTGACCTTGGGCCAGTCACACTTCTTTGAAGTCTCTCAGCCCCACTCACCTCACAGAGTGTTTGTTGTGGGGGAGGAAGGGAAAGGAGAATGTTAGCCGCTTTGAGACTCCTTAGGGTAGTGATAAAGCGGGATATCAAATCCAAACTCCTCTTCCCCTTCTCCTTCTCCTCCTCCTCCTCCTTCCTCTTCTGTGAAATAGTGGGGGGAGACAACTCTCTATATTATTCCCCACCACACATCATGACTAACAGAATTAAGGAATATTTGCCACTTGATGCTTTAGAGCACGGGTGTCAAACACAAGTCCCGCGGGCCGAATCCGGCCCGCCAGACCTCGTCATGTGGCCCGTGTAGCCGCCGGCGGCCGCCAGCCTTCACCTTTTATTCTCGCTTTTTTTTCTTTTCTTTTTTTTGACACAAGAAAGCTGCCTCTTCAGCGCATGCGTGGCAGCCTACAAGCCAGAGAACGTCTGCCCTCTAGCGGCACCAGCCGTTCTACACAGGAAACCTCCACTTTACATGCATTCACACATAGCCCTACAGATACAACCGGCCCTTTGAGGGTGACCAAACTGCTGATGCGGCCCCCAATTAATTTGAGTTTGACACCCCTGCTTTAGAGTTTTATTTTGTGATTGAAAAGACCACTGCAGGAGACCCATGTTCACTTTACAAGGAAAACCCATATTCTGGGTTTTCCAGAACTCTGTAATTTCCTGCTGTGTTTTAATGACCCATCTCCTGCTATATTTTTAATGACCCATGTGATAAAGCGGGATATCAAATCCAAACTCCTCCTCTTCCTCTTCTTCTTCTTCATCAATGAGGCTGAGAAGGGGGTCTTGTCATCTGGGCAGCCCAGGACCTCCAGACACACTGCCCAAGCTGGCGCCCCAAGGAGGTCACTTCCTTGCTGCTAGCGCTGCAGTTTGACTTCGTCCCTGGAGACGCACTCCTTTCCAACAACCCTGAACATGAATGCCAACATGGAATGCCAAAGTTTGAGGATCTTATGTTTAATTTTGATCCCCTCGCCTCGCCTTGCCTTTTTTTATAATAATTTTTATTAATTTTAACATATAAATTATAATACATACCACAAAACTTCATCACTTAAATAATCTTCTTCTTTTTTTTGGACTTCCATCAGCACCTCTGATGATCTACCGTTCTGACCACTTCTTATGCATTTCTTAAATTCATATTGCCTTTAATTATTTTAACTAACCATCCTCCCCCTTATCCATTTTTGCAATAATTCCAATAAAACTCCTCACAAAATTTCTTGCAACCCTACAAACATAGTCTGATCATCACAAATACTTTTCAAATAGTCTGCAAATCTACTCCAGTCTTCTGTGAATTTCTGGTCCCGCCGGTTTCAAATCCTTCCTGTTAGTTTATCCAATTCTGCATAGTCCATTAATTTCATCCTCCGTTCTTTCATCGGTAGTTCTTCCTGCTTCCATTTTTGGGCCAATAACATTCTTACTGCCGTTGTTGCATATAAAAACAACTTACATTCCTTTCTATTTATGTCACTTCCTACAATAACCAGTAAAAATGCTTCTGGTTTCTTTATAAATGTATATTTCAACATTTTTTTCATCTCATAATATATCACCTCCCAGAAGCATTTCACCTTTTTACATTCCCACCACATGTGATAGAATGTTCCCTCTTTTTCTTTACATTTCCAACATTTATTACTGACTTTATACATTTTCGCTAACTTGACAGGTATACTATACCATCTATAAATCATTTTCATCAAATTTTCTTTTAGGGCATTGCATGCAGTAAATTTTAAACCTTCTTTCCATAATTTTACCCAGTCACTCAGCTGTATATTACACCCAAAATCTTTAGCCCAATGAATCATAACCGACTTTACCTCCTCATCCTTCAAATGCCATTCAAGCAGCAATTTATACATTTTAGACAAAATTTTATAACCATTACTTAATATCTCTGATTCAAACTTTGACCTGCTTTCATCAAATCCTTTTTCTTTCGCCTTTCCTTTCCTGCCTTTCCGGTGTCCTAAAATGCACCTTGAATATTCAACTTTGAGGACGAACGCTAAGGAGATCTGCAGTGTTTTTCAGCAGAAGGGATTTGTTCCCTCGTTCAAGGTCTTACCTAATTGCCATATTTGGGCTCAGCATGGAATGTTCCCCGCAGGTTAAAAGGGGAGGGGGGAAATGGAGAGGGAAATGGTCTCCTTTGCTGAGTGACTCACTGGGCTTCTCAGCTGGGAGTGTGTGGTTCAGCTTCCTTGCCCTGGACATCTGGGGGTGTGTTTTATTGTGGGAGGCATATGCCTTATACCGTAAGCATCTCTGTCTCGCTCCTGGCGCAGATCCCTCTTCTCTCTCAACTTGTGGCACTGCAGCCTTAGGAGATCTGCTTTTCTGTTTCTGTAATTCTGCACAGGTGGAATCCATTATATCGTACAGGGGTTGGGTTGTTGTTGTTGTTGTTTAGTCGTTTAGTCGTGTCCAACTCTTCGTGACCCCCTGGATCAGAGCACGCCAGGCACTCCTGTCTTCCACTGCCTCCCGCAGTTTGGTCAAACTCATGCTGCTAGCTTCGAAGACACTGTCCAACCATCTCGTCCTGTCGCCCCCTTCTCCTTGTGCCCTCCATCTTTCCCAACATCAGGGTCTTTTCCAGGGAGTCTTCTCTTCTCCTGAGGTGGCCAAAGTCTTGGAGCCTCAGCTTCAGGATCTGTCCTTCCAGTGAGCACTCAGGGCTGATTTCCTTCAGAATGGAGAGGTTGGATCTTCTTGCAGTCCATGGGACTCTCAAGAGTCTCCTCCAGCACCATAATTCAAAAGCATCAATTCTTCGGCGATCAGCCTTCTTTATGGTCCAGCTCTCACTTCCATACATCACTACTGGGAAAACCATAGCTTTTACTAAATGGACCTTTGTTGGCAAGAGGGGTTGGATAGGATTGCTAAATCTCCCTTTTCCTTTCCAGGGGGCAGGCAAGGGAAGAGTCCTCCACACCTGCCCACCCCTTGTCCCCTTAAAAACAGTACTTTTGCCTTTTCAGGATTCAACCTCAATCTGTTAGCCACCATTCACCCTCCAACCGCCTCCAGACGCTCACACAGGAAAGCCAACCCAAAGGGAAAGGGATGTAGTTCAATGGCAGAACATCTGCTTTGCATGCAGAAGGTTCAGTCCCCAATGGCTTCCCCACATAGGAGATGAGGAAATATCCTGCCTAGAGGAATTGCTGCCAGTCATGTATACAATACTGAGCTAGCTAGACCAGGGTTCTGACTCAGGATAAAGCCATTTCCTATGTCCCTTATTTTGGGGCCCTCTGACTTCTTTTTCCTTCCAAAAACAGAGAGAAGTGCACGGCTTAAGCACTTAAAAACATGTTTATCCTAACGTATAGTTTGTGCGGCCTTGAGGACATCGTGTCGGCTAAAGTACTTGGGGCACTTTGGCAGAAACAGGCCCAGGCGGAATAGCACAAAATGACAATAACAAGGATTATGTCAGCAGGAAAGCAATTCCTGCTGGGACTTTGCACGTGGAAGGAAATGAAGAAGAAAAAAACCACCACCCAAATTGCAACAGGAGAATCTTGTCAAGCTGCTGGAATGCTTGCTGTGCGCCACATGGGTGGCGCAACACCGTGGGTGTTCTCCTGTGGCCGAGCGAGGCCAGCCTGTTTCCCTTCTGCTGGTGAGTCTCCTTGGGCAAGATCTTCACAAGGCCCCAGCCTTTAGGGGGAAAGCTTTGTTGCCTCGCCTGTTGCTCTTCCTCCAGGCCAAAGGTGGCGACGGTGCGCAGGTGTATCTGCAAGAAGGTTCCATGGTTGGACCACTGTGTGGTAACCAAGATGGAAGCAGGAAGGTGATCTTGCTGCTTGAATGGCATTTGAAGGACAAGGAGGTTAAGTCGGTTATGATTCACTGGGCCAAAGATTTTGGGTATAATATACAGCTGAGTGACTGGGTAAAATTATGGAAAGAAGGTTTAAAATTTACTGCATGCAATGCCCTAAAAGAAAATGTGATGAAAATGATGTATAGATGGTATATTACACCTGTCAAGTTAGCGAAAATGTATAAAGTCAGTAATAAATGTTGGAAATGTAAAGAATAAGAGGGAACATTTTATCACATGTGGTGGGAATGTAGAAAGGTGAAATGCTTCTGGGAGATGATATATAATGAGATGAAAAAAATGTTGAAATATACATTTATAAAGAAACCAGAAGCATTTTTACTGGGCATTGTTGGGAGTGATATAAATAGAAAGGAATATAAGCTCTTTTTATATGCAATAACAGCAGCAAGAATATTACTGGCCCAAAAACGGAAGCAAGAAGAATTACCAACGATTGAAGAATGGAGGATGAAGTTAATGGACTATGCAGAACCAGATAAACAAACAGGAAGGATTTGAAACTGGCGGGACCAGAAATTCACGGAAGACTGGAGTAAATTTACGGACTATTTGAAAAGTATTTGTGAAGATCAGACGACATTTGTAGGTTTGCAAGAAGTTTTGTGAGGAGTATTATTGGAAGTATTGGAGAAGGGGAAGGATGATTTGTTAAGAGATGTAAAGGCAATATAAGGTTAAGAAATGCATAAGAAGTGGTTAAAATGGTGGATCATCAGAGGCGCTGATGGAAGTCTAAAAAGATTGTATGTGATAAGTTTTGTGGTACATTTTATAATTTATATGTTAAAATCAATAAAAAATTTATATATATATATATATATATATATATATATATATGGAAGCAGGAAGCTGATCTTCTCCAGAGTCCATAAGAAGACCCTGGTGGACCAGACCAATGGTCCTTCTAGTCCAGCACTGAACCATGGTTGAGTGGAACATCTGTACTAGTAGTACATATCTGTACTACTAAGTGTAGTGAACACCAACTAAGATTAAGAAAAGCCCTGTTGGATCAGGCCCCGTGTCCACCTAGTCATTTAATCAGCACTTCATTGAGAACCATGAGTGCCAGAATCTTACTTTTCAGCTCAGCAGCACCACATCTCCATTGCACGTAGATGGTTCCAGGGCCGACAGCAATAGATTAAATGGACCAATGGTCTGATCCTGCAGGAGGCAGCTCCATGTGTTCATTGTAGGTGTAGTAGACAGCTGGGGGGGGGGGTGTCGGGATGTCCAGGACCGAGGCTGGCAATGCTCTTGATTTCATCACCATCATCCATAATAGTTCTATGCTGCTTAATATGCAAAATCCCTAAGCCGCTCCCATAAAAGACAGTAAGAGAAGCAGAACAAGGGGAAAAAATGTATGCACAGCATCTGAAACCAAAAATGCAAATAAGTGCATCAGGAAAAATAGGAGCAAGCAACCAACACAACATTTGGTTAAATATCAATAAATAAGATAGCAGAACAGTGTGAAGGCTCTTACAAGCCCAGGATTGCTGGCTTCTGTTCTGGAGGGTAGGACTCGAACCCATGGCTTCAAGTTACAAGAAAGGAGGTTCCAACCAAACATCAGGAAGAACTTTCTGACAGTAAGAGCTGTTTGGCAGTGGAGCAGACTCCCACGAGAGGCGGTGAACTGTCCTTCCTTGGAGGTTTTTAAGCAGAGGTTCTATGAAGATTTAAAAATGGAAATGTGAACCAACACATCAGGAAAAAACAGAGAAGCCGCCAACAAAACGTTTGGTTAAATATCAATAAATAAGAAAACAAAACAGCGTGAAGGCTCTTATGAGTCCGGGATTGCTTGCTTCAACAGATAGGTATTTAAAGGTAAAGGAACCTCTGACCATTAGGTCCAGTCGCGGCCAACTCTGGGGTTGCAGCGCTCATCTCGCTTTATTGGCCGAGGGAGCCAGCGTACAGCTTCCGGGTCATGTGGCCAGCATGACTAAGCCGCTTCTGGCGAAGCAGAGCAGCGCACGGAAACGCCGTTTACCTTCCCGTCGCAGAGGTACCTATTTATCTACTTGCACTGGTGTGCTTTCGAACTGCTAGATTGGTAGGAGCTGGGACCGAGCAACGGGAGCTCGGCCCGTCACGGGGGTTCGAACCACCAACCTTCTGATCAGCAAGTCCTAGGCTCTGTGGTTTAACCCACAGCACCACCCGCATCCCTGATAGGTATTTAGGAGGCATTTAAAACAGCACCTGGAAGGGTGTTTGACCACTGGCCGTGTGGTCTGGGGCAGATGAGGGTCTAACAATAGCTGGAGTCGCACATGTTCCCTATCCCTGGTTGAAAAGAGAAACCCACCAACAGATGGGATTTCTGAGGACTGGCTGAAAAGCCAAATTAGCAAGCGAGCAAAATATTCCTCCTCCTCCTCCTCCTGATTCTCCGATGGAGAAACAGACCTGCTCAAAGATCTACACGCCGGGTCAATAAACAGACTTTAATTGCAGAGAGGCTCAGCCAAAAGAACCCGCAGTAGGGTTAGAAATAAACTCCTGTAATATATTCGGCCCTGCTCAAGGGAATATTTAGATGTGTACACGGAGAGTTATAGGCAGGATTCTAAGAAAAACTAATAAGAACCCACCATCTCTCTCTTTTTCTGCCCTCCTACAGATGGTGGCATTTAAAGCCCAAGATGCTGTTCAACCACCTTTTCGCCCCCGGGGGGAATACTCCTTGCTCCTCTGAGAAGACAGCAACTTCTGCAGGAAATATGGACCACCGGCAACATTTCCCATGATTATTTAACTAACATGGGTCAATATTTATTTATTCTTTGGGATTTTCTAACCAGCCCTGCCCCAAAGGCTCGGGCTGGCTAATTACAACACACGCAATTGAAAGCAGATTTTTTAAAAGTGTAAAACAAAACCTCACTGAAGGGCTTCACATGCTGCTATTTTAATGGGGACATGCAGAGGCTTTTAAATCTGGATTTGGGCGGCGGCGGGTTTGGGGTTCTGCACTGGCAGAACTCCTCGAAAATGAGGCAAATTCATACAAGGGGGTGCCTTTTACCTTTAAAGAGCAGTGGCCCCCCAGAGAAGAGTGAGTCATATGTTGCATTGCCGTCAGGAAAATGCCTTTTAGTTTTGACAGGACAGTAACTGCGGCTACTTTATGGTTAGAGATAGCTGTGAATCAAGAAGTTGTTTCTGTACGCAACAACAGCAGCTAGGGTTTTATTAGCCCAGAAATGGAAAGATGAGAAGGCAGCAACCAAAGAAGAATGGAAA
Organism: Podarcis muralis; assembly: GCF_004329235.1. Classification (NCBI taxonomy): domain Eukaryota; kingdom Metazoa; phylum Chordata; class Lepidosauria; order Squamata; family Lacertidae; genus Podarcis; species Podarcis muralis. The sequence continues at coordinate 5,408,925 of NC_041312.1, forward strand.
GAAAAACTGGTGGAATATACTGAACCGGCAAAGCTAACCGGGAAACTCACAGACATGGAAAACAGAGACTTCAAAAAAAGGACTGGGAGATTTGCAGGGAAACCAAAATGCTTGTTTGCAAAGCTGTTGCACTACCAACCTTACTGTACGCATGTGAAACATGGACCACTTACAAACACCATCTCCAACTTCTCGAAAGATTCCATCAACAGTGTCTCCGAAAAATCTTACACATCACTTGGGAAGACAGGCGAACTAATATCTGTGTACTGGATGAAGCAAAGATCACCAGTGTCAAAGCAATGATTCTTCAACATCAACTTCGTTGGACTGGTCATGTTGGGTGGGTGCCTGATGATCGTCTTCCAAAGCAACTACTCTATTCCGAACTTTAAAATGGAAAGCATAATGTCAACAAAAGAGATTTAAAGACTCTCTCAAGGCAAATCTTTAAAAATGGAGTATACACACTGACAACTGGGAAACACAGGCCTGCAAGCACTCCAGTTGGAGAACAGCCTTCACCAAAGGTGTCATGGGTTTTGAAGACACTCGAACTCAGTACACAAGGGAGAAACGTGCTAGGAGGAAGGCACGCTTGGCTAACCCACACCGTGATCAATTCCCGCCCGGAAACCGATGTCCCCACTGTGGAAGGACGTGTGGATCCAGAATTGGCCCCCACAGTCACTTACGGACTCATTGTTAAAACCGTGTTTATGGAAGACAATCTTACTCGGCTACGAGTTAAAAACCTGGGCAATGCCCGCCCGCGCGCAACTCCCGAACCTCCCCCAATCAGTCGAAACTGTTAAGTTGTGGGTGAGCATATCAGACTTATATAGAGCTCAACTACAAAGCAACAGTGACAACTTTTTGTAACTATCCAATCACTGAATGTCACTTTCAGTTCCTTATTTGCATATGCGGACCTGAGTGAAAACCATCTACAGTATCCCCCTGCAGGCCCAGGGTGAGAACTTCAGTACATAACAAAAACAAAGGGGGAAGGGGGCAGGTCATCGCACAAGACGCATCCTATACGCACAAGACACATCATGTGGGGATTTCCGGAGAGGAAAAATGGCGGGCGCCACAGCAGCGAACAGCTCTTGAAGCCATGCAGAGCCAACTGCGCTGACAGGCTGGCTCCGGGCTGCTGAGGCTGCCGCTGCCACGTTTCCCGGGGACAGATTTGTAAATCCGGGGACTGTCCCCGGAAATGGGGGACATCTGGTAACCCTGTCTTAACCTGCCGTTGAGGCAGAGTTTTCTGAGGGTGGGTGTTGTGCTGGTTTTGAGGGGGTATGTGTGTGATTTTAAATGGTTTTCAGCTGTGCTTTTCTAGAAAAAGAGGTGCCGGAACTCGCTATGAAGGTGCCAGAACTGAGTTCCAGTGAGTTCCAGCTGAAAAAAGCCCTGTTTTTCAGTGCTATTTTTAATAGGGTTACTTATTTGTGTTGTTGTTGAAAAAAAAATTATTTTGATTGCATACTTTTAGCTATATTTGTTTTAATGCATGCTGTGGGTCCCAGGAGAAAGGCAGGATATAAATAAAGATAAAAAATAAGGCCTGTGGAACATACTTTTCCAATACCAGGCCTATAGGGATTTGTCAGGAGGCCTGGATCATTTCAAAGTATACACCCAGCCTTTCCTAGGTCTTATGGGTGAATAGAGTTGCCAGGTCAGCAGCACCCCAGACCCTGAGAATTCAAGGCCCTGTTAGTGGAGAAATCTGAGGGCTCCCTTGGACAAAAAAGCAAGGACACCAGCCAGGAAAACTGGAGCAAAACAGCAGCCAGTAGGCTTGGTCTTTCTTGAAGACTGTCGTGACAGGACTCCCACCTGCCACAAGGTGGAACAAGATGGAAGCCCTGAACAAAAGAGCCCCCAAACTTTTATTAGCTGCTAATCCCCATGTTAGGGACGCGGGTGGCGCTGTGGGTAAAAGCCTCAGCGCCTAGGGCTTGCCGATTGAAAGGTTGGCGGTTCGAATCCCCGCGGTGGGGTGCGCTCCCGTTGTTCAGTCCCAGCGCCTGCCAACCTAGCAGTTCGAAAGCACCCCCGGGTGCAAGTAGATAAATAGGGACCGCTTACTGGCGGGAAGGTAAACGGCGTTTCCATGTGCTGCGCTGGCTCGCCAGATGCAGCTTTGTCATGCTGGCCACGTGACCCGGAAGTGTCTCCGGACAGCGCTGGCCCCCGGCCTCTTGAGTGAGATGGGCGCACAACCCTAGAGTCTGTCAAGACTGGCCCGTACAGGCAGGGGTACCTTTACCTTTACCTTTAATCCCCATGTTACACCCCCCCCCCAAACTACATCACGGTTACATCATGAAAGGGGAGGTCTGGTGGCAGTAATCTGAGCATCCTGGACCCTGCCCCATGGTTCTCCTTGCCCTCCACCAAACACCCATCAAGTGGAACAAAAGAGATCTTTACATTTCCCTGTTTCCCAGCCAATTTAATCACACCCTTTTGTCTTCATCTGAGTTTGTTATTTCTGGAATGGCTACCTGATACTCAGGTATCAGGATGCCAGGAATTATCACCCAGGCAGAGGGGCTGCTGAGTAGCTGAGCTCACCTGTCTATAGGAATTTCTGACGTTTTCCCAGTGAGCCAGTACAGAGATACATTTATCAGTGAGTTCTTACATTTGGTATTGTGCATCAGAGGCCCTTTGAATAGATAGGAAGAAACTGTGATGAAGTGTTTTGTGGGGACAAGTCACAAAAGTCACAAAAGTGATTTAAAGACTATTTACAGAAATATTGCAAAATTAATGAATGTTAGAATGATGTTGGAATGAAGTTAAGTGGTTTTAGCAGTAATATTATTAAGGTCTATGTAAAAATGGATTGTTAACAGATGGGAATTTGAAGTAATAATATATTAAGATAAAGGATTAAGATAAGAACAAAAAAGGGAAAGGATTTGTTGAATTAATGAACTGAACTGGGATGCAAAAAAGGGAGGTGTGAGGAGGTCAGAGAAACAAGTGAACGAAAGACAAGATATGGAAAGATTGATTTGTTTTTAATTGTTACTTTATTTTTTCTGTTTTTGTATTTTATTTTTTCTATTTGTATTTTTCTTTTTTTGTATTATTGTAATTTTGTTTGAAACTTTAATAAATATTATTTTTTTAAAAAAAAGTCACAAAAGTGATTGTGCTGATTTTGGTAGCGGGCTGCATGTGCATGATATCTGCTGGAGGGGCAACCCCCCCCTCCAACCTATACATAAATTCCTGCAACAACCCAAAGCTGAGACCTAGGAGTGGCCCTGGCTGATGTCTTGGGATGTGGCCCTAGATGGATTCTTCCTCTGCATCCCCTCCCATCACCGAGCCCTGGACATAGAGGTAAATTGGGAGAGGGGAGGAGAGAGCAAAAAAAAAATCTCTGCAGTAATTTGCAGCTGGTTGTTGCTGGGCTAAATCTTGCAGGCTGAGTGCACAGTAGTCGTAGTAAAGGCATTCTCACCCTCCCCCCTGTCACCTGAAGGGGCCCTGCAGTCCTGGAGTTCTGGGAATCCTACAAGCAAAGCATTAGTGGCAGTGGCATAGTGTGGGTTGCCAGAGCCCGGGGCAAGGCAAATATCCTTGGCACCGCCTGTCGATAGGCTGGAACGAAGGGGGCAATAGCTTGTCGACCTACCCGAGTGGCAGCTGCAGTGCCCAATGAGCACTGAGCACAGCAGAGAGCGGAACAGGAAGCGGTTATCTTTCTATTCTCTCTCTCTAATTTTATTCATATAATTAATTTCACAACATACCAAAATTCAAAAAAAGAAAGACTTGAAACGCAAACAATTGATCATATATATCTTATTTCGACTCCCCTCCCCGTCTGGCTGTGGCTCCTTGTTTTTATAATATTTTACTGCATTTCCAAATTAAGCCAATTTATTATTTACCGTACTCCATATGTTATATGTAGATTTTTTTTTACTACTGCACGTTTTTATATTAAGCCTTAATTTGTTTACAATAATTTTGTTTACGCTCCATAAATGATTTCAAATGACAACACTTTGGAGGTCCCAAGTCACAAGGTGGTTAGATTGGTCTCAACTAGGGCCAGGGCCTTTTCAGCACTGGCCCCGACTTGGTGGAATGCTCTGTCACAAGAGACTAGGGCCCTGCGGGACTTGACATCTTTCCACAGGGCCTGCAAGACAGAGCTGTTCCGCCTGGCCTTCGGTTTGGACTCAGTCTGACACTTATGTTTTCCCTCCCCTTATGGTTTTGATCCCTGGGCTACTTTTAAAATGAGGCTGCATTTTAAATTGCATTTAAACCCGTATTTTAAATTGTCTTCTTGCTGCTGTTTTCCCTCTATTATGTTTTTATTGTAATTTTACTGGTGTTAGCCGCCCTGAGCCCAGCTCTGGCCGGGGAGGGCGGGGTATAAATAAAATTTATTATTATTATTATTCCATTCTTAGCAGCGGGTATCTTTACAAAGCCCATGGACAGGGCTCCCTAGCAAGTGGCCATCACCCAAATCCACCCACTCATTGGGGGTGTGCAGTATTTTTTTTACTTGTTATTGCTACTTTTTCTTCTGGAATCTTGTTCCCCTAATACAGTGGTGCCCCGCAAGACGAATGCCTCGCAAGACGAAAAACCCGCAAGACGAAAGGGTTTTCCGTCGCGGAGGCGCTTCGCAAGACGAATTTCCCTATGGGCTTGCTTCGCAAGACGAAAACGTCTTGCGAGTCTCGCCTTTTTTTTTTTGCTTTTCCCCCCCCTTTTTCAAAGCCGCTAAGCTGTTAATAGGCTTTTAACAGCTTAGCCGCTAAGCCGCTAAGCCGCTAATAGCGCTAAATCGCTAATAGCGCTAATCCGCTTAGCCGCCAATGGGGTTGCTTCGCAAGACGAAAAAACCGCTAGACGAAAAGAATCGCGGAACGGATTCTTTTCGTCTTGCGAGGCACCACTGTAATTCTGCACCCCCGTGGCCCCGCTCATGCTACGCCACCGATTAGCGACGTCATTTCATCTCGTGGCAATGCAGGTTGATCACACCCCTCGAGTGTTCGATGCACCAGCGCAAACTCTGGGCCCTATTTGGGGGTCTGGAGTGGCTATTCAGAAACCCCAGAGCTGGATTTGGAAATGTACTGGGAGTCTCTGGACAGAGAGACCTTCGGTTCAGCTAAAGTTTTCCTGGAATGGAACCAAAGAGCAATTCCGTTTATATCTCTGGTTTGTTGCTAAAACAGTTCGGCTGGCGTGCCTTCATGTCCTATTCCCTTTTTAAAAAAATGAAATATCTGCATTGCAAAACCATGCGGTGAAGAGGAGGCAGGGTCAAAGGTGGCGTTTGTGAAGGTTTTTTGTTGTTATTATTAAAAATGTAATCGATGTGATCGCATTTCAGATGTTATGGATTTACCAGTTGCAGGAGATGAGTCTGTAATATCACATGGGTCATTAAAAATATAGCAGGAGATGGGTCATTAAAACACAGCAGGAAATTACAGAGTTCTGGAAAACCCAGAATATGGGTTTTCCTTGTAAGGTGAGCATGGGTCTCCTGCAGTGGTCTTTGCAAACACAAAATAAAACTCTAAAGCATCAAGTGGCAAATATTCCTTAATTCTGTTAGTCATGAAGTGGGGTGGGGAATAATAATAGTAATGTCTTCCACCACTATTTCATAGAAGAAGAAGAAGAAGAAGAAGAAGAAGAAGAAGAAGAAGAAGAAGAAGAGGAGGAGGAGGAGGAGGAGGAGGAGGAGGAAGAGGAGCAGGAGTTTGGATTTGATATCCCACTTTATCACTACCCTAAGAAGTAGCGGGTGGCGCTGTGGGTTAAACCACAGAGCCTAGGACTTGCCGATCAGAAGGTCGGCGGTTCGAATCCCCGCAACGGGGTGAGCTTCCGTTGCTCGGTCCCTGCTCCTGCCAACCTAGCAGTTCGAAAGCACGTCAAAGTGCAAGTAGATAAATAGGTAGGTAAACAGCGTTTCCGTGCGCTGCTCTGTTTTCACCAGAAGCGGCTTAGTCATGCTGGCCACATGACCCGGAAGCTGTACGCTGGCTCCCTCGGCCAATAAAGCGAGATGAGCGCCGCAACCCCAGAGTCGGTCACGACTGGACCTAATGGTCAGGGGCCCCTTTACCCCTTTGTGCTACTACAAAGAAGGCCCTGCCCTATGTCACGGCCATAAGAGTAGACTCGCACACGCCGACCAGCTTCCGTTTTGACTTGAAATGCTAGTTTTGGGCTTCTCGGGGGTACGTAAAGGCAAGAAGCGCCCATCTGAGAGGTGCCAGAACTGCGCTCTGGCGCACTTGGGCTGCAAAAAAAGTGCTGGTCCAACCTCATATTCACAGCCTTCCTATTTCAACACACACACTTGCCAGGATAAGTAAACCCCAGCAACAATCTCTTCCAATTTCTTCTTTTGCAACAGCGAAGTCTTTGGGGCTTCCCAGCCTTGCCAGAAAAAGGTGGGATGTCAGGGCTAAAACAGGAAATATTTGCAGGTGACAGGGATGGTGGCAGGACTGGTCTTCCTCTGCTCAAAAATAAGATTCTCCCCGTGTGAAACCCTAAAACAACTGCAGGAGGGGAGCGCCATTCCATCCTATTAGAGAACCAATAAATCATTTTGGGGGGAATCTAAAACAAATGGGCTAAGTAGCTGAGAAGCATTCAGATGGTCTGTCCAAATGGAGAATTACAACGGGGGTGGGGGGTGGGCAGAGCCTTCAAAACTGCAGATGTAAGCAGGCTCATTATATAAGCAGGAAAGATTGCAACTTGCAGGCTGACAAGTAGGAGGAAGCTGGACCTATCAAAGGCAGAGCTGCCAATCAATCTTTTAAAACAGCCCCCCCCCCAAAAAAAAAAATCCTGAGCAAACATTCTTTTTTGCTTACGTTAATATGGAATTTGTTAGGACAACAGGGTGCCCTTTAAGAAAAAGGGAGAAAGAGAGGGAGGGAGATGCTTATAGCTCTTGTCTATCAGAGCTCACAGACACATTCGATACAGCTGGAAATATTTTTCTAATTATGTAAAAGCAAAAATGCTTTCAACAGAATCTCTATTACTACCCCCCTAACATATGCAGCCTGGAAGTGCGGGGCGGGGAAACAATTTCAAACAAGGGTGATGGACTTCAAGCTGGGCCAACGGGATGAACCATACCTCCAGAGGCATCCTTGCTGGGTTTCCAACAGGAACTGGTTGACGTTCAGCCCACAGGAGGAAGATGCCTATGTTTCCCTAAGCTCATTCCCTAAGCTTAGTTGGTGCTTTCCCAGGAGGTGGGAGAGCTCTAGGACCCTGCCAGAACCTCACACCTCCATCCCAAAGCCCAGCACCTCGCTTATCTGGCTTTGGGAAGGCAGAATGAGAGCTGGAGAGTTATCAGGCTTTGGGCAAGCGGCTTCCTCCCTCCCTTGGCCGTGGATAAGCAGAACAAAGCAAAAATAGTCTCCTACCATTTAAAGAGATTTTAATGATCACAGCGAAAGAACAAAGAATCCATTCTCGGAGTAAAGGTGCTCCCAATTCAGGTTTACACCAGGGGTCGGCAAGGCTTACCTTGCCTGGGCGGGTTCACTGATGCGGAGCCCCCTCTGTAGGCCGCATCATGGGTGCGTGATTTCCGGCATCTGCGCAGACGCGATTTCCGGCGCCGCGAAAGCAAGTCCCCGCACCGCACTGCGCCGCTTTAGCACAGTGTGCAGGGACTCGCTGAGCAGGAGGCTTGGTTCGGGGGTGGCTCACAGGCCGGTAAAACGACTCCAGTGGGCCGCTTGTGTCCATGGACCTTAGGTTGCTAACCCCTGGTTTATATCCCCCCCCCCTCCGAGTCACCCAGTCACTTTCTCATCTTGCAACCTGATCTCGCAACCACTGTGCCTTCTGTGCAGCTACCTTATCTAATCTCCGTGACCTTGGACTGATCACCTGGACACTTTCTAGAGAACCGGAGTCTGTTAACTCTCTCCCTCTCTCCCCCGGTTCTCCTCCTCCTAGCTGTTCACCACCCAGTTCTTCCCAACTTCTGTCTTCTGAACTATGTCCCTCTGCAAACCACTGTTCCAAATCTATACTGTCGTCCTGCTCCTGAGAAGATTCATGATCCTGAACTTCAGGAGTGAAGTTGCGCCCCTCCCAAGCCTCCTCGGAAGGAGAGCAATCCTTGCATAGACTTGAGAGGGAAGCTGCGCGCCTGCCAGCCGTATGGTTGGCGGGGCGCAGCTTCCATCCTAAGCCTCTGCGGGGATCGCTCTCCTCCCGAGGAGGCTTGGGAGGGAAGCTGCACGCCCGCCATCCTTATGGTGGGCGTGCAGGGAAAGGGGAGGTCGCCGGTAAAGCCACGCAGCTCCCCCACTTGCTGGGGCGCCCCTGAGAGGCCAGCACCCTGGCACGACACACCATTAAGCCCTATGGAAAAGACGGCTCTGAATGTGGCCTTCAGCCACAGCCCCAACAAGGGCTGGCTTATGTGGGGTACAGATCCAGAAAACCAAAGGCTTCTCTTTAGTTGCTGCTCCTGGCCTGGCCAAGCCAGCCACCCAGCTCCCTCCATTGCTCAACCACACCTGCTCCTTGCCACACCATGCCAGGCTGTTTTCCTCCATGCGGTGGCCCTGGTGGAATCCCAGTGAGGCCCACACTTTGAAAGCACACTGCTTTAGAGGATCAAGAGCACTACCTCTGGGAAACTCCAACCCTCCTCACTGAAAACATCATGAATCAAAGGCATTATTCCTCGAGCTCTCTAAATATAGCCCCCTAAGCATCCCGAAGCGAAACTGAAAAATTGGCTTCCTCGCTGGGACGAAAATAATCTGTTCCGTGGCGGTAGATGTTTAATTCCTAGGTCAAGTTTCTCCCAAACCTCATTTGCTTGAGTCCACCACGATCAAATTTGCGCTTCCACCTGTAATTCATTTAAAGATTAGAAACAGTCCATTAAACCCTATTCTTGCCACTTTGGAGGGGGGGGGAGTGTAGGAATATAAATATTGTGGTCTCGAGAACCTCTGCTTTCTGGTTTTGCAAATTGCAGAGGGAAAAAATAGTCTTTGCTCTCACAATTTGACTGATTTGAGGTTAGGGGAGGGAATTTGTCCTGAATCAGAGGAACCAGTGATCTTGGCGGTGGCAGAAAGTGATCTTGGCGGTGGGCTTCTCCCCTCACTATAAACTTAAGTCATCTCAGAGACAAATGAGAGGAGACCCGGGAGAAAACCGACGGTGAATAAGATCGACGTGATGCAGTGGTTTGGGTGTCGGACTAGAATCTGGGAGACCAGGATTCAAATCTCCTCTCGGCCATGAAGCTACCTGGGTGAACCCACTGCCTTGTGGACTGACCTACCGCGCAGCGTTCCTGGGAGGATAAAATGGGGGAAGTTAAAAAAAAAACATTCCTGCCATGCGTGTGTTTGTAAATACAGGCAGAGGAGGTGTGTGTGTGTAGAATTCAGCAGTGACTAAATTGCAGCCATGGACTGCAATTGAGAGTCCCATGGACTGCAAGAAGATCAAACCTCTCCATTCTGAAGGAATCAGCCCTGAGTGCTCACTAGAATGACAAATCGTGAAGCTGAGGCTCTAATACTTTGGCCACCTCATGAGAAGAGAAGAATCCCTGGAAAAGACCCTGGTGTTGGGAAAGATGGAGGGCACAAGGAGAAGGGGACAACAGAGGACGAGATGGTTGGACAGTGTTCTGGAAGCGACCAGCATGAGTTTGACCAAACTGCGGGAGGCAGTGGAAGACAGAAGTGCCTGGCAAGCTCTGGTCCATGGGGTCACGAAGAGTTGGACACGACTAAACAACTAAACAACAGCAACAACATTATGTGCATAGAATATTCCAAATCTGCTCCAGAGGTTTGGGGGAACCCCCAGAGGAGATTTGGGAGGGGCGTGGGGTGAGAAGTTGCGTTGTGCTTGCAGAAGTCAGTCCCTCTTCGTTAGATGCAATCCTGAGATAACGAGGCTGAAGAGGACATTTAGGAGATTATACTTTCTGCTGGGTGGTATGTTCTACGATGTGTTAAGATTGCATTTGTTTTCGTTTGTATTTTCTATGCCTAGTGAAGAGTGGATTAGAAATAAAATTCATCATTATATTCTTTTTTTTTTTTTGTGGCAGTTGGCATGGAAGCCAAAGAGGACACCCAAATTAGAAATCTAGGCAAGAACTTTATTGTCTCTCTTGAGCGAGGACAGAAACTCAGAACTCCACCCAGATGCAACTGAGTCCAGTGCCACCTACTGACGGAAGCATATAATGCAACTATTCACCCCATGATTTAAGACTTTACGCATGGTGGGAAGACGTGTGTGTGTGTGTGTGTGTGTTTATCCATCCCAAATGTCTATCCAGTTTCCTTTCTCCTCTAAACCAAAAGAGCCCCAAACGCTCCTTTCTCTGCCTGACTCAGCACAAGGCAGCCTCCTATGTTCACAGATGATAAGATAGAAAAGGTCAGTGGCCCGACATGGCAATTTATATTTGCAGCTTACAATGCACAGTCGAAAGGGTAATATTACTGAATTAGAAATTGTGCAAATTGGGGGCATCTAATAAAGGAAAACATGAAAAAGCTCAGGACACAAAAGTAATAATTATTAAAATATTATTATTATTATTATTATTATTATTATTATTATTATTATTATTATACCCCGCCCATCTGGATGGGTTTCCCCAGCCACTCGGGGAAGCTTACAGCACTTATAAACATAGTAAAACAGCAAACATTAAAAACTTCCTGATAGTTGAACTACAAAATTCATCTCCACAAGAGACAGCTGACAGCTTGCCAATATCCTTCTTAAACTGTGGCACCCAGAACTGGACATAGTACTCCAAGTGTGGTCTGACCAAGGCAGAATACAGCAGGACTATTAATTCCCTTGACCTGAACTGTGCACTTCTGTTGATGCATCACACTTTTGACTCATGTTCAGCTTGTGGTCCACCTAGACCCCTTTCACACATACTACTGGCAAGCCAGACGTCCCCCATCTGATGTTTGTGTATCTGGTTATTCCTGCCTAAGTGCAGAACCTGACATTTGTCCCTGTTGAAATTCATTTTGTTAGCTTGGGCCCAGTTCTGCAATCTGTTAAGGTCATTTTGAATCCCGATTCTGTCTTCTGCAGCATTAGCTACCCCTCCCAGCTTGGGGTCATCTGCAAACTTGATGAGGGTGGAGAAGTCCTGTTGCAGATCCCAAAGCCCTTGGGCTGCTGGGGAAAGCGCACTGGTCTTGCGCTGCTCTTACTCATTTCAACGGGGCTTGGGCGAGAACACTTCCTGACAGACCGCTCTCGACGGGCACCTGAAACCATCCACCTGACTCTCGCCCTGGCAGGTCCGTCTGCGGGAAGAGGTGATTCTATAAACGAAAACAACACAGATTTGCATGTGGGACAATTTGGTTGCTTAGCGATAAAGAGGTGATGACCATTGCGGTCAGCTCCCCATAGGTAGCAACAGCTGTTTGTGCGATTTCACAGCTGCTAAATATGATATAAATCCAAAGAATTTCTCATGTTTTCGCAAAGTTTATTTTTTAAAAAGAGAGAGAGAAAGAAAGAAAAGGAAAAGCACCCAGACAGCAAATTTTTTGGCCATTCAGATCTTCTTACCAAATGACATCTGGTTTCCGTACTGCTTATTCAAGCAATCCTTTAAAAATGTTTGCCAAGGGGCGTAACTCAAAACGCTTGTTCCCTTCCCCATCTATAACGGCACAGTTTAGATTACAATGCAGGACGGCGAGTTTATTATAAGCAATGCAGTCTTCCTTACTTTTAAGTGTGCTTTAAAGAGGATTGGATAAATATTATGCAATTAGTTAAGAGAGAGTTTGCTCGGAAGGCCCCGAGATTCCGAGGCAGAGCATGACAATGGAGGCGAATTGTTTCCATATGGCGAGAGAGATCTGGGCCGTTGTGTGAGCTCGCTGAAGAAATGTGCAGCGGGATACTCACTCAACACAAACCAGAACTTGTTCACACATACAGGCACATAGCTTGGTTTTCCGGACCCCTGGGAGGCGGTTCATACTTATGCGCAAGACCAGTGCGCTTATACTTATTTATATATATGGCATTTCTCTCCCACTTTTCCTGCCAAATTGTTCAAGGTGGCATACATAGTCCTCCCCCTTCCTCATTCAGTCCACACAACAACCCTGTGAGGTAGGTCAGGCTGGAGAGAGGCAGGGACTGGCTTCCAAGATCACCCAGTGATCTTCATGTGGCCAAGTGGCGATTTGAACTCTAGTCTCCCAGGTCCTAGGTCTAAACCACTGAGCCTCTTGGGCTTGCCGATCAGAAGGTCGGCGGTTCGAATCCCTGCAACGGAGTGAGCTCCCGTTGCTCTGTCCCTGCTCCTGCCAACCTAGCAGTTCGAAAGCACACCAGTGCAAGTAGATAAATAGGCACAGCTCCAGCGGGAATGTTAATGGTGTTTCTGTGTGCTGCTCTGGTTTCGGTGTTCCGTTGCGCCAGAAGCAGCTTAGCCCTGCAGGCCACATGACCCGGAAAAACTGTCTGCGGACAAACGCCGGCTCTCTCGGTCTGTAAAGCGAGATGAGCGCCGCAACCCCAGAGTCGTCTGCGACTGGACTTAACTGTCAGCGGTCCTTTACCTTTACCTTTACCTCCCAGGTCCTAGCCCGACATTCTAACCACTATGCCACAATGACTCTCGCAGTCCCCAGGCCACCTAGGTCAGTATTGTCCACACCATCTAGCAGGACAGAGACTCACCCAAAGATGTGCTCTCCCAAGCACACATTCCCAGCATGTTCACACTCCTGTCTCAGCGACGTCCACACAGAATCGTCACGTACACAGAAGGGAAGATGGCAGGATCCCCAAGGATGTCCCAAAGTTTTTGAGGTTTTTGGCAAAACCGCAAGAAGATGAAAAATGAAGTTTTTCAGCTATTCTTAAGGGAAATCGGCAAAAACAGCATTGCTGACATGGGTTGCCATACGTTCAGATTTCCCCAGGCATTTTAGCGATTTCTGCCCAGACTCTGCTTCTGACTGCAGTATTCCAGCTATGTCCAGGAGATTCCGAACACATTGCAACCTGTCAGGTGGTGGTGGTGGTTGCTCGTGAGTAACCAGGCAGGACTCCCTCCGACCTGTCTTTCGCAGGTTTTATTGGTGCAAAACTATTTACAGTGCAGAACTACAAGTTCATGTCTGTCTCAGTCACTTACAGAATCCGGGAGTGGCTCCTTCCGGCTTCTTCCCCAACATAAGAACTTTGTCACCCCAAGCCTCCGCCTCCCTTCCTTGAATTTTACCCCTCTGCGCAAGGTGGGTGACGGAAGAGGCGTGTCTCCCTCCTGGCCAGCCTGGCAAGGTGAGGCGCTGGGGCTCTCAGCAACATCCTCTGGCCCTTTCCCCTCTTCTCCACTGGAGGTGTGGCTTTCACCACCCACCTGACTCTCGCCCTGGCAGGTCTGTCTCCGGGAAGAGGTGACTCGAAACGAAAACAACACAGATTTGCATGTGGGACAATTTGGTTGCTTAGCGATAAAGAGGTGATGACCATTGCGGTCAGCTCCCCATAGGTAGCAACAGCTGTTTGCCTAGGATATTTGGAGGCTCCCTGTATCCCAACGGCCCCTCTGCCTCCCTCTCCTGTTCCGATGGCAGTCCCCTGACACAACCCTACATTGTTCCAAGAGGAGTCATTTTTTAATTCATCCTGTTGCTTCAAGCGGTGCAATACTGATACTTGCAATAGGAGGCATATCCAGGGCAGACCAAAGGAAGTCCTTCTTCAAACAGAACACAGTTAAATTATGGAACTCGCTCCTCCAGAAGGCAGTGATGTCTACCATCCTAGATGCTTTCAAAAGAGGATTTGACAAATTCATGGAAGGTAAGGTCTTCAATGGCTGATAGAATCAGATCCTCCTCCTTAACAGCTGAACTGAATTGCAGATGGGAGAAATCAGAAGCTGAGAGGACCCAAATGGATGGATCCTTCCATTCCTGGAGGGGACCTTCCCATAGAAGACGGTCTTCTGTAAAGTAGGACTCATGGTCACCACCAAGACTCTTCTGATGATGCTCCAAAGTTCCTGCCCATCTCCTGAAGTAGAGACTATGCTCCCTCCATTCATCGCCACCATCTCTCAGACCCTGCTGTAGGGTTTTTGGCAGCAACTTTCAGCAAGACATATTTCCCCCGAGACATATGGGGTGTTGACAGAACATCCCACCCATCTGGCTGGGTTGCACTCCAAAGGGATAAAAAAATCTATGCAAACATGAAGTGGCACGTGTCCTCAAGTGAGAACACTCGGGTCCTGTCTACACCATACATTGAAAGCACCTACAATTCCCAGCCCTCTTAACAAACTACAGTTCCCAGCATGCTCCACGACTGTTAAAGTGGTGGGAGAGTGCTCCAAATACACGGTATGGATGCGATCATAGCTAACGAAAAGCTGGCACATGCAGGACATGCTTTGTGTTTGGCTAAAGGGGAGTTTGGGACGAGAGGCTGGTATTGTTTAGTGGGGCGCCTGGCTGGTTCTGCTTTGAGCTTCTTCTCTGGAAGGGAAATGACATTCTTTGCAGCAGACGAACAGCTTTCTTGCTTTGAGGTTGACCCAGAGCATAAGCTGCTCTTCCAGATCCTGAGAGGATGACATATCCCACCAACCACCCAGAGCTGTTGCTGGGACATGTTTTGGATCCAGTTTTAGTCTTGACTGATGTTGTTCCAGTATGGTTGAATGAAGCATTGGCCTTGGCCTGTTCTCCTTCCAGATCTCCTCTCTTAGACGCTGAAGAACGTAAGTCAAGTCTGGTGGACCAGGCCAATGGCCCATCTAGTCCAGCATCCCACTGGCCAACCAGGTGCCTCTTGGGATACCTGAAAGCTGTAGCTGAACACTTCACAACCCTCCTGCCACTTGTGATTCCCAAACCCATTTGTGTAGATTTCCTGCAGGCATCTGTTTGGCCACTGTGAGAATGTTGTTGTTTAGTCATTTAGTCGTGTCTGACTCTTCATGACCCCCTGGACCAGAGCACACCAGGCACTTCTGTCTTCCACTGCCTCCCGCAGTTTGGTCAAACTCATGCTGGTAGCTTCGAGAACACTGTCCCACCATCTCGTCCTCTGTCGTCCCCTTCTCCTTGTGCCCTCCATCTTTCCCAACATCAGGGTCTTTTCCAGGGAGTCTTCTCTTCTCATGAGGTGGCCAAAGTCTTGGAGCCTCAGCTTCAGGATCTTTTCCTTCCAGTGAGCACTCAGGGCTGATTTCATTCAGGATGGAGAGGTTTGATCTTCTTGCAGTCCATGGGACTCTCCAGAGTCTCCTCCAGCACCATAATTCAAAAGCATCATTTCTTCGGCGATCAGCCTTCTTTATGGTCCAGCTCTCACTTCCATACATCACTACTAGGAAAACCATAGCTTTAACTGTATGGACCTTTGTTGACAAGGTGATGTCTCTACTTTTTAAGATGCTGTCTAGGTTTGTCATTGCTTTTCTCCCAAGAAACAGGCATCTTTTAATTTTGTGGCTGCTGTCACCATCTGCAGTGATCATGGAGCCCAAGAAAGTAAAATCTCTCACTGTGAGAATAGGATGTTGGATTAGATTAGGGGTGGGGGACACTTACCCTAAATATTCAGCAAAAGCTCCCCATGCTCCTTTCATTTTGTGTGGAAACCTTTGGAAGCCCATTTCCCCTCAGTTGTGTCATTCCCAGTCAGAATGATAGACCGGCCATTGCTGTATATAAGTTAACATATTTGCTAAATGACGCGGATAAATATGTGACCTCAACAGTGGCCCGGTTTGCTGTTTTTGCAGCTAAACTTAGTCAGGAATTTGTAGATAGGAATGTGGCAGATTGTAGGGGCGATAGGACATCTACATTCTGGCTTTACTTTTTTGAAGGAGGGGGATGGTTATTGCTGAATGCAACATATATATATATTTACATCCTTGTGCTATTTTGTGGCCTTAAAATAACTGGAGCTATCTGTCCAACCAGGACTTGCCTGTCAACAGTAGAGACAGCCAACGTGGTGTCCTCCAGCTGTTGTCGAACTCCAGCTCCCATCAGCCCAAGTCAACATGGCCAACGATCATGGATGGTAGGAGTTGTAGTCCCGCAAGATGGTGACAGCAGCCCCGAAATTAAAAGACGCCTGCTTCTTGGGAGAAAAGCAATGACAAACCTAGACAGCATCTTCAAAAAGTAGAGACATCACCTTGCCAACAAAGGTCCGTATAGTTAAAGCTATGGTTTTCCCAGTAGTGATGTATGGAAGTGAGAGCTGGACCATAAAGAAGGCTGATCGCCGAAGAAATGATGCTTTTGAATTATGGTGCTGGAGGAGACTCTGGAGACTCTGGAGACTCTGACAGAGGACGAGATGGTGGGACAGTGTTCTCGAAGCTACCAGCATGAGTTTGACCAAACTGTGGGAGGCAGTGGAAGACAGGAGTGCCTGGTGTGCTCTGGTCCAGGGGGTCACGAAGAGTCGGACATGACTAAACGACTAAACAACAACAACAACATCTGAAGGTGGCTACCTCTGGCCTAGAACATCAGAGTATAAGGAGGACTCCACTAGACGGAACCAAGGCTCTCTCTAGGCCAGCAACTGATGGTTGTCGTGATGAACCAGATTATTGCAGAGATCTCATAAGAAAGGCCTGAGTCCAACAGCACTCTCCTATCCCGTACCCTCCAACGTTTCTCTGATGAAAATAGGAACGTCCCATTCTATTATTATTATTATTATTATTATTATTATTATTATTATTATTATTATTATTTTCTGCCCATCTGACTGGACTGCCCCAGTCACACTGAAGGCATAATTGTTTAAAAAAACATAATAAAACATTAAACATTAAAAAAAACTTCCCTATACAAGGCTGCCTTCAAAAGGTTGTGTCCCTGGGGAAAAGGGGCACTTGGAGGTGTCTTTGAATTCCCAGCAGCACCAGGCACACCCTGCTAGTGCGTCGTAAATATAAATAAATAAACCTCCTCGCTAAAGATCGAGCACAAAAAAGCACACATTCATCATCATCACTTTTACTTTGTATACCGTCCTATCTTAGAAAGGCAGTTCACAAGCTAAAAAAAAACAAAGAATGTACAATTTAACAAAGAATGTACACTTTCCGCATCTGAAAATCTGGAGAGCGCGATTTTCAAAGGACAGCTGCGTTTTATGATTCCTGTATCGTCCAAAGAAGGTGGAACTGGGCAGGTTCCCATTAAAAGGCAACCAGAACGGGATGCGTCCTCCATCTCTGGCGCTTACGTTATGTGAAAACACTCGCTCACACGAGTACCTCTCTTTATGTGCCTTGGAAAGCCCAGCTCTGCCGTGAGTCCCATTGAGCTCAATGGGACTTCCTTGCAAGGCAAGGGCATGTTCCAGGGTTGCAGTCGAAATTCTCCGTTTGGTTGCTTTTTGTCGCATGAGCAGCGCGGGGTCTGTGAGGCCCAAGACGAGGCTCCCAAACCCAGTCAGATGTTTTGTATTTCCTCCGCTAAGAGCTGGACTTGGACCAAAACTCCAAGGTGAAAGGGTGATGTGTAACACACTGTGACATCTAGAATAAAATAATGTGATGGTTTTAATATTTAAAGAGAGCAAGTCGGCAGTATAACATTTTCTGCGGAGGGAGGTGGACGAGGGTCCCTATATATTTTAATTTGAAATGTGCACAGATGCCGGGTTTTTAATCGTAGCATGTCAGGATTCGACTTTAACAATGGCAAAAAATGTGAGATCCGCTTTTGGGGGGATTTCTTCCACGTTTCATGCAGCGGATTTTCATTACACCGAGTAGCAGACCGCCATATATTTATGTAAAGTGTCTTCACCTATTGACTTAAGCGCATGTATGAGGCTTAGCATGCAACACATTTCACGACGGAGAGTATCCGTACCGACAGACTCATGCAATGTCCAGGCATCAGGAAGCAAAGTCCAGGAGGCAGTTTTCTCACTTCCCCACACTTACAGGAAGGCCCTAAGGCTGATGGGAATTGAAGTCCAAAACACCAGGATGGCACCAGGATGGCATTCGCTTGCATAAGCCTTTGAGCATAGGGCTGCCATACGTCTAGATTTTCCAAGACATTACCGGGATTTAAAAGTCGGAACTGACGTCTGTGGGGAATTTCTGAAAGGCGGCTCTTTGTCCTGGATCTTAGGCAAGTCAATCGAAAAAAATCACCGTTGTGTTTTTGTAGAAACAGAACATCTCAACAAGTTCCGTGTTTTCCTTAAAAGAGCTCAACAATTTTGGGGTCTTGCTTAAAAAAGCTCAGGATGTCCTGGTTTTTACTTTTTGAAATATTTGAGCCTATGTGAGTGTCGTGAATGCACCCAGTTCTGTCTACGGACAGCTGATTTGATCCACTTCTATCCTGTGCTACAAAAGTCAGGCGTCTCCCTCTCTCTCTGCCATGTGGTAGCAAGATCCCAGCGGGCGGGGGGTGTCCAGGCACTCACCCAGGGTCCATGTTGCTTTGAAGAATTGGGACATGATGGAGACTGTCGTAGCTTTAACAAATACGGCTTATTCACCTATTTACACCTTCAGTCTGCATGGAGGGAGTGCAAATATAGTCCGGCCCCCCACAAGCTCTGAGGGACAGTGGACCGGCCCCTGGTATAAGCCTTTGGGAGGCAGAGATGCAAAAGGACATCAGAGGAGGGAGGGAGGGAACAAAAGAGAGACAGAGGCCAGTGTTGCCTGTAGCACTTCTGGCCATTGTTCAAAGCACCCAAGGGTGCCACTGGCACACGGCAAACCACTGCCCTATAGCACCTGCTGACCCACCACCCATTTTTTTTAAACCAATCAACTGAGAGGAGAACACAAAATTATAAAATGAAAATGTCCCAATTGGGCAAGGAGTTGAGCTCTTCCGACTGAATTTGAAAGGGGCGTCCTTGCCCAGACAATGACCCGATTGTCCGTCTCTCCGCGAAGTATGTCCTGTGCACCCCAAACCTCTGTTGTATTTCAGAGGGTGGAGAGCGGGAGACACACAATACCATGCTGGGAAACCATTCTTTTAAGTGGTGAGCTCAATGCTGACCCTCTTCTATTGTCCCAGGAGGAACGAGAGCGAAAGGCAGCTGAATAGCCCCGTAGGGGACATCCTTCGCAGGTTAGGTCCCTTTCATCTTTCCTCTTTTTGTACCTTTGAACTTCCTGAGCCTGGCCCCTGCGGGGTCAGGTTTCAACCTTGTAGCATCTTCTTGATGTGGCTGCATTGTTAGAGGGCTCCTCTGAAACTGATCGCAGCAGTAAGGGAGATGGGCAGCATGGAAACAAAGATATGGCCGGCTTGCAGGTAATTTTACTGAAAAACAAAGCAAAACCCCAATTCCCACACTTACTTCAAAACTGGACCAATCTTCAAGCCAGGGCCCCATTCACACTATACATTTAAAGCACAATAATTTTTGTGCTTTAAATGTATAGTGCGAATGGGGCCTGGCGCTGTGGGTTAAACCACAGAGCCTAGGACTTGCCGATCAGAAGGTCGGCAGTTCGAATCCCCGCGACGGGGTGAGCTCCCATTGCTCGGTCCCTGCTCCTGCCAACCTAGCAGTTCAAAAGCACGTCAAAGTGCAAGTAGATAAATAGGTAGGTAAACAGCGTTTCCGTGCGCTGCTCTGGTTCGCCAGAAGCGGCTTAGTCATGCTGGCCACATGACCTGGAAAAACTGTCTGCAGACAAATGCCAGCTCCCTTGGCCAATAAAGTGAGATGAGCACCGCAACCCCAGAGTCCGTCACGACTGGACCTAATGGTCAGGGGTCCCTTTACCTTTAATAATAATAATAATAATAATAATACAGTCATACCTCATGTTATGTCCGCTGCATGTTACGTTCTTTCAGTATGCGTACCGCGGCGACCCTGAAGTACCGGAAATTGTTACTTCCGGGTTTCGCCACTCGCGCATGTGCAGAAGCGCAAAATGATGTCACGCGCATGCGCAGAAGCGGCGAATCACAACCCGCGCAGGCGCGCCACTGAGGGTTGCGTCCTGTTCATGTTGCGAACGGGCCTCCAGAACGGATCCCGTTCGCAACCAGAGGTACCACTGTATACCAAAAGAACTAAAAATGCTATTTATGAATGCGACAACAGCCCCAAGAATGCTACTTGCCCAGAAGTGGAAGGAAGAGAAACTTGCAACTCGAAACGGAAGCACCTTGTGTTTTCAGTATTCCTAAATGCTTAGCTTCAGAGCATGCAGAACTTCTCCTGGCTGTTCTTCCCACTTGCCTTCTCCAGGGTGACCCCAGGAGTCGATCCTCAGTTGCTGATTCCCCGCCTTCTCCTCTGATTCGCTCCAAGGGTGAGAATACCTCTTCTCAGTGGCCTAGTGGGGAGCGAGGGAACCGGATGGAGCACACATGTGCATTCAACTGCCTAGCGGTATATGAGTCGCCCAGGAGATCACAGCCGCAGAGATAAGAAAAGTCCTTTCACCATCTAGAGATGTCACTTCCTGGTTTGCATGGAGAAGCCGTGTTCCACAGAGCCCAGCGACGGAAGCGGTAAATGCAGGTTTGGGGAACACATGTTTGCTGAAACAATGTGTCGCTCCAACCTTAGCTGTTGTTGTTTTCCCTCAACTAAAGAGGCCCAGATGTTTTGGCCTTTGCTGAGCCAGGACAAAGCCATTTGGAGAATATTGCGTTCAGTCCTCTCCTCTGCTTTCTTGGAGCAACTGTGAGGTGTAAACAATTTGTGCATCCTAGTGAGGAGCTTCTCCTGTCTGATATCAGAAGCCTTTGGGGGCCTCCTTTGACTGTCTCTGGGTGTTCTGCCTCAACAGGACCTTTCAAGATAGGATTAGACCTCCAGGTCAGACCTGAAGCCTCGTTTTCCTGCCCCCACTTCAAGTAGCACGTGGAGGGGCTGAATCTCCTGGTGGGTGAGAGTGCCCTTAACAAAGATACGGAAGGAAGGAAGGAAGGAAGGAAGGAGAGAGAGAGAGAGAGAGAGAGAGAGAGAGAGAGATGGAAAGATGGAAGGAAGGAAGGAAGGAAGGAAGGAAGGAAGGAAGGAAGGAAGGAAGGAAGGAAGGAAGGAAGAGAGAGAGAGACAGAGAGAGAGAGAGAAGGAAGGAAGGAAGAAAGGGAGGGAGGGAGGGAGGGAGGGAGGGAGGGAGGGAGGGAGGGAGGAAGGAAGGAAGGAAGGAAGGAAGGAAGGAAGGAAGGAAGGAAAGAAAGAAAGAAAATACAGTGGTACCTCAGGTTAAGTACTTAATTCCTTCCAGAGGTCCGTACTTAACCTGAAACTGTTCTTAACCTGAAGCACCACTTTAGCTAATGGGGCCTCCTGCTGCTGCCGTGCCACCGGAGCACGATTTCTGTTCTCATCCTGAAGCAAAGTTCTTAACCTGGACGGAGGCAGGGGAAGACAGAAGTGCCTGGCATGCTCTGGTCCATGGGGTCACGAAGAGTCGGACACAACTAAACAACTAAACAACAACAACAAACTATTTCTGGGTTAGCAGAGTCTGTAACCTGAAGCATATGTAACCTGAAGCGTATGTAACCTGAGGTACCACTGTAGAAAGAAAGAAAGAAAGAAAAGAAAGAAAGAAAGAAAGAGGGAGGGAAGGAGGGAGGGAGGGAGGGAGGGAGGGAGGAAGGAAGGAGGAAGGAAGGAAGGAAGGAAGGAAGGAAGGAAGGAAGGAAGGAAGGAAGGAAGGAAAGGAAGGAAGGAAGAGAGAGAGAGAGAGAGAGAGAGAGAGAAAGAAAGAAAGAAAGAAAGAAAGAAAGAAAGAGAGGGAGGGGGAGGGAGGAGGAAGGAAGGAAGGAAAGAGAGAAAGGAAAGAAAGAAAGAAAGAGAGAGAGAGAGAAGAGAGAGAGAGAGAGAGAGAAAGAAAGAAAGAAAGAAAGAAAGAAAGAAAGAAAGAAAGAAAGAAAGAAAGAAAGAAGCTGTGCATGTAGTATGCATGCTTCATCTTAACAGAAGGTGGCTGCAAATTAGATGCCAGGGACTGGTGGGGCTCTAAGGAGTGGGTGGCAGAGGCCATGGGGCCAGAGGCTAATCCATGGGCATAGGGCAGCGATTTATGGGGTTTTGTGTCTCCTGCAAGGCAGGAGCCAGGGCTGGAGGAAAGGGAAGATCTTGAGATGGTGGAGAGGAGGTGCACAACGTGGGGCAGGAACTGAGGCTGGAGGAGGGGCAGGATGTGCCAGGAGGAGAGGAAGGCGTAGTGCCTGAGAGGGAAGGGCTGGCAGAATGGCCTCCATCCCCTTCCCCACTGTCCCCAAGGACCAGGAGGACATTATAAAATAGACACTCAGGGTTGGGGGGTCTGCATTCCGCCATCCTCTCCCAATTAACCTCCATCTCCAGGGCCCACTCCGTGACATCACCAGGGGCCGCCCCTGTTACATCACGAGGGGTCTCAAGTTTGGGCCCTGCAATCTCAGGATCTGGGGTGCTCTTGGCCTGACAACACTACTGACAAATAATGCCCAGAATTTTGCTTTAGGTGAAATGTGGTGGCCACAGCTCTACAGTGGACCCTCCAGATATGAACTTAATTCGTTCCGGGGGTCCGTATGTACCCCAAAAAGTCCGCAACATGAGGTGCCACTTCTGCACACATGCGCGGTGCGTGCAATAGAGCACTTCTGCGCATGCACTAGGTACGCAGAGTGCTTCTGTGCATGCGCACGTGGCGTGCTGCGTTCCCAACCCGAAAGTTACAGTATTTTTTGCTCTATAAGACTCACTTTTTCCCTCCTAAAAGGTAAGGGGAAATGTGTGTGCGTCTTATGGAGCGAATGCAGGCTGCGCAGCTATCCCAGAAGCCAGAACAGCAAGAGGGATTGCTGCTTTCGCTGCACAGCGATCCCTCTTGCTGTTCTGGCTTCTGAGATTCAGAATATATTTTTTCTTGTTTTCCTCCAAAAACTAGGTGCGTCTTGTGGTCTGGTGCATCTTATAGAGCGAAAAATACGGTACATTACCCGAAGGTAACATAACCCAAGGGTCCATTGAACTTCAGAGGGTGCTTGATGAGCAAAGATTGAATGGAGCACCAATTGATTGATTGATTGATTGATTGATTTCTTCCAACAGAACAGCAAATGTGGCAGAGCCCTCATGCTGATAGCAAAGCTCTCCTTTTGCTGGCAACCCAGCCCAGTCTTCTATAATCTAGCAAGTGGCAGCAGAGCCCGAAAAAGCCTCGGAGATGTTGTGTCGCTGTCCAAGCGCCTCAATGTGCCAACATCCTGACAGAATTAGGGAGTCCTCTCCAAACTGCCCTCTAGACACGGAGTCGCACAAAGGGAGGCTTCATCAGGTTCCCAGCCTAAATATAGCGGAGCAGGAGTAGTGGAACATTAAATTTTCTTCCTGGCATGCTATCTCCCACCATGATGCAACCTGAAGGAATATTGTTTGAGCGAAGAGGGGAGGAAGAGGGGGAGACGGAGCAGCTGCAGAAAGCAGGAAGGGAGAGGCATCTCGTCAGGAGGCGAAAGAAGAGAAAAGCTCAAGGTGGAAGTCTTCTGCCAGTTCCCTCAACCCTGCGAAAAACGAAGTTACAGGGAACCAGACAGAGGGCCTTCTCGGTGGTGGCGCCCGCCCTGTGGAACGCCCTCCCTTCGGATGTCAAGGGAATAAACAGCTATCTGACTTTTATAAGACGTCTGAAGGAAGCCCTGTTTAGGGAAGTTTTAAAGAACTGATGTTTTTATTATGTTTTTAGATACATTGTAAGCCACCCAGAGTGGCTGGGGAAACCCAGCCAGATGGGTGGGGTATAAATAATAAAATTATTTATACGCAAGGTGGCTTAAAATATAAGAAACAGTAGTCATAACAAGCAAAAAATGAAAGCATCTCAAGAAGTACCATACTTTTCTGTGTATGAGACTAGGCTTTTTTTTACTTTAAGATAAGGTTAAAAATGGAGAAAGAAGAAATGGAGGCAGTGAGAGATTTTACTTTCTTGGGCTCCATGATCACTGCAGATGGTGACAGCAGCCGCGAAATTAAATGGCGCCTGCTTCTTGGGAGAAAAGCAATGACAAACCTAGACAGCATCCTAAAAAGCAGAGACATCACCTTGCCAACAAAAGTCCGTATAGTAAAAGCTATGGTTCTCCCAGTAGTGAAGTATGGAAGTGAGAGCTGGATGATAAAGAAGGCTGATCGCCAAAGAATTGATGCTTTTGAATTCTGGTGCTGGAGGAGACTCTTGAGAGTCCATGGACTGCAAGAAGATCCAACCTCTCCATTCTGAAGGAAATCAGCCCTGAGTGCTCACTGGAAGGACAGTTCCTGAAGCTGAGGCTCCAAGACTTTGGCCACCTCATGAGAAGAGAAGACTCCCTGGAAAAGACCCTGATGTTGGGAAAGATGGAGGGCACAAGAAGAAGGGGACGACGGAGGACGAAATGGTGGGACAGTGTTCTCGAAGCTACCAGCATGAGTTTGACCAAACTGGGGGAGGCAGTGGAAGACAGGAGTGCCTGGCGTGCTCTGGTCCAGGGGGTCACGAAGGTTAAAAATCTGGGGGCGTCTTATACACAGATAGTGCCTAAGCCCACTTTCTAAATTTGGCGTCCCCAAAAGTGGGGGGTGTCTTCTACATGGGGGCACCTTATACACAGAAAAATACGGTATGTAACAAAATTAAACAGCCTCCAAGGAAGCTGCAATAACACCTAAAGATAATACCAAATACAGGAAAAATTGCATCTCCAAAATTAAATATTGACCCCAGCAGACTCATAAACAATATCCAACGCTAAGAATCTGTAGGCATCCTACAAAGCAGTCTTAAAGGAATCACAACCAAGATAAAAAGGACCTAAGGAAAGCCTATTGGATCAGGCCAATGGCTCTGGACTGCAATGCCGAAAGGTCTGCCTCTCTCCATATGAACCTACCCAGACCCTGAGATCATCCTCTGAGGCCCTTCTTCATCTGCCTCCTTGAGAGATCTGGAGGGCAGCAACACAAGAACTGGGCCTTCTCTGCACTGGCTCCCCATTTGTGGAATGCTCTTCCCAGGGAAGTTCGCCTGGTGCCTACATTACACCCCTTTAAGCACAAAGAGAAAACATTCCTCTTCAACCAGGCTCTTTTAAATGAGTTTATGGGATGGGGAGGGGGTTATTGGTTTGTTTCTCTTCTTGTTTTACTGTGTATATTGTGTTTCTAAGCTTGTATCTTTGTGTTGTGAACTTCCCTGAGCTCTATGGATGAAGGGTGGTATACAAATTTAATAAATAAATATAAACAAACAAATAAACAAAATGGCTTGTGGCCATTTATAGCTGTCTCCTCCTTGAATTTGTCCAATCCTATATTAAAACCATTGAAGTTCCATAGTTTGTTCTGCATGAAGAAGGACTTATTTTCTCTGAATCTTCCAACATTCAGATTCCTTGGATGTCCACGATTTCTAGAGTTAGAAGAGAGGGAGAAAAACTTTTCTCCGGCCACTTTCTCCATGTCATGGTTTTCCAAACTTCTATCAAGTAAGAAATTCCTTACTTGATCATTTAAGGAATTTAAATATTTGTGTTGGGTTGTGTCCAACGTTAGTCATCCTCAGAGCAGACCAAACGAAACTAATGAACACGGCGAGCTTAGGTCCGTTAAGTTCAATGGGTCTACTCTGAGTAGAACTCACTTGGCTGCAACCCACTGCAATTTTATTTGCTTGCCTTGTATGTTCCCCTCGAGACGAAGGGTGGTCTAGAAGTAAACAATAAAATAATATCAACGTAAGACAAAAAATTGCTAGGAGAGTGTGAGCAGAGGGAACTGTCATTTACAGTGCTAAATATTGGGTTCACCTGGTGAAACTGATGGGCAGGAATGTCCCCCAGGAGTGTGCTGGTCGGTAATTCCACAGTTCAAAGCTGGAGTTATCAGCAAAACATAATCTCCACAGACTTGATTGAGCATCAGGCCTGATGACGGAAACCAAAAGGAACCAAAACTCAAGTCCAAGGATTGAGTCTTGCTCTCCCTCATGATAAGCACCATCTCTGAGAGACTCTAGAGGTTCCAGGCTTTGGCCCAGGGTTCAGTTTCCTCAGAATGAAAGTCAGTGGAGGCTGTGGTGTCTTTATACCTGAAAGAGCATCTTATACCTGAAGGAGCATCTCCACCCCCATTGTACAACCCGGACACAGAGGTCCAGCACCAAGGGCCTTCTGGTGGTTCCCTCCCTGCAAGAAGTGAGGTTGTGGGGAACCAGGCAGAGGGCCTTCTCGGTGGTGGCGCCCGCCCTGTGGAATGCCCTCCCATCAGATGTCAAGAAAATAAACATCCACCTGACTTTTAGAAGATATCTAAAGGCAGCCCTGTTTAGGGGAGTTTTTAATGTTTGATGTTTTATCGTGTCTTTAATATTCTGTTGGGAGCCACACTCATTACTCTGGAGGGACCCAACACTTACTTGTAGCTCTTGCAACCCAGATCGTTCTTTTAGGATGTTGCTGAGGACCAGGTAAGGTCACTGTCTAAGAAACTTGTCTCACAATTCCAGCAACCTCCTCCATGAGATTCTGTGGGAATATGGTGGGTAGTGGGAGAAGATATATTGATTATATATTATCCTTCCTCACTCAGACTAGTGAGCTAGTAGCAGAGCACATTCCCTTGCACCTTGCTGGAAGCTAGTTGATGGATTCGTTCTGCCCGGATACTGAGGTCCAGAGCCGAGGGCCTTCTGGCGGTTCCCTCGCTGTGAGAAGCCAAGTTATAGGGAACCAGGCAGAGGGCCTTCTCGGTGGTGGCACCCGCCCTGTGGAACACTCTCCCACCAGATGTCAAAGAGAATAACAACTACCAAACTTTTAGAAGACATCTGAAGGCAGCCCTGTTTAGGGAAGCTTTTAATGTTTATTAGGTTATTGTATTTTAATATTCTGTTGGAAGCCGCCCAGAGTGGCTGGGGAAACCCAGCCAGATGTTGTTGTTGTTGTTTAGTCGTTTAGTCGTGTCCGACTCTTCGTGACCCCATGGACCAGAGCACGCCAGGCACCTCTGTCCTCCACTACTTCCCACAGTTTGGTCAGACTCATGCTGGTAACCTCGAAAACACTATCCAACCATCTCGTCCTCTGTCGCCCCCTTCTCCTTGTGCCCTCCATCTTTCCCAGCATCAGTGTCTTCTCCAGGGAGTCTTCTCTTCTCATGAGGTGGCCAAAGTACTGGAGCCTCAGCTTCACGATCTGTCCTTCCAGTGAGCACTCAGGGCTGATTTCCTTAAGAATGGATGGGTTTGATCTTCTTGCAGTCCATGGGACTCTCAAGAGTCCTCTCCAGCACCATAATTCAAAAGGGGTATAAATAAATTGTCCACTTTGGGCAAAAAGGAAATGTTGTATTTGACTGCTTCAGTGATGTTACATCCCACAGATTCCAACCCTCACTAGGCACAGAAAGGGTCTCAGGACATCATCCAGTCATAATATTTAAGCAGCGCTATTTTCTTCTAGAAAATGAGCTGCCAGAGCTTACCATGAACTTCTCCCTCGTTCTCTTAGCATGGCAATGGCAACCACCTGAGAGGTGCCAAAGCTGAGCTCCTATGAACTCCAGCTGGGGGGGGGGGCCTTGCATTTAACCCATGTTAATCAAGATAGTTAGACGCGGGTGGCGCTGTGGTCTAAACCACTGAGACTCTTGGGCTTGCCAATTAGAAGGTCGGCGGTTCGAATCCCCGTGATAGAGTGAGCTCCCGTTGCTCGGTCCCAGCTCCTGCCAACCTAGTGGTTCGAAAGCACGCCAGTGCAAGTAGATAAATAGGCACTGCTGTGGCGGGAAGATAAACTGCATTTCCATGTGCTGCTCTGGTTTTGGTGTTCCGTTGCACCAGAAGCAGCTTAGTCATGACCCGGAAAAACTGTCTGCGGACAAACGCCGGCTCCCTCGGCCTGTAAAGCGAGATGAGTGCTGCAACCCCAGAGTCGTCTGTGACTGGACTTAATGGTCAGGGGTCCTTTACCTTTTAATCAAGATAGTGGCTGGCAACAGATTGCTGGGCAAGGTGGAGTTTGCTCAGATCCAGCAGAGCTCTTCTTGGGGAATTGAGGAATCCTAGCCATAGCCCTGCAGAAGCCAGGATCTGACCCCCTTCCCATTGTGCAGCTGCTTTTGGGCACTGCCTGCTTCGTATGATCTCCCGCTCCGAACATCTCTTCTACCGGCCAGCTCGGGGCACCCAGCAGTTCTGAACATCTGTCTTCCTGCCAAACATCAATGTCTAATGGGGGCACTGTTTGCATGCATGTGTCCCAAAGATGGAAGTGATTACCATAAAACATGTAAATGGATTATCTCAGAAATTCTCGGCCCAGGGAAGGAGCCTTTCTGTTTTGCATTACGGAATTACAGTATGTTCTCTAATGGCTTGGCACTGGAGGCCGCCTCTTAGGTCTCCTTCCCTGGTGTTTGAGATCAAGAGGAAGAGGCAGCAACATGGGGCTTAAATATGACCAGCTGTTTCACCTTTCATCCCTGCCCCGTCCGCGGAGATGGCTTGGAAACCGGCTGGAAACTCAAGAAACTCGTTCCCAACTGGTATGAAGAGGACCGCAGGAAGGGGCAGAAAAACCGGTCCACTTCGCTTTCTTATTTTTCCCCCATCTTCAACTCAGCCCTTCACATTTCCACATCAGTTTGCAGGCTTTCGTTTCAAGTCCTCGTGAAAACTGGTCGACATTTATTTATTTTTGCCTGCCTTTCTCTCACACATTTTTGCAAGCAATTTCTCCAGGTGTTATTTGCATGCAGTTTTTTCACCCCTTTGTGCCCAAGTGGCAAAGGATTGCCTGGTTTTTCTAGCTCATTTGGATAGAGACGGCTTGCCCAATGTGTTCCATGCGCTGAGTACAGTGGACGCTTGGGTCGCAAACGTGATCCGTGCGGGAAGCACGTTCGCAACTGGCAGCGTCTGCAACCTGCAGCGCCGTGTCTGCGCATGTGTGGGTTGCGATTCAGCGCTTCTGCACATGCACAGAGCATGATTTAGCACTTCTGTGCATGCGCCAGCGCCGAAACCTGGAAGTAACCCGTTCCAGTACTTCCGGGTTCGGCACGGTGCGCAACCCAAAATCGCACAACCCGAAGCGTCTGTAACCCAAGGTATGACTGTATAGAGAATCATGCAATGGTAGAGGTCTCTGCCTTTCTTCATGCCAAAGTTTCATCTCAAGGGCCCAGAGAAAATGTGTTTGATGACTTCATTGCGACTGAACTCCATGCTTGATCCTTGTCTTCTGAGCGCAGCCTAAGAGGGGAACCCAGCGGCGTAGCGTGGGTTATCAGCACCCGGGGCAAGGCAAGTAATTTGCGCCCCCTAACCCGGGGCAAGGCAAGTACAGTAATTTACTCTCCCAAGCAGCAGCAGCGAGGCTTCTCTTTCCCCCGCGCTCTCCTGGAGCTGCCTCTTTTCTTTCCTTTTTTCCCTTTCTCCAAGGCTTTTCGCTTTCTCTCCTAAATTGATTCCTCCTCCACACCGCGGCGTTTCCTGGCTGCTCCCCCCCCCCTCTCTCCTCCTCGCTCTGCTTGCCTTTCCCTGCCCTGCCTGAGGGCGCCCTGAGGAGACTCCGCTCTCCTTTTTGACCAGGCGAGGTGGAAAAAAGGGGGGAAAGTCTCTTCCCGCCCCCTCGCCAGACTCCCTGCTCTGCTCGGCTCACTACCCAGGCGGCCAGTGGAGAGAGTCTTGAGCCGCTTAATTCCCAGCAAGGAATTAGCAGGCTCGCTCCACCTCCTCCTCCTCCCGACTTTGCTGCTGCTGCGCGGCTTTTTTCCTCTACCGACGGCACGCTGTGCCTTGGAGAGGTTCCCGCTTCCTCGAGGGGGGCCGGCCAAACGCGCCCCCCCAAATGTTGCGCCCGGTGCGGCCGGCACCCCTGGCACCCCCCACGCTACGCCACTGGGGGAACCAGAAGTCAGAGCTCAAGGGAGAGTTGAACAGCTGGTGCTCTGGCAGACGGCTGTGGAATCCATCTATGCGTTACTGAGTTGTGGTGTGAATCCATCTTTTGCTCTTAAGGCATTCAAAGACCACTTTGATTTAATGAGAAGGGGCTTTCAGTTGGCTGCAAGAACTTTGCCAATCTGGACAAGTGTGGGACGTGTTCTTGGCTGAAATTTCGCTCTTTGAAAACCATCCCACCTAAGTGAGCGATCCTACATTTCAGGGATTAAGAATCGGTGGTCCTTCAGAGGTTGTTGCAATCCAAATAATATTGTTAGTAGCAGTGACTACATTATTACGTGAGCACCACAGCATTTGATATTTTCATTTACATACATTCATTCGAAATAAGTTGGGGTATGTACTCTTTTTCATTAGTGTTTGAAAAGATAAAGGTAAAGGGACCCCTGACCATTAGGTCCTGTTGTGGCCGACTCTGGGGTTGTGGCGCTCATCTTTATTGGCCGAGGGAGCCAGTGTACAGCTTCCGGGTCATGTGGCCAGCATGACTAAGCTACTTCTGGCGAACCAGAGAAGCGCACGGAAACTCCGTTTACCTTCCCACTGGAGTGGTACCTATTTATCTACTTGCACTTAGTGCTTTTGAACTGCCAGGTGGGCAGGAGCAGGGGCCGAGCAACGGGAGCTCACCCCGTGGTGGGGATTCGAACCGCTGACCTTCTGATCAGCAAGTCCTAGGCTCTGTGGTTTAACCCACAGCGCCACCCACATCCCATTACTGTTTGTATTATAGTTTATAATTTTTGTAAAGTGATATGTGCATGCAGGTCATCCTCTTTAAACTTTTATTTTCAGTTTATGAAGCAATTCTACATCCTCCCACCACACTGATGAAGAATTCTACGAAACAGTAGTCAATATCCGGAATCACTGCTCAGTGTTGGACATCATATTTGCTGAATACACAAAGCTTCACAGCTTGTCTTTCATCAAGATACACAGTCTGGTACCTTGCTTCATTTAAAGATTTTCAGAGACTTTGAGACTGAAGATTTCATTCTGTACTTGTTATGGTTTGAAGGAATTCTATAAAGATTGTCTATTGCGTATGTACATGGTCATCGTGTTGCCTAGACATTGCTGGCAATCCACGCTTTACTTACAGGGAAGGTTCTGTTCCATATGCCAGCTCCGGGATGCTCTCGTGAGATCTCATGGGGCCATCCTAGTTCCCGCAAGATCTTGCTGGACTGTCCCCAGGCTTCCAGAGCTGGCATGTCGAGAAAGCCTTGCCTGGCAAGCGAGGCAGGTTGCTTCAAAGCTCTTCTCGTGCCAGGAAAACCCGGTGTGTGTTTAATTCGTGCCATTTCACCTGGCTGGCTTTCAACCGTGCAGGTTGGAAATCACACACGTTCAATGCGTGCAGCAACTGTACAAAGGGTTTCTACTGGCTGGGTGACAGCGTCTTCATGGAAATAAAGCAATCGCTCTACTAAGTAGCCTGAAAATGTTTGAGACATTATCTCTATCCTGCAGAACAGCTGTTAATGCTGAAGTTTTGTTGTTGTTGTTTAGTCGTTTAGTCGTGTCCGACTCTTCGTGACCCCATGGACCGGAGCACGCCAGGCACTCCTGTCTTCCACTGCCTCCCGCAGTTTGATCAAACTCATGCTGGTAGCTTCGAGAACACTGTCCCACCATCTCATCCTCTGTCGTCCCCTTTTCCTTGTGCCCTCCATCTTTCCCAACATCAGGGTCTTTTCCAGGGAGTCTTCTCTTCTCATGAGGTGGCCAAAGTACTAGAGTCTCAGCTTCAGGATCTGTCCTTCCAGTGAGCACTCAGGGCTCATTTCCTTCAGAATGGATAGGTTTGATCTTCTTGCAGTCCAGGGGACTCTCCAGAGTCTCCTCCAGCACCAGAATTCAAAAGCATCAATTCTTCAGCAATCAGCCTTCTTTATGGTCCAGCTCTCACTTCCATGCATCACTACTGGGAAAACCATAGCTTTAACTATATGGACCTTTGTTTTAAGATGCTGTCTAGGTTTGTCATTGCTTTTCTCCCAAGAAGCAGGTGTCTTTTAATTTTGTGGCTGCTGTCACCATCTGCAGTGATCATGGAGCCCAAGAAAGTAAAATCTCTCACTGCCTCCATTTCTTCCCCTTCATGGATCACTGCCTTGCCATGGCAAAGGGGCTTGAATAACTCAGAGAAGCTATGAGCTCTGCCATGCAGGGCCACCCAAGACGGACAGCTCATAGTGGAGAGTTTTGACCAAACGTGATCCACCTGGAGCAGGAACCGGCAAGCCACCCCAGTATCCCTGCCAAGATAACTCCATGGACAAAGACAACAGGCTGAAGGTTTAGAGTGGGGAATAAAGAACTATTCACTAGTGGCAAATACAAGATGGGTGATACCTGGCTTGAGAGCAGTACATGTGAAAAGGATCTAGGAGTCTTGGTTGACCACAAACTTGACATGAGCCAACAGTGTGACGCGGCAGCTAAAAAAGCCAATGCAATTCTGGGCTGCATCAATAGGAGTATAGCATCTAGATCAAGGGAAGTAATAGTGCCACTGTATTCTGCTCTGGTCAGACCTCACCTGGAGTACTGTGTCCAGTTTCTGGGCACCACAGTTCAAGAAGGACACTGACAAACTGGAACGTGTCCAGAGGAGGGCAACCAAAATGGTCAAAGGCCTGGAAACAATGCCTTATGAGGAACGGCTAAGGGAGCTGGGCATGTTTAGCCTGGAGAAGAGGAGGTTAAGGGGTGATATGATAGCCATGTTCAAATATATAAAAGGATGTCACATAGAGGAGGGAGAAAGGTTGTTTTCTGCTGCTCCAGAGAAGCGGACACGGAGCAATGGATCCAAACTACAAGAAAGAAGATTCCACCTAAACATTAGGAAGAACTTCCTGACAGTAAGAGCTGTTCGACAGTGGAATTTGCTGCCAAGGAGTGTGGTGGAGTCTCCTTCTTTGGAGCTCTTTAAGCAGAGGCTTGACAACCATATGTCAGGAGTGCTCTGATGGTGTTTCCTGCTTGACAGGGGGTTGGACTCGATGGCCCTTGTGGTCTCTTCCAACTCTATGATTCTATGATTCTATGGCATCGTTTACCAGGTTCTTGGGATGTTCGTAGCTGCAGCACAGATGCAACGAGTCCTGAGACATGCAGTTTCCAGGATGCCTGACTGACAGTCATATTTTGGTACCATGGGAAAATTGCATTTCCCAGGGTCCCTTGTGCCCGAGATACTGCTGTTGCTGGGATCGTGACATTGAGGAATGAGTGGCCTCTGACAAGACTCCTCTACCCCTCGCGGCTCCTGCCAAATAAATGAAAAGGTAGCCATGGGTCAGGAATTCAGATCCCATCACACATCAGATGATGTCACCAGGAACACAACAGGGTCCTATGAACTATGTTTGGGGAAAAGGCAATCTCTCTGCCAGTTTTTCAGAAATGACCTCATGTCTCCCATTCTCACTCCATCTTTCTCATGAACCTTCCCAAGTAGGAACCGCTATCTCAGTGAGTGTTTAGAGATGGCTTTCAGAATGTCATCATTTGTTTTGGTTGTCTCATCTTCTTGGAATTCCTTCCATTGTACTTCGAGCATCTTGTGGCAATAAGAGTCCTCGTTTCCCCTTTTGTTATTAATCGGAGAGGGATGGTCTTCAACGTTGCAGTGCTTGTGAGAGGAGAGGCTGAATTTGTTCTCATCTGTGTATTCGAAACAGGCTGCAACTCGGGTGGCCATGTGTCCCGCATCATCATCATCATCATCATGTTGTTGTTTAGTCATTTAGTCGTGCCCGACTCTTCGTGACCCCCTGGACCAGAGCACGCCAGGCACTCCTGTCTTCCACTGCCTCCCGCAGTTTGGTCAAACTCATGCTGGTAGCTTCGAGAACACTGTCCCACCATCTCATCCTCTGCCGTCCCCTTCTCCTTATGCCCTCCATCTTTCCCAACATCAGGGTCTTTTCCAGGGAGTCTTCTCTTCTCATGAGGTGGCCAAAGTATTGGAGCCTCAGCTTCAGGATCTGTCCTTCCAGTGAGCACTCAGGGCTGATTTCCTTAGGAACGGATAGGTTGGATCTTCTTGCAGTCCATGGGACTCTCCAGAGTCTCCTCCAGCACCATAATTCAAAAGCATTAATTCTTTGGCGATCAGCCTTCTTTATGGTCCAGCTCTCACTTCCATACATCACTACTGGGAAAACCATAGCTTGAACTATACGGACCTTTGTTGGCAAGGTGATGTCTCTGCTTTTTAAGATGCTGTCTAGGTTTGTCATTGAATAATAATAATTTATTATTTGTACCCCGCCCCAACTGGCTGGGTTTCCCCTGCCACTCTGGGCAGCTTCCAACAAAGATTAAAAAATGCATTAAAATGTCACACATTAAAAACTTCCCTAAACAGGGCTGCCTTCAGATGTCTTCTAAAAGTCAGAAAGTTGTTTATTTCCTTGACATCTGATGGGAGGGCATTCCACAGAGCAGGTGCCACCACCAAGAAGGCCCTCTGCCTGCTTCCCTGTAACCTCACTTCTCGCAGCGAGGGAACCACCAGAAGGCTGGACCGCAGTGCCCAGGCAGAACAATGGGGGTGGGGACGCTCCTTCAGGTATACTTGACCGAGGCCATTTAGGGCTTTCAAGCTCAGCACCAACACTTCGAATTGTGCTCGGAAACGTACTGGGAGCCAACATACCGGTAGGTCTTTCAGGACTGTTGTTATATGGTCTCGGCCTTCAAAATGGAGCCCTCTCTTTGAAGGCATCCTGTCATAGCTTGCAGGTATTACTGGTAACTGCAAGCCCCTCTAACAGTAGGTGTTGATGAAGATGATGATGATAGAAAAATAAAAATTATTTTCCATCTTACCGTAGATTTTGCTTCATTTTTTTAAAAAATATGGTTTATTATTCTTTATATTTTGAATCAGATATATATGGGGACACCCAAATCTTTTAAGTGCTTAGGGCCTCTAAAAGTCTTAATCCAGCCCTTGATTAAGAACCAAAAGAAGAGAGAGCGAAGCTCATGGGCACCCCTAAAAGCCTTCATGGGCGCCATGACCCCCACGGGGCACCAGGTTGGCAACTCCTGCAAGACAATACTGAGCTTGATGGACCAAAGATCTGACTCAGTATGTTCCTAAGATGGAGTCTGGTCAGGTTCTGTACGTGGGGCAGAGGATGTCCTTCATCCCAGTCAGAAAAATATGTAGGGCCAGCCCTGCTAAAAAAGAAAACTTTTCCCCCTTGTGTTCTGTATTTCCCATCTATCCATTTTCTTTGGTAACCCCAAATCCTCCCACAATGAGAAGGGGGGGGGGAAATATCTCTCTCCAACTCCAGACGGTTCCTAATTTCATAAACTTTGGTACAGCAATTACACACCATAATTCAAAAGAAAGGAGAGGCTCGTAAAACAACATCAGACGGAGGCTTAACAAGTTAAATTTCTGAGGTCAAGCTGGCACAAGCAGCTCGGCCGCCTGACGTGACACAGCTGCAAGACGTTTGCATCTTCAGAAGTGGGTATTTCGCCCCAGAGTGGAGAGATGAAAAAACGATGGGTTGCAGTGACCAGGAGCGAGGTCAATTTGTTCTGAGCTTCTCCATCTGCTGGTCTTTTAAGGTTTGCATCTCCAGGAACGAGCTGTTCGAAGAGGCTTTGACATGACGGTCTCCATGCAGGCGAAGGACCGTTTCATTAGAAAGTGGCTGCCCCGGAAATGTCTGGCTCACATTTTTGTCATTAAGCGTCGTATCCCAACTTCCCGACAGTTCTGTGCCCTGAGAAGGCTGGTTCGCCACTTCCAGCAGCCCACTTACCCAAATGGTGGCTACCTGGTGTTCTGTATCCCTCTGGAAGCATCTGTGAGCAGGCTGCCCAAGGCTGTGAAATCACCCGGGTGCAGAAACAGTTGGTGTGTTTGAATAATAATATAATATTTATTATTTGTACCCCGCCCATCTGGCTGGGTTTCCCCAGCCACTCTGGGCGGCTTCCACAGAGACCAAAAATACACTAAAATGTCACACATTAAAAACTTCCCTGAACAGGGCTGCCTTCAGATGTCTTCTGAATGTCAGGTAGTTGTTTATCGCTTTGACATCTGATGGGAGGGCATTCCACAGGGCGGGCGCCACTACCGAGAAGGCCCTCTGCCTGGTTCCCTGTAGCTTTGCTTCTCACAGTGAGGGAACCGCCAGAAGGCCCTCGGCGCTGGACCTCAGTGTCCGGGCAGAACGATGAGGGTGGAGACGCTCCTTCAGGTATACTGGACCGAGGCCGTTTAGGGCTTTAAAGGTCAACACCAACACTTTGAATTGTGCTTGGGAGCCAACATAGCTCTTTCAAGACCAGTGTTATGTGGTCTCGGCAGCCGCCCCCAGTCACCAGTCTAGCTGCCGCATTCTGGATTAGTTGCAGTTGAAGAGGAGACATGGAGCTGCCCTCGTGAGCCGGGCATTGGTAAGGTCAGGTTTGTACAGAACCAACCTCTGCTTAACAACCTCCAAGGAAGTAGAGTCCACAACCTCCCAATGGAGACTGTTCCACTGTCGAATGCTCTTAATGTCAGAAAACATTTCCTGATGTTTGGCCTTGTACTTGAAGCCATTGGTTTGAGTCCTACCCTCCAGAGTAGGAGAAAACAAGCTTGCTCCATCTTCCACGGAGCAGCCCTTGAGATGTTTGAAGGTGGCTATTATATCTTCTCTCAGGTTCCTCTTTTCCAGGCTAAATGTAAGTTTGAGCCCCACAATGGGCAAAAGATTCCTGACTTGATGACACTTGTGGTCCCTTCCGCTTCTACAATGATGTGAGTCTATGATTCTGTACTGCAGCCTAACACAGGGTAGTCCAGGAAAACCTTTAAGGTCATAAGTACACAAGCCTTGCAGCTTGATCAAGGACCCATCTGGTCCAGTATCCTTTTCTCACAGTTGCCAACTAAATGCCGATATGGGAAGGGAACGAACTGGACTTGAGCGCAACACCTGTAAAACTCAACAGTGGGTATTTGGAGGCATAGTGCCTATTTGTGTACTGGAAGAAGCAAAGATCACCAGTGTTGAAGCAATGATTCTTCAACAACAACTTCGTTGGACTGGTCATGTTGTACAGATGCCTGATGATCGTCTTCCAAAGCAACATCTCTATTCCAAACTTAAAAATAGAACGCATAATGCTGATGGTCAACAAAAGAGGTTCAAAGACTCTCTCAAGACAAATCTAAAAAAATGTAGTATAAACACTGACAACTGGGAAACACTGGCCTGCGAGTGCTCCAGTTGGAGAACAGCCTTGACCAAAGGTGTCATGGACTTTGAAGACCCTCAAACTCAGGACGAAAGGGAGAAATGCGCTAAGAGGAAGGCACGCTTGGCAAACCATCACCATGATCAACTTCCACCCAGAAACCTGTGTCCCCACTGTGGAAGGATGTGTGGATCCAGAATTGGCCTCCACTTACGGACTCACGTTTAAAACCGTCTTTATGGAAGACATTCTTACTCGGCTATCACCGAAGAAGAAGAAGAAGAAGAAGAAGAAGAAGAAGAAGAAGAAGAAGAAGCCTTCAACAGGGCAGATAGAATGCAGCCATCATGGCTGGTAGCCTTTCATAGCCTTAGGCTCCAGAAATCTGATTACGCCAACTAGGTTCTCAATGGTGCATTTTGTCCGTTCCCAACCAGTGCATAGATAAGGCAGTTGGTAGAGCATCTTACCTGCACGCACGAAGTCCCAGGTTCAAGTCCCAAGGGCACCTCCAGGTAGGACTTCAAACGTCCTCTGCCTGAAACACTGGAGGGTGGCTGCCAGTCCGTGCAGACAATACTGGGGTAGATGGACCAGTGGTCTGACTCATCAGTATAAGGCAGCTTCTTCTGCCCATCCTTTGGCATCGTCAACAGCAGTCAAAGCAAAATAATAATCATCATCATTTGTTCCCAGCCGTTTATTTACAGAAGGAGCGAGCCAAGTTTGCAGGGCTGATATCCGACCACTGTTTGCCTATCAGCAGTTTCCCTGAGCTGGCATCGGCCGACCCATATCGAAAGCGCGATAGGAAACAACCTTCATTTATTCAGACACTGTTTTTGGAGAAATGGATCTCTGCAAACTGTCCAAATAAACAGGAGGGCTTTGAAGCGCTAATCGGGAGTCATTAGCTTTGTTCTCCGGCCTCCTTCTCTCCCTTTTCCTCGCTGGGCTTTTGTTTCGTCTGACACGATCATTTGTTTTTGGTGATAGACTGGATTAAATTAATTGAGGCTTAGAACAATATACATTTCCTCTTGCAGCTACTTTCTCTGCCAAGGCGATCTTATCAGTCTCATTAGGCTGACAGCTTCCACTTCCAGGGCAATCCTTTTTACGGCAGATATTATACGTCTTATTTTTTTATTTAAAAAAATTAAATAAATAAAACTACGAATAATCAGAAATCCACACAAATCGGTTTGCATTTATGTTAATTCGTTATTTAGAAAGCCACCTCTGTTTCCTTCCCCTCCTCTACGAATTGTGGACTCATAAGCAAAGTCAGGCCAAAGAAAGGCCCATCTAGTCCAGCATTTTCTTCTCACTGGGGCCACCCAGATGTCTGCAGGGAGTCAGCATGCAAGATTCAAACACAAGAGCAACTCTTCTCCCCTGTAGCTTCCAGCAACTGGTATTCAGAAGGAATTTCTGCCTCTGACTGTGGAGACATAGCATAGTCATAATGGCTGTTGTTTTTGGTCGTTTAGTCGTGTCCACCTCTTCGTGACCCCATGGACCAGAGCACGCCAGGCACCTCTGTCTTCCAGTCTTCCACTGCCTCCCGCAGTTTGGTCAAACTCATGCTGGTAGCTTCGAGAACACTGTCCCACCATCTCGTCCTCTGTCGTCCCCTTCTCCTTGTGCCCTCCATCTTTCCCAACATCAGGGTCTTTTCCAGGGAGTCTTCTCTTCTCATGAGGTGGCCAAAGTCTTGAGCCTCAGCTTCAGGATCTGTCCTTCCAGTGAGCACTCAGGGCTAATTTCCTTCAGAATGGATGCGTTTGATCTTCTTGCAGTCCATGGGACTCTCAAGAGTCCCCTCCAAGCACCATAATTCAAAAGCATCCATTCTTCGGCGATCAGCCTTCTTTATGGTCCAGCTCTCACTTCCATACATCAACTACTGGGAAAACCATAGATTTTACTATACGGACCTTTGTTGGCAAGGTGATGTCAAGCAGAGACATTCACCTTGCTTGTTTGAGTAAGCAGGAGTTATTTTCCAGGCTGCATTTTAATTTGTACTTTTTAAGATGCTGTCTAGGTTGTCATTGCTTTTCTCCCAAGGGAGCAGGCGTCTTTTAATTTCGTGTCTGCTGTCACCATCTGCAGTGATCATGGAGCCCAAGAAAGTAAAATCTCTCACTGCCTCCATTTCTTCCCCTTTCTATTTGCCAGGAGGTGATGGGACCAGTGGCCATGATCTTCGTTTTTTTTGATGTTGAGCTTCAGACCATATTTTGCGCTCTCCTCTTTCACCCTCAATAAAAGGTTCTTTAATTCCTCCTCACTTTCTGCCATCAAGGTTGTTGATATTTCTTCCTTAACCCATAGCTGTCAACTTTTCCCTTTTTTTTTGCGAGGAATCCTATTCGGAATAAGGGAATTTCCTTTAAAAAAAACGGAAACGTTGACAGCTATGCCCTAACCTCCAGTATGTCTGCTCTCCCTTCCTTTTCACAGGGGGAAGGGTGGTAATTCCACATTAAAACACCTAGTGTGGAAGTGTTCTTACTTCCAGGTAAGTAGGTATAGGATCCCCAGAGTATATAGGGGGGAAGAAAGGTTTTCAGCCAATGTAGGAGGGAGGTCAGCCTTGCTTCGCAATCCCACCTAAGTATGGTGAGCTTGTGCGGGGGACGTCAAAGCTTTCCCACCCTCACCCATTTCTTGACAGGAAAAGGGGCAGCCAGACTTAGTCCTTTGCAAGCCACACAGCTTCTTCCAACTTCCAGTTTTGAAATCAGCAAAAGGGAGTTATTCTCATTATTCCTTTTCCACCTCAAAGTCATTCTTACCTCATCTCAGCCTCCCCCTCAGCCTCTGCCTTTCTCAGTCATCCACTCTTCCTCCCTGTACCTCTACCGCCTCTCTTCCTTCCGTTGTTGTCCCATCTCCTTGTCCTAGTTGTCATCTTGCCGTCAACTGCCTTCCCTCCTCTACCTCTGCCTCTCACTACTCTCCTCCTTCAGTCCCTGATCCCAACTGGTCATCATGTCGTAGTTCGCGGGCTAGAACCATCTGCTGACAGCCATGCAAATTATACTGTGACGACCAATCTTGTACAAATTTATAGGAGAGAGATAATTGTAGGAAAGTGCAAGCATTTTTTTCCCCTAAGAAGGCTTGCACTTACAAGACAGAGACATCTGTAAATGACCAAAATAATTTGGCCGTGCCTTTCTCACTTCAGTATGATCTTTTAAAAAAAGCTGATGGGTTTGGCAAGAGCAGGAAAAGTATGAAACGAAACTGTCTCTGTTCACATTAACAGGTGGGAAAAAGTAGCATCCTCCACTACATTTTGACACAAAAATGGTTCCTTGTGAGCCAAGCAAATTTATTTGGGTTGTTTAATCTGGAAAAATTGCCAGTATTTCTGTCTGCCAAAGAGAATCCAGTGGAAAATTGGGGAGAGTAAGGATTAAAAGTGAATGCAGCTTCAAAAGCAGGCAGCTGACTTGCAGCAAATCTCAATTTTAAATATTATTGTTATTGTGTTATCCTGTTATGTATTCAGTGGTCTGTATTTGCCTGAGCTTGACTCTGGACTAAGAATTCTGAGCTCCTGTGGTTCTGATTTGATACATGATGTCTATAATCACAGAACATTTCAGGATTTAGGGCCGCTGCCATTGGCCCGTTAAACTCTGAGTTGTGATTCGCAGCTTGGAAGTTTAGATAGCCAATCACGTTGGGAGTGGGAGTGGCCCAGGCTTTCAGGAATGTATATAAGCAGTTGCTTTGCCCCTGTTTCCTGGTTATGGTTTCAATAAAGGTTCTTGCTCTTGTCACTGTGTCTTGCCTCGTGGACCCCACCTACACTTCATTGTTATTGTTATTTTTTTCAAAATACTTACAGCACAATCCTATACAAAATTAAATAAGCCCCACTGAGTTCACTCTCTCAGGAATGTGGGCATTAGGGTTGCAGCATTCTTATACAGTGGTACCTCGGGTTGTCCATGGGACTCTCAAGAAGTCTCCTCAGCACCAATGGAATATACATGCAATAAAATAATAGCACCTCTAGCAAGTGAAGGGATCTCCCTCACAATTTAAGTTGTCCCAAGATGCAAGGATGTGCAACACATATGGGTTAATGAGCAAACCAGGGACCTCCAGTCCAGGAGATTGCTTGAAGACTATTGACTTTTCTAATATTTCCATGTCTTTAACAACTGTGCAGGACTAGCCTAGGGGAAGGCACACCTTAAAACACCCAAACAGGCAGCCTGCTGCTTCCCACTTCAGAAATTTCATAGGGAGAAGAGCCAGCACCCTAAGCCAGTACAAGTCTCAAACTCAGCTCTCGAGTCCTTCTCCAAGACTCACTCATAAGCTGCCGGTTTTCTCTTAGGTAGACTTTACACCTACCACTCTCTTTGCCGGAGTTTATTTTTGGTGGGTTTCTCTCAGAGACAAGCACATTTTCATTTTTTTGGTAAGGCAGAGCACCGGCAAAGGAGGACCCCAGGACTGGCAATATCACCTACCCCTGCCTGCGAAATAAGTGCAGCACTTTCCCCCTGCTTCACTTACACCGCTGAAGATGCCTTTGATCAAACTTCCAGATTCAAGCTCCAGAAATTTAATAACATCGCATCTCTCTCTTGTTAACAGTTATCATGACACGTTAGTCAGAAACCTTAACCTTTTTCAGTGGGAATCCTGAATGTTATTTGGACTCAGGAAGTGCCTCTGTGTTTAAAAGGAATTGCCTGCAATCCTTTCCAGGCTGCCTGGACGTAAGTCCTATTGATCTCAAGCAGGATTCCTTCTGGGCAGGGCAGGCACAGGCTCCCCTGTTAGCCTTGGATTTGCTTACTGCTTGTCTGCTAGTTGTGTTGTTATTTTATAAGCTTCTCTGATGTTTTTAACACCTTCCCGTATTTGGTATTAGTTGGCTTTATTGAAGCTGCCTTTGAAAAACTCGTGGAACTAGAAAGATGGTGGGCGGAGGGAGATAAAAAAATAAATAAATAAATAAAAACAGCAAGATTTGCAGCAGGAATGTAGAAAAAAATGCCTTTATACAGATGGCAGATCATTGGGTTTTTGAATTATCGTCAGCCACTGGCAGTAGTTCCTGGGGTATTTACGTAAGGGGACTTTCGCGCCCTGGGTGTGAGGTGGTAGCAGCGGCGGAGCAAGTTGATCGGGTGCCTGGGGAGCGCACGTGCCCTGCGCCCGAGGCGGAGCCACCACACACGGGGTGCACCATGGTGGCTCTGAGGGGTCTGCCTGCCCTCTTCCCCACTCAGCCACCTATAGCTGGGTGGTGGCAGCGGAGGACTGTTTGTGTTAGCTGTACTGAAGTTTGTCACCTGGGCCAGCCGGGCGGATACTGTAGATAGTTTTCACTTCAGGTCCACATATGCAACATAATGGGATTGAAAGTGACGTTCAGTGATGCTTATAGTTACAGAAGTTGTTACAGTTGCGTTGTACTGAGCCCTCTGTTAATTAAAGAGGCGGCAACGCTTCAGTTCAGTTCTGTCTTTGGCCTGTGAATAACAAGAGCTGTCGAGAATCGCTGTGTCGCTCTGAATATTTCTACCCACAACTTAACGTTTGGCAGCGTGGAGCCTGCGGGTGCTCAAGCCACCGTGTCACTCCCAAGGACGAGAAGCATTGGCTCGGCGCGTGCTGCAAGTCCCACGGTGAGTGTCCGCCCACCATTTTGTCACCCCCCTCAGTGGCGGATACCCGGGGTGGGCCGCACCTACTGCAACCCCCCTTGCTGCGCCCCTGGTTTGGTAGGGATTTGAACCTGGTTTTTCTGGCAAGCCAAAGCAGATGCTGGTACTGCAAAGATGCAGCAAGAGGAGCATCAGATATTTTTGCGAAACTAGCAAGGGGGGAGATTAAACCCCTCTCGCCTCCATCACCAATGAATCTGATCAGTGTTCTGAAAGTCGATCAGCGTACTTTTGAAAACAAGTAGGAAGTTGGTTGCTGTGGGATAAAAGAAATAATATGAAAATTTATAGGTGGTCTCTGACACCCAGTAAATTAGCAAAATGGTATAAGTCAACATCAGGCTTCTGTTGGCAAGTGTAAGGAAAGGTAACTGTTTTTCCATATGTGGTAGTCTTGTTAGGTGTTAAAGGGTATTATGGGAAATGATACTGTATTAGGCCTGAATATAAGCCTCACTTTTTTTTCCAAATTCTGACCATTGAAAAGTTAAAGTGTTGGTTTAAATTTGTGACTTACAAAAATTTTGCTTTTACGATATCCGCTGCTGAAACAGGACATGTGGTAAAACAGAATGGTGCAGTTGTGAGTGCCTCGAAATTTAAGGGAGTTGCTTATATTCAGGTATTCTCTCCCCCCCCCCAATTTTTTTTTTAAAGGTTGCGGCTTATATTCGGGCTTATGGCTAATATTGCTGTACGTTATATCATTGAGTTGTAAAAAAATGTTTATTAACTTTTTAAAGAAAACAGAAAGCTTTTCTTTTAGAATAATAGGGACGGACGGGTACCGAAATAACAAAAAAATATTTATGTGTGCAAAACAACGGCGCTCAAATGATATTATGCCCAGAGATAGAAAGAAGAAAATTGGCAGCAAAAAATTGTGGACTATGCAGAAATGGATGAAAACTTACCAGAAAAATAAGAAATCAAGAAGAGGAATTTTTATTTTAGAACGGGGAGAATTTTAGGACTTATTGAAGAATGATTGCAAAAACAGACTTATAGAACACTAGCAGGATTGAATAAAAACGAGCGCAGTGAAACAAGTTAAATTGAGTATTAAAGGATAAATAAACAAGATGGATTTAAACTGGATATACACGATGATAAAAAGATATGACATAAGCAACCGCAGAAAGGGGGTCGATAGTAATATTTGGTAATTCAAACTGGGATGCGTAAGTTTGTACTGCCTTACAAGTTTACAATGAGAAAATGAAAAATGCTTTACAAAAAATTAATAAATAGGAAGGTGAGATACCTTCAAATTCATATTAGAAGTAAGAAGAGTTTGGATTTGCATGTCCCCACTTTATCACTACCGAAGGGAAGTCTCAAAGCGGGCTTACATTCTCCCTTTCCCTTCCTCCCCCACAACAAACCCTCTGTTGAGTGAGTGCGGCTGGAGAGACTTCATGAGAAGTGTTGGACTGGCCCAAGGGATCACCCAGGCAGGCTGCTATGGA
The DNA here is from genome assembly GCF_004329235.1 of Podarcis muralis. Classification (NCBI taxonomy): domain Eukaryota; kingdom Metazoa; phylum Chordata; class Lepidosauria; order Squamata; family Lacertidae; genus Podarcis; species Podarcis muralis. Next base: position 5,453,381 of record NC_041312.1, read on the forward strand.
GGAGCGGCGGAGCGAAACCCCGGTTCACCAGATTCCGAGGTTCTACTGCTCTTAACCACTACACCACACTGCTCTCCATCATGGCCTTGGCCATGCCTGTATTGCATTACCTTTAAAAAGAAGCAGGTGCTTCTTTTTCTCACTTGGCTATCCTACCAAAGGCCTCTAGCCTTAGCATCCTTTTGCAGCAGCGGAGACAACACTACCAGACTGGCAGGGGCACACCTGATCCTGCGGGATAAATAGCTTCACCAGGGATGATCAGCTCAGTGCCTTTATAAAAAAAGAGGCTGGAGGATATATGGTTAGTCATCTTCCAAATATTTCTAAAGGGCTGTCAACATGGAGATGGAGCAAGGCCTCCTGCTCTGGATGCGGAAGGACTCCTATTTCTAATGGGATTTCTAGTTACAAGAAAGGAATCCCTTTAAACCAGAGGTTGGATGGCTTATCTGTCAAGGATGCTTTTGTTGAGATTCCTTCATTGAATCTCCTTGGAATAACCCTTTGTTAGACCCTTCCACAATTCTATGATTCTATCGGGCGAGGGAGAGTGGGTGTGGTGGTCGGGGCATCCTTTAAATGTAGCAGACATTGAAAAGACACGTAAATAATTATTTAAGCAAGAGAGTGTGACACATCTTTAGGGCAATACTTCACAGATATGAGTGGGATGTTTCTATCCACAGGGCACAGCTGTTTTAGCACGAATTTTAAGGCTTGCTTCACTTTGTTAATAAAATGGCCTGCCTTATAGGCTTGTGAAAGAGAATTGCTGAGATCACGTCTGCCACAAGGTCTACTGTTCTCTATCTGCGACTCCAGAAATCGCTTATGAGACGCAAGCTTACACACTGGTACCCTCGGGGTTAAAGAACTTAATTCGGTCTGGGTCTGTTCTTAACCTGAGGAACCACTTTAGCTAATGGAGGGCCTCCTGCTGCATAGCCGCACCACCAGCTGCACGATTTCTGGTTCTCATGGCGGCTGGAAGCGGAAACAGTCTTAACCCGAGGTCTATTTCCTGGCGTTAGCCGGAGTCTCTAACCTGAAGCCGCCTCTAACCTGAAGCAT
>NC_041312.1:5454479-5634560 GCF_004329235.1 Podarcis muralis
TTCCAGGCTTTGGCCCAGGGTTCAGTTTCCTCAGAATGAAAGTCAGTGGAGGCTGTGGTGTCTTTATACCTGAAAGAGCATCTTATACCTGAAGGAGCATCTCCACCCCCATTGTACAACCCGGACACAGAGGTCCAGCACCAAGGGCCTTCTGGTGGTTCCCTCCCTGCAAGAAGTGAGGTTGTGGGGAACCAGGCAGAGGGCCTTCTCGGTGGTGGCGCCCGCCTGTGGAATGCCCTCCCATCAGATGTCAAGAAAATAAACATCCACCTGACTTTTAGAAGATATCTAAAGGCAGCCCTGTTTAGGGGAGTTTTTAATGTTTGATGTTTTATCGTGTCTTTAATATTCTGTTGGGAGCCACACTCATTACTCTGGAGGGACCCAACACTTACTTGTAGCTCTTGCAACCCAGATCGTTCTTTTAGGATGTTGCTGAGGACCAGGTAAGGTCACTGTCTAAGAAACTTGTCTCACAATTCCAGCAACCTCCTCCATGAGATTCTGTGGGAATATGGTGGGTAGTGGGAGAAGATATATTGATTATATATTATCCTTCCTCACTCAGACTAGTGAGCTAGTAGCAGAGCACATTCCCTTGCACCTTGCTGGAAGCTAGTTGATGGATTCGTTCTGCCCGGATACTGAGGTCCAGAGCCGAGGGCCTTCTGGCGGTTCCCTCGCTGTGAGAAGCCAAGTTATAGGGAACCAGGCAGAGGGCCTTCTCGGTGGTGGCACCCGCCCTGTGGAACACTCTCCCACCAGATGTCAAAGAGAATAACAACTACCAAACTTTTAGAAGACATCTGAAGGCAGCCCTGTTTAGGGAAGCTTTTAATGTTTATTAGGTTATTGTATTTTAATATTCTGTTGGAAGCCGCCCAGAGTGGCTGGGGAAACCCAGCCAGATGTTGTTGTTGTTGTTTAGTCGTTTAGTCGTGTCCGACTCTTCGTGACCCCATGGACCAGAGCACGCCAGGCACCTCTGTCCTCCACTACTTCCCACAGTTTGGTCAGACTCATGCTGGTAACCTCGAAAACACTATCCAACCATCTCGTCCTCTGTCGCCCCCTTCTCCTTGTGCCCTCCATCTTTCCCAGCATCAGTGTCTTCTCCAGGGAGTCTTCTCTTCTCATGAGGTGGCCAAAGTACTGGAGCCTCAGCTTCACGATCTGTCCTTCCAGTGAGCACTCAGGGCTGATTTCCTTAAGAATGGATGGGTTTGATCTTCTTGCAGTCCATGGGACTCTCAAGAGTCCTCTCCAGCACCATAATTCAAAAGGGGTATAAATAAATTGTCCACTTTGGGCAAAAAGGAAATGTTGTATTTGACTGCTTCAGTGATGTTACATCCCACAGATTCCAACCCTCACTAGGCACAGAAAGGGTCTCAGGACATCATCCAGTCATAATATTTAAGCAGCGCTATTTTCTTCTAGAAAATGAGCTGCCAGAGCTTACCATGAACTTCTCCCTCGTTCTCTTAGCATGGCAATGGCAACCACCTGAGAGGTGCCAAAGCTGAGCTCCTATGAACTCCAGCTGGGGGGGGGGAGCCTTGCATTTAACCCATGTTAATCAAGATAGTTAGACGCGGGTGGCGCTGTGGTCTAAACCACTGAGACTCTTGGGCTTGCCAATTAGAAGGTCGGCGGTTCGAATCCCCGTGATAGAGTGAGCTCCCGTTGCTCGGTCCCAGCTCCTGCCAACCTAGTGGTTCGAAAGCACGCCAGTGCAAGTAGATAAATAGGCACTGCTGTGGCGGGAAGATAAACTGCATTTCCATGTGCTGCTCTGGTTTTGGTGTTCCGTTGCACCAGAAGCAGCTTAGTCATGACCCGGAAAAACTGTCTGCGGACAAACGCCGGCTCCCTCGGCCTGTAAAGCGAGATGAGTGCTGCAACCCCAGAGTCGTCTGTGACTGGACTTAATGGTCAGGGGTCCTTTACCTTTTAATCAAGATAGTGGCTGGCAACAGATTGCTGGGCAAGGTGGAGTTTGCTCAGATCCAGCAGAGCTCTTCTTGGGGAATTGAGGAATCCTAGCCATAGCCCTGCAGAAGCCAGGATCTGACCCCCTTCCCATTGTGCAGCTGCTTTTGGGCACTGCCTGCTTCGTATGATCTCCCGCTCCGAACATCTCTTCTACCGGCCAGCTCGGGGCACCCAGCAGTTCTGAACATCTGTCTTCCTGCCAAACATCAATGTCTAATGGGGGCACTGTTTGCATGCATGTGTCCCAAAGATGGAAGTGATTACCATAAAACATGTAAATGGATTATCTCAGAAATTCTCGGCCCAGGGAAGGAGCCTTTCTGTTTTGCATTACGGAATTACAGTATGTTCTCTAATGGCTTGGCACTGGAGGCCGCCTCTTAGGTCTCCTTCCCTGGTGTTTGAGATCAAGAGGAAGAGGCAGCAACATGGGGCTTAAATATGACCAGCTGTTTCACCTTTCATCCCTGCCCCGTCCGCGGAGATGGCTTGGAAACCGGCTGGAAACTCAAGAAACTCGTTCCCAACTGGTATGAAGAGGACCGCAGGAAGGGGCAGAAAAACCGGTCCACTTCGCTTTCTTATTTTTCCCCCATCTTCAACTCAGCCCTTCACATTTCCACATCAGTTTGCAGGCTTTCGTTTCAAGTCCTCGTGAAAACTGGTCGACATTTATTTATTTTTGCCTGCCTTTCTCTCACACATTTTTGCAAGCAATTTCTCCAGGTGTTATTTGCATGCAGTTTTTTCACCCCTTTGTGCCCAAGTGGCAAAGGATTGCCTGGTTTTTCTAGCTCATTTGGATAGAGACGGCTTGCCCAATGTGTTCCATGCGCTGAGTACAGTGGACGCTTGGGTCGCAAACGTGATCCGTGCGGGAAGCACGTTCGCAACTGGCAGCGTCTGCAACCTGCAGCGCCGTGTCTGCGCATGTGTGGGTTGCGATTCAGCGCTTCTGCACATGCACAGAGCATGATTTAGCACTTCTGTGCATGCGCCAGCGCCGAAACCTGGAAGTAACCCGTTCCAGTACTTCCGGGTTCGGCACGGTGCGCAACCCAAAATCGCACAACCCGAAGCGTCTGTAACCCAAGGTATGACTGTATAGAGAATCATGCAATGGTAGAGGTCTCTGCCTTTCTTCATGCCAAAGTTTCATCTCAAGGGCCCAGAGAAAATGTGTTTGATGACTTCATTGCGACTGAACTCCATGCTTGATCCTTGTCTTCTGAGCGCAGCCTAAGAGGGGAACCCAGCGGCGTAGCGTGGGTTATCAGCACCCGGGGCAAGGCAAGTAATTTGCGCCCCTAACCCGGGGCAAGGCAAGTACAGTAATTTACTCTCCCAAGCAGCAGCAGCGAGGCTTCTCTTTCCCCGCGCTCTCCTGGAGCTGCCTCTTTTCTTTCCTTTTTTCCCTTTCTCCAAGGCTTTTCGCTTTCTCTCCTAAATTGATTCCTCCTCCACACCGCGGCGTTTCCTGGCTGCTCCCCCCCCCCTCTCTCCTCCTCGCTCTGCTTGCCTTTCCCTGCCTGCCTGAGGGCGCCCTGAGGAGACTCCGCTCTCCTTTTTGACCAGGCGAGGTGGAAAAAAGGGGGGAAAGTCTCTTCCCGCCCCCTCGCCAGACTCCCTGCTCTGCTCGGCTCACTACCCAGGCGGCCAGTGGAGAGAGTCTTGAGCCGCTTAATTCCCAGCAAGGAATTAGCAGGCTCGCTCCACCTCCTCCTCCTCCCGACTTTGCTGCTGCTGCGCGGCTTTTTTCCTCTACCGACGGCACGCTGTGCCTTGGAGAGGTTCCCGCTTCCTCGAGGGGGGCCGGCCAAACGCGCCCCCCCAAATGTTGCGCCCGGTGCGGCCGGCACCCCTGGCACCCCCCACGCTACGCCACTGGGGGAACCAGAAGTCAGAGCTCAAGGGAGAGTTGAACAGCTGGTGCTCTGGCAGACGGCTGTGGAATCCATCTATGCGTTACTGAGTTGTGGTGTGAATCCATCTTTTGCTCTTAAGGCATTCAAAGACCACTTTGATTTAATGAGAAGGGGCTTTCAGTTGGCTGCAAGAACTTTGCCAATCTGGACAAGTGTGGGACGTGTTCTTGGCTGAAATTTCGCTCTTTGAAAACCATCCCACCTAAGTGAGCGATCCTACATTTCAGGGATTAAGAATCGGTGGTCCTTCAGAGGTTGTTGCAATCCAAATAATATTGTTAGTAGCAGTGACTACATTATTACGTGAGCACCACAGCATTTGATATTTTCATTTACATACATTCATTCGAAATAAGTTGGGTATGTACTCTTTTTCATTAGTGTTTTGAAAAGATAAGGTTAAAGGGACCCCTGACCATTAGTCCTGTTGTGGCCGACTCTGGGGTTGTGGCGCTCATCTTTATTGGCCGAGGGAGCCAGTGTACAGCTTCCGGGTCATGTGGCCAGCATGACTAAGCTACTTCTGGCGAACCAGAGAAGCGCACGGAAACTCCGTTTACCTTCCCACTGGAGTGGTACCTATTTATCTACTTGCACTTAGTGCTTTTGAACTGCCAGGTGGGCAGGAGCAGGGACGAGCAACGGGAGCTCACCCGTGGTGGGGATTCGAAACCGCTGACCTTCTGATCGGCAGTCCTAGGCTCTGTGGTTTAACCCACAGCGCCACCCACATCCCATTACTGTTTTGTATTATAGTTTATAATTTTTGTAAAGTGATATGTGCATGCAGGTCATCCTCTTTAAACTTTTATTTTCAGTTTATGAAGCAATTCTACATCCTCCCACCACACTGATGAAGAATTCTACGAAACAGTAGTCAATATCCGGAATCACTGCTCAGTGTTGGACATCATATTTGCTGAATACACAAAGCTTCACAGCTTGTCTTTCATCAAGATACACAGTCTGGTACCTTGCTTCATTTAAAGATTTTCAGAGACTTTGAGACTGAAGATTTCATTCTGTACTTGTTATGGTTTGAAGGAATTCTATAAAGATTGTCTATTGCGTATGTACATGGGTCATCGTGTTGCCTAGACATTGCTGGCAATCCACGCTTTACTTACAGGGAAGGTTCTGTTCCATATGCCAGCTCCGGGATGCTCTCGTGAGATCTCATGGGGCCATCCTAGTTCCCGCAAGATCTTGCTGGACTGTCCCCAGGCTTCCAGAACTGGCATGTCGAGAAAGCCTTGCCTGGCAAGCGAGGCAGGTTGCTTCAAAGCTCTTCTCGTGCCAGGAAAACCCGGTGTGTGTTTAATTCGTGCCATTTCACCTGGCTGGCTTTCAACCGTGCAGGTTGGAAATCACACACGTTCAATGCGTGCAGCAACTGTACAAAGGGTTTCTACTGGCTGGGTGACAGCGTCTTCATGGAAATAAAGCAATCGCTCTACTAAGTAGCCTGAAAATGTTTGAGACATTATCTCTATCCTGCAGAACAGCTGTTAATGCTGAAGTTTTGTTGTTGTTGTTTAGTCGTTTAGTCGTGTCCGACTCTTCGTGACCCCATGGACCGGAGCACGCCAGGCACTTCTGTCTTCCACTGCCTCCCACAGTTTGGTCAAACTCATGCTGGTAGCTTCGAGAACACTGTCCCACCATCTCATCCTCTGTCGTCCCCTTTTCCTTGTGCCCTCCATCTTTCCCAACATCAGGGTCTTTTCCAGGGAGTCTTCTCTTCTCATGAGGTGGCCAAAGTCTTGGAGCCTCAGCTTCAGGATCTGTCCTTCCAGTGAGCACTCAGGGCTCATTTCCTTCAGAATGGATAGGTTTGATCTTCTTGCAGTCCAGGGGACTCTCCAGAGTCTCCTCCAGCACCAGAATTCAAAAGCATCAATTCTTCAGCAATCAGCCTTCTTTATGGTCCAGCTCTCACTTCCATGCATCACTACTGGGGAAAACCATAGCTTTAACTATATGGACCTTTGTTTTAAGATGCTGTCTAGGTTTGTCATTGCTTTTCTCCCAAGAAGCAGGTGTCTTTTAATTTTGTGGCTGCTGTCACCATCTGCAGTGATCATGGAGCCCAAGAAAGTAAAATCTCTCACTGCCTCCATTTCTTCCCCTTCATGGATCACTGCCTTGCCATGGCAAAGGGGCTTGAATAACTCAGAGAAGCTATGAGCTCTGCCATGCAGGGCCACCCAAGACGGACAGCTCATAGTGGAGAGTTTTGACCAAACGTGATCCACCTGGAGCAGGAACCGGCAAGCCACCCCAGTATCCCTGCCAAGATAACTCCATGGACAAAGACAACAGGCTGAAGGTTTAGAGTGGGGAATAAAGAACTATTCACTAGTGGCAAATACAAGATGGGTGATACCTGGCTTGAGAGCAGTACATGTGAAAAGGATCTAGGAGTCTTGGTTGACCACAAACTTGACATGAGCCAACAGTGTGACGCGGCAGCTAAAAAAGCCAATGCAATTCTGGGCTGCATCAATAGGAGTATAGCATCTAGATCAAGGGAAGTAATAGTGCCACTGTATTCTGCTCTGGTCAGACCTCACCTGGAGTACTGTGTCCAGTTCTGGGCACCACAGTTCAAGAAGGACACTGACAAACTGGAACGTGTCCAGAGGAGGGCAACCAAAATGGTCAAAGGCCTGGAAACAATGCCTTATGAGGAACGGCTAAGGGAGCTGGGCATGTTTAGCCTGGAGAAGAGGAGGTTAAGGGGTGATATGATAGCCATGTTCAAATATATAAAAGGATGTCACATAGAGGAGGGAGAAAGGTTGTTTTCTGCTGCTCCAGAGAAGCGGACACGGAGCAATGGATCCAAACTACAAGAAAGAAGATTCCACCTAAACATTAGGAAGAACTTCCTGACAGTAAGAGCTGTTCGACAGTGGAATTTGCTGCCAAGGAGTGTGGTGGAGTCTCCTTCTTTGGAGCTCTTTAAGCAGAGGCTTGACAACCATATGTCAGGAGTGCTCTGATGGTGTTTCCTGCTTGACAGGGGGTTGGACTCGATGGCCCTTGTGGTCTCTTCCAACTCTATGATTCTATGATTCTATGGCATCGTTTACCAGGTTCTTGGGATGTTCGTAGCTGCAGCACAGATGCAACGAGTCCTGAGACATGCAGTTTCCAGGATGCCTGACTGACAGTCATATTTTGGTACCATGGGAAAATTGCATTTCCCAGGGTCCCTTGTGCCCGAGATACTGCTGTTGCTGGGATCGTGACATTGAGGAATGAGTGGCCTCTGACAAGACTCCTCTACCCCTCGCGGCTCCTGCCAAATAAATGAAAAGGTAGCCATGGGTCAGGAATTCAGATCCCATCACACATCAGATGATGTCACCAGGAACACAACAGGGTCCGAATTTCAGAACTATGTTTGGGGAAAAGGCAATCTCTCTGCCAGTTTTTCAGAAATGACCTCATGTCTCCCATTCTCACTCCATCTTTCTCATGAACCTTCCCAAGTAGGAACCGCTATCTCAGTGAGTGTTTAGAGATGGCTTTCAGAATGTCATCATTTGTTTTGGTTGTCTCATCTTCTTGGAATTCCTTCCATTGTACTTCGAGCATCTTGTGGCAATAAGAGTCCTCGTTTCCCCTTTTGTTATTAATCGGAGAGGGATGGTCTTCAACGTTGCAGTGCTTGTGAGAGGAGAGGCTGAATTTGTTCTCATCTGTGTATTCGAAACAGGCTGCAACTCGGGTGGCCATGTGTCCCGCATCATCATCATCATCATCATGTTGTTGTTTAGTCATTTAGTCGTGTCCGACTCTTCGTGATCCCCTGGACCAGAGCACGCCAGGCACTCCTGTCTTCCACTGCCTCCCACAGTTTGGTCAAACTCATGCTGGTAGCTTCGAGAACACTGTCCCACCATCTCGTCCTCTGCCGTCCCCTTCTCCTTATGCCCTCCATCTTTCCCAACATCAGGGTCTTTTCCAGGGAGTCTTCTCTTCTCATGAGGTGGCCAAAGTATTGGAGCCTCAGCTTCAGGATCTGTCCTTCCAGTGAGCACTCAGGGCTGATTTCCTTAGGAACGGATAGGTTGGATCTTCTTGCAGTCCATGGGACTCTCCAGAGTCTCCTCCAGCACCATAATTCAAAAGCATTAATTCTTTGGCGATCAGCCTTCTTTATGGTCCAGCTCTCACTTCCATACATCACTACTGGGAAAACCATAGCTTGAACTATACGGACCTTTGTTGGCAAGGTGATGTCTCTGCTTTTTAAGATGCTGTCTAGGTTTGTCATTGAATAATAATAATTTATTATTTGTACCCCGCCCAACTGGCTGGGTTTCCCCTGCCACTCTGGGCAGCTTCCAACAAAGATTAAAAAATGCATTAAAATGTCACACATTAAAAACTTCCCTAAACAGGGCTGCCTTCAGATGTCTTCTAAAAGTCAGAAAGTTGTTTATTTCCTTGACATCTGATGGGAGGGCATTCCACAGAGCAGGTGCCACCACCAAGAAGGCCCTCTGCCTGCTTCCCTGTAACCTCACTTCTCGCAGCGAGGGAACCACCAGAAGGCTGGACCGCAGTGCCCAGGCAGAACAATGGGGGTGGGGACGCTCCTTCAGGTATACTTGACCGAGGCCATTTAGGGCTTTCAAGCTCAGCACCAACACTTCGAATTGTGCTCGGAAACGTACTGGGAGCCAACATACCGGTAGGTCTTTCAGGACTGTTGTTATATGGTCTCGGCCTTCAAAATGGAGCCCTCTCTTTGAAGGCATCCTGTCATAGCTTGCAGGTATTACTGGTAACTGCAAGCCCCTCTAACAGTAGGTGTTGATGAAGATGATGATGATAGAAAAATAAAAATTATTTTCCATCTTACCGTAGATTTTGCTTCATTTTTTTAAAAAAATATGGTTTATTATTCTTTATATTTTGAATCAGATATATATGGGGACACCCAAATCTTTTAAGTGCTTAGGGCCTCTAAAAGTCTTAATCCAGCCCTTGATTAAGAACCAAAAGAAGAGAGAGCGAAGCTCATGGGCACCCCTAAAAGCCTTCATGGGCGCCATGACCCCCACGGGCACCAGGTTGGCAACTCCTGCAAGACAATACTGAGCTTGATGGACCAAAGATCTGACTCAGTATGTTCCTAAGATGGAGTCTGGTCAGGTTCTGTACGTGGGGCAGAGGATGTCCTTCATCCCAGTCAGAAAAATATGTAGGGCCAGCCCTGCTAAAAAAGAAAACTTTTCCCCCTTGTGTTCTGTATTTCCCATCTATCCATTTTCTTTGGTAACCCCAAATCCTCCCACAATGAGAAGGGGGGGGGGAAATATCTCTCTCCAACTCCAGACGGTTCCTAATTTCATAAACTTTGGTACAGCAATTACACACCATAATTCAAAAGAAAGGAGAGGCTCGTAAAACAACATCAGACGGAGGCTTAACAAGTTAAATTTCTGAGGTCAAGCTGGCACAAGCAGCTCGGCCGCCTGACGTGACACAGCTGCAAGACGTTTGCATCTTCAGAAGTGGGTATTTCGCCCCAGAGTGGAGAGATGAAAAAACGATGGGTTGCAGTGACCAGGAGCGAGGTCAATTTGTTCTGAGCTTCTCCATCTGCTGGTCTTTTAAGGTTTGCATCTCCAGGAACGAGCTGTTCGAAGAGGCTTTGACATGACGGTCTCCATGCAGGCGAAGGACCGTTTCATTAGAAGTGGCTGCCCCGGAAATGTCTGGCTCACATTTTTGTCATTAAGCGTCGTATCCCAACTTCCCGACAGTTCTGTGCCCTGAGAAGGCTGGTTCGCCACTTCCAGCAGCCCACTTACCCAAATGGTGGCTACCTGGTGTTCTGTATCCCTCTGGAAGCATCTGTGAGCAGGCTGCCCAAGGCTGTGAAATCACCCGGGTGCAGAAACAGTTGGTGTGTTGAATAATAATATAATATTTATTATTTGTACCCCGCCCATCTGGCTGGGTTTCCCCAGCCACTCTGGGCGGCTTCCACAGAGACCAAAAATACACTAAAATGTCACACATTAAAAACTTCCCTGAACAGGGCTGCCTTCAGATGTCTTCTGAATGTCAGGTAGTTGTTTATCGCTTTGACATCTGATGGGAGGGCATTCCACAGGGCGGGCGCCACTACCGAGAAGGCCCTCTGCCTGGTTCCCTGTAGCTTTGCTTCTCACAGTGAGGGAACCGCCAGAAGGCCCTCGGCGCTGGACCTCAGTGTCCGGGCAGAACGATGAGGGTGGAGACGCTCCTTCAGGTATACTGGACCGAGGCCGTTTAGGGCTTTAAAGGTCAACACCAACACTTTGAATTGTGCTTGGGAGCCAACATAGCTCTTTCAAGACCAGTGTTATGTGGTCTCGGCAGCCGCCCCCAGTCACCAGTCTAGCTGCCGCATTCTGGATTAGTTGCAGTTGAAGAGGAGACATGGAGCTGCCCTCGTGAGCCGGGCATTGGTAAGGTCAGGTTTGTACAGAACCAACCTCTGCTTAACAACCTCCAAGGAAGTAGAGTCCACAACCTCCCAATGGAGACTGTTCCACTGTCAAATGCTCTTAATGTCAGAAAACATTTCCTGATGTTTGGCCTTGTACTTGAAGCCATTGGTTTGAGTCCTACCCTCCAGAGTAGGAGAAAACAAGCTTGCTCCATCTTCCACGGAGCAGCCCTTGAGATGTTTGAAGGTGGCTATTATATCTTCTCTCAGGTTCCTCTTTTCCAGGCTAAATGTAAGTTTGAGCCCCACAATGGGCAAAAGATTCCTGACTTGATGACACTTGTGGTCCCTTCCGCTTCTACAATGATGTGAGTCTATGATTCTGTACTGCAGCCTAACACAGGGTAGTCCAGGAAAACCTTTAAGGTCATAAGTACACAAGCCTTGCAGCTTGATCAAGGACCCATCTGGTCCAGTATCCTTTTCTCACAGTTGCCAACTAAATGCCGATATGGGAAGGGAACGAACTGGACTTGAGCGCAACACCTGTAAAACTCAACAGTGGGTATTTGGAGGCATAGTGCCTATTTGTGTACTGGAAGAAGCAAAGATCACCAGTGTTGAAGCAATGATTCTTCAACAACAACTTCGTTGGACTGGTCATGTTGTACAGATGCCTGATGATCGTCTTCCAAAGCAACATCTCTATTCCAAACTTAAAAATAGAACGCATAATGCTGATGGTCAACAAAAGAGGTTCAAAGACTCTCTCAAGACAAATCTAAAAAAATGTAGTATAAACACTGACAACTGGGAAACACTGGCCTGCGAGTGCTCCAGTTGGAGAACAGCCTTGACCAAAGGTGTCATGGACTTTGAAGACCCTCAAACTCAGGACGAAAGGAAGAAATGCGCTAAGAGGAAGGCACGCTTGGCAAACCATCACCATGATCAACTTCCACCCAGAAACCTGTGTCCCCACTGTGGAAGGATGTGTGGATCCAGAATTGGCCTCCACTTACGGACTCACGTTTAAAACCGTCTTTATGGAAGACATTCTTACTCGGCTATCACCGAAGAAGAAGAAGAAGAAGAAGAAGAAGAAGAAGAAGAAGAAGAAGAAGAAGAAGCCTTCAACAGGGCAGATAGAATGCAGCCATCATGGCTGGTAGCCTTTCATAGCCTTAGGCTCCAGAAATCTGATTACGCCAACTAGGTTCTCAATGGTGCATTTTGTCCGTTCCCAACCAGTGCATAGATAAGGCAGTTGGTAGAGCATCTTACCTGCACGCACGAAGTCCCAGGTTCAAGTCCCAAGGGCACCTCCAGGTAGGACTTCAAACGTCCTCTGCCTGAAACACTGGAGGGTGGCTGCCAGTCCGTGCAGACAATACTGGGGTAGATGGACCAGTGGTCTGACTCATCAGTATAAGGCAGCTTCTTCTGCCCATCCTTTGGCATCGTCAACAGCAGTCAAAGCAAAATAATAATCATCATCATTTGTTCCCAGCCATTTATTTACAGAAGGAGCGAGCCAAGTTTGCAGGGCTGATATCCGACCACTGTTTGCCTATCAGCAGTTTCCCTGAGCTGGCATCGGCCGACCCATATCGAAAGCGCGATAGGAAACAACCTTCATTTATTCAGACACTGTTTTTGGAGAAATGGATCTCTGCAAACTGTCCAAATAAACAGGAGGGCTTTGAAGCGCTAATCGGGAGTCATTAGCTTTGTTCTCCGGCCTCCTTCTCTCCCTTTTCCTCGCTGGGCTTTTGTTTCGTCTGACACGATCATTTGTTTTTGGTGATAGACTGGATTAAATTAATTGAGGCTTAGAACAATATACATTTCCTCTTGCAGCTACTTTCTCTGCCAAGGCGATCTTATCAGTCTCATTAGGCTGACAGCTTCCACTTCCAGGGCAATCCTTTTTACGGCAGATATTATACGTCTTATTTTTTTTATTTAAAAAAATTAAATAAATAAAACTACGAATAATCAGAAATCCACACAAATCGGTTTGCATTTATGTTAATTCGTTATTTAGAAAGCCACCTCTGTTTCCTTCCCCTCCTCTACGAATTGTGGACTCATAAGCAAAGTCAGGCCAAAGAAAGGCCCATCTAGTCCAGCATTTTCTTCTCACTGGGGCCACCCAGATGTCTGCAGGGAGTCAGCATGCAAGATTCAAACACAAGAGCAACTCTTCTCCCCTGTAGCTTCCAGCAACTGGTATTCAGAAGGAATTTCTGCCTCTGACTGTGGAGACATAGCATAGTCATAATGGCTGTTGTTTTTGGTCGTTTAGTCGTGTCCACCTCTTCGTGACCCCATGGACCAGAGCACGCCAGGCACCTCTGTCTTCCAGTCTTCCACTGCCTCCCGCAGTTTGGTCAAACTCATGCTGGTAGCTTCGAGAACACTGTCCCACCATCTCGTCCTCTGTCGTCCCCTTCTCCTTGTGCCCTCCATCTTTCCCAACATCAGGGTCTTTTCCAGGGAGTCTTCTCTTCTCATGAGGTGGCCAAAGTCTTGGAGCCTCAGCTTCAGGATCTGTCCTTCCAGTGAGCACTCAGGGCTGATTTCCTTCAGAATGGAGAGGTTTGATCTTCTTGCAGTCCATGGGACTCTCAAGAGTCTCCTCCAGCACCATAATTCAAAAGCATCAATTCTTAGCCATCAATAGCCCTCTCCTCCATGAATTTTAATAATTATTACTATTTTATTATTTATACCCCACTCATCTGACTAGGTTGCCCCAGCCACTCTGGGCGGTTTCCAACATACAGTCATACCTCGGGTTACAGACACTTCTGGTTGCATTTTTTTGGGTTACAGACCACCGAAACCCGGAAGTACCGGAACAGGTTACTTCCTGGTTTCAGCAGTCACGCATGTGCAGAAGCGCTAAATCACGCTTAACTCACGCAGAAGTGCCGAATTGCAACCCGCGTGTGCACAGATGTGCCGCTGCGGGTTGTGAACATGCATCCCGCACGGATCACGTTCGCAGCCCAAGTTTCCACTGTATATAAAAACATAATAAAACATTAAACACACACACAAAAAAAAAAAACCTTCCCTATACAGGGCTGCCTTCAAATGTCTTCTAGAAGTTGTATAGTTACTTATCTCCTTGGCTCCAGGGTCACATAACTCCATACCTCCCAACGTTTCTCCAATGAAAAGAGGGAAGTCCTAAGGAAAAGCGGGACATTCCAGGATCAAATCAGAAACCGGGATGGCTTCTGTAAGTCCGGGGCTGTCCCTGGAAAATAGGGACACTGGGAGGGTTTGAGTTGGTGATCCTCATGACCCTGTGGGAGCAAGTGCCACAGCTGAACGACATGCTACCCAAAGGACTTTTTGAACATTGAACAATTCTAGAGATTGCAGCCTTACAAGTACTTGTTCTAATCCTCTTTCTTCTTCTTCTTTGGCGATCCCTCGTAGCCGAGTAAGATTGTCTTCCATAAACACAGTTTTAACAATGAGTCTGTAAGTGACTGCAGAGGCCAATTCTGGATCCACACGTCCTTCCACAGTGGGGACATAGGTTTCCGGGTGGGATTTGATCATGGTGTGGATTTGCCAAGTGTGCCTTCCTCTTAGCATGTTTCTCCCTTGTGTCCTGAGTTCGAGTGTCTTCAAAGCCCATGACACCTTTGGTAAAGGCTGTTCTCCAACTGGAGCGCTCGCAGGCCAGTGTTTCCCAGTTTTTGGTGTTCAGACTACATTTTTTAAAATTTGCCTTGAGACAGTCTTAACAATAGTAGGATAACAGCAGCACGGGTTTCATAGACAGTAACACCCCTCCAAAGTCAGGGAAGAGGAAGACACCCCCCCCTATATCCCACCTTTTGAAATTTTCTCTCCCCTTTCATAATTTTCAAGTGCAAATTGATGGAGAAAGGTGGAGGGTGGGGCGGGGAGACAGCGGGAGAAATATTCAGCCCTGCACTACTTCATATGTCAGCAACAGCTCCCATCGACAAGGACCGTCTGTTCGGTGTTCAAAGTTCCCTCTCACCTTGACTCACATTTGTGCATTGTAAACAAACATGAAATAAGTTCCAATAAGAGAGGGCTTTTATTTATATATATTAAAAATAAAAAAACAACCCAAACAAAATAGAGGAGAGCAGATTTGTTCAGCCAAACCGCACTCACAAAAGTAATCCTGAACTTTCGTCTCTTGTGACTTCAGTTTAGGGTGATGTCATCCGTGTGGTGGCATCTAAGTAGTTTTCCAAGAGCCTGACGGAAGGCAAAAAAGAGGGAGAAGGAGCCTGGGGAGTGGCTGTGCCTTATGAAATGTGTTCTTCACAAATGAACATTGGGAGCAGGTCATGGTGATCTTAGCAATGATACGTCTTGTCCTTGCAAAAGATAGATTTCGACACACACACACCCCAAACATCATACTGAATTTCCTATGGAGAAAGATGCAGGTGGACAGATGTAGAAATGGTTGCAATTCTATGGTACCTGGGTGCAGCGTCATAGGAACAGAGGAACTGGCTTCATACAATACTTCAGCAATACTATTTTGCTGAATACTACTTCAGCAATAAGGTAAAGTAAAGGTACCCCTGCCCGTACGGGCCAGTCTTGCCAGACTCTAGGGTTGTGCGCTCATCTCACTCTATAGGCCGGGAGCCAGCGCTGTCCACAGACACTTTCGGGTCACGTGGCCAGCGTGACAAGCTGCATCTGGCGAGCCAGCGCAGCACACGGAACGCCGTTTACCTTCCCGCTGGTAAGCGGTCCCTATTTATCTACTTGCACCCGGAGGTGCTTTCGAACTGCTAGGTTGGCAGGCGCTGGGACCGAACGACGGGAGCGCACCCCGCCACGGGGATTCGAACCGCCGACCTTTCGATCGGCAAGCCCTAGGCACTGAGGTTTTACCCACAGCGCCACCCGCCTCCCTAGAACTTCAGCAATACTTCAGCAATATTATTCCTTTCCCCCGGACTCAAAGTGGCCTACACAAATGAAAACAAATACAGATAAAATACGAAAACATAATTCATAACAATGAAAAAATGATTAAACTCTAACAGACGTAAACAGGAAGAACTTTCTGACAGCAAGAGCTGCTTGGCAGTTGGAACGGTCTCCCCTGGGAGATAGTAGACTCGTTATCATTGGAGGTTTTTAAGCCAAGGTTGGATGGGCATCTGTCATGGATGCAGCGGCATAGTGTGGGGAGGGGGCAACGGGGGGTTGCCTCGGCAGCAAAATTGATAGGGGCGCAAAATTTCAACACCTGGTGCTGCCTCAATACAGCTGCCTGCTTCCATCTCTGGGCTCCGTTGAAAATAGCTTCACCATGCAGACCAGGCAGTGACAATAGGGTACCTTTTCTTTTCTTTTCTTATATCTGTGGCTGCAGCCTCTTCGGTGATGCAGACGCCACTAGGAAGTCGTCGTTGGTTTTGTTTTGTTTTGTTTTTATAACAATTTATTGATTTTCCAAAAATAACAAAAAAAACCAGAAAAGAAAAAAATCATAAACAGATTAAACCATAATTTTTTGGTCAACTTCCCTCCACTCCTCCTCTTGGTTCCATTATAATATACTTGTTTATGCACATCCATAAAACCTTATATACTTAACAATCCAGTTTTAAAACCATCTTCATCTTATTACAAGTGACTTTTAAAAGTTATACTAATGTAAAAATCTGTACACAAAGCTTAAAAAATATGCATTCAACAATTGCCCTTTTTTTGTAATAATTTGTCCTGCATAGTTCAGTACTTTATTTTGCCAATCTTCCTCTTTATCTTCTTTTTCTTCATCTCCTTCTTCTTTATCTTCTTTGGCCAAGGCTTCTTCCTCTTGCATATCGGAACAAAGTCTTTCACTCAAACAATCCATCAAGTCCTGTGCATCTCAATATCATAACTTCGTTTTTTTAAAACAACAATCATTTCCCACATTTTCTCCAAATCTTTATATGTCTTTCGCCAGGCCTTTTTGATCATTTTACATAGGCACCACATAAGGTAGCAGATGCCACTAGGCAGTTGAATGCACATGCACGCTCCGTCCATTTCCCTCCAATCCTTGGGGTCTCTTCCAACTCTACAAGTCTATGATTCTAAAACAATTTTAAAAATCTCTTAAAATACAGATAATAAAAACAGCACAGCATTAATCAATGAGAAACCCTCTCCAACTGCACCACTGGTTAAAGCAGGGGTCGCCAAGTTTTTGTGGCTTGGGCTGGTTCACGGTCCCGTAGACGCCATTGTGGGCCGGAGTGTGTGTGCGCAAACGCACGCATGCGCAAACGCTATTTCTGGTGTGCCTTCCAGGGCAGAGGAGGCGTGTGCAGCTTCCCATTGGCTGCAGGAACTTCCTGCAACCAATGGGAAGCTGGCCAGCGTCGCAAAAGGCGGTCCCGGCTCTGCACCGCACCGATTTAGCACAGCGCATGGGAGCCGACCGAGCGGGTGGCAGTGGTCCCCAAGTGGACGGCGGGGGTCCATGAGCCAGTTAAACAACCCCCATGGGCCGCTTTTGGCCCATGGGCCTTCGGTTGCTGACCTCTGGGTTAAAGCTCACATTCTGTCCAATAGGTTTTGCCCCACTGACTCAGAACAACCCATTTCAATCCAAATGGAAAACAACATCTGCGTTTTTTTGATCAATGCCATACATGGTTTAGGATAGGTAAAGGTAAAGGGACCCCTGACCATTAGGTCCAGTCGTGACCGACTCTGGGGTTGCGGCACTCATCTCGCTTTATTGGCCGAGGGAGCCGGCGTACAGCTTCCGGGTCATGTGGTCAGCATGACTAAGCCGCTTCTGGCGAACGAGAGCAGTGCACAGAAACGCTGTTTACCTTCCCGCTGGAGTGGTACCTATTTATCTACTTGCACTTTGATGTGCTTTCGAACTGCTAAGTTGGCAGGAGCAGGGACAGAGCAATGGGAGCTCACCCCGTTGCGGGGATTCGAACCGCCGACCTTCTGATCGGCAAGTCCTAGGCTCTGTGGTTTAACCCACAGCACCACCCGCGTCCCTAGGTTTAGGATACACTAATGCTAAAGTGGCTATTAGACAATGAATTAGAGACATGGAATTCCCACCCACCCACCCACCCAAAAAAAACAACCCTGAGTTTGAGCGCATGCCATCTCAACTATAAGGACAATGTAGGAGCATTTATAATGCCAAAATATATGTCGAATTTATCAGTCCCCAAATATAGGAAAGCTTTTATGTTAACCAGATTGAATGTTTTACCTTCTGCACTCGTCCAAGGCAGATATAACAGCTGCCTTTACCGTGACCTCCGTAAACAGTTCATTGCCCCAATCCCTTTTAAAAAAACCAGCAACAGGGAGAACTGAAGCATTTTATTTAAAATGCCTATTATCAGATAGAAACCCTCTGATGTAGCATCTGCTATTACTTGCAGGAAAACGATGATCAACCAAGGACAACAAGCCAAGGACAGAGGAGCCATTGCTATTCCGTTTATGAAATATTGTATTTCGGACACATTTCTCTTCTTCGCCAGTTCAGGTTACTAGGCAAAGCTCTATGGCAAACTTATTGCCCCCAGTTCCTGCCCGCACTAGGCATTATCCCATCCACGTGGAAACCACCCATCCCACTGCCGACATGGCCAGATTTAGGTTTGATGAGTCCCTAAGCTACTGAAGGTAATGGGGCCCTTTATATGTCCAGCTGTCCTTTGCCATGTAATAAACAAAATCTGCCCTTATTCCCTTAAGGGGGACACAAGAGTCCGTATAGAGTCCTTCCATAGGTTCCCTATTGGTAAGAGAAAATAACAGAGGCCAACCAGAGAATATTGAGAAGCAAAGCAGCTAGTAAGCCTGATCTTTATTGATCTGTTGCAACAGGGTGCTCCCCTCACATGCAGGAAAGGAGGAGGACCCAGAACCAAGGTGTGACCGCCCTTATATAGACATTTTAAATTCCTTGCCCTGGAGCTCAAGACCACCCATCCATGCATCATACATACATCACAGAAGGGGTGTAGCCCAAGACCACCCCCACAAACATCATACCTACATCACAGAAAAGGTGGTCTACAACAGAAATTTGAATGTTGTTGTTTTTCCTGTCTGCCAGGTTATCTGAGAATGCCTTATTTGATTGCCTTTCCTGGTAGTCTGGCCATTCCTTTGAGATGGTGATTACCCAATTCCTGAGACAATAGGAAGTTTCCCTCCCTCCTTGCAGAGAAATCATTTGGTCAGCTTGGGAGTCGAAATGGTTTCAGGGCAGTCTTCCTGCGGTGCTCCAGACATGTGGTCCACATATCTATGTACGTGCTTGGTTTGGATTTGATATCCCGCCTTTCACTCCCCTTCAGGAGTCTCAAAGCGGCTAACAATCTCCTTTCCCTTCCTCCCCCACAACAAACACTCTGTGAGGTGAGTGGGGCTGAGAGACTTCAGAGAAGTGTGACTGGCCCAAGGTCACCCAGCAGCTGCATGTGGAGGAGCAGAGATGCGAACCCGGTTCACCAGATTACGAGACTACCGCTCTTAACCACTACACCACACTAGCTCTTGGTTGGTACGTTTATGAACATTTATAATATTTAATGACCTTAAATTTTTTATTTCAATCAACAACAAATCGTCTCTGTTTTTTGTATTGAATATATGCTATATGGTAATTTATGGACCTAATAGGTATCTCAAGCCAATTGCACATAACAAAATAATTGTTGAACTGAAATACAATTAAGAAGAAGTATATTAATAAAAAGGTAAAGGACCCCTGACAGTTAAGTCCAGGCGCGAACGACTCTGGGGTTGCGGCGCTCATCTCGCTTTAGTGGCCGAGGGAGCCAACATACAATTAAGAAGTATATTAATAGTGAAATAATCATTAAGCTCTAACTTAAAATGACGTAGGTAAAGGGACCCCTGACCATTAGGTCCAGTCCTGACCGACTCTGGGGTTGCAGTGCTCATCTCGCTTTGTTGGCCGAGGGAGCCGGCGTACAGCTTCCGGGTCATGGGGCCAGCATGACTAAGCTGCTTCTGGCGAACCAGAGCAGCGCACGGAAAGGCCGTTTACCTTCCCACCGGAGCAGTACCTATTTATCTACTTGCACTTTGACGTGCTTTCGAACTGCTAGGTTGGCAGGAGCTGGGACCGAGCAACGGGAGCTCACCCCGTCACGGGGATTCGAACCGCCGACCTTCTGATCGGCAAGTCCTAGGCTCTGTAGTTTAACCCACAGCGCCACCCGCGTACCGTAAAATGACGTAGCTTTTATTTTATTTGTTTTTTATCTTATATTTTGGAAATGTACATCCAGGTTTTTTTCCCTTTAGATTTTTTTGGGGGGCCCCAAGAGAGTGGGACCCTCAGCTATAGCTTGTGTAGCTTATACATAAATCCGGCACTGGCCTCTGTCCTCCTCACTAACCCCAGTCGCTCGCCAGCGCTGAAAAGAGGATCAGCAACTGAGTAAGTTTTGCCAGGCCTGGTACTGAAGCCCAAATGTCTGCAGCTTTCCAGGACGAAGGTCGAGGGTATTAAAACACCATTAGCTTTGCTGTAAAAACACATCAGCGCTGGACTTCTTTCATCCAAAAGGCAGTTTACAAACTCTGCCTTATCATCGAGGGAATGTTTATCCTGTTGCTCTGTAAGAGCATTCCAGGGCAGGCAACAGTAGCTAAGGAAATTAAGCAAGATGCTTGGCAATCGTCATTTCCTTCTTCTTTTTTAATCCCTCCATTTAAAAGAAGAAGAAGAAAAAAACCTTCCAAAATTTGAAAGAGTTTAGAGTAACACAAGAGAGTCATTTATGTAAAGCCAGCCATTCTCCATTGAGCTGAAAACTACCCCAGTCGTAATTCAGTAATGGATTTACCTGGCAAGTTTGTCAATCGGTCGATAGATCCATCAAATTTATTTCATAGAATATTTATGCATTTTTGTTGCTGAGACCCTCAAGACAGCTAACAATACAGAGTAACACAATGTAACACAAAGCTAACACACACACACACACACACAACCAGGCAGAGGTGTATTGGAAGGAGCATGCAAGAAAGCAAAGCTCTGGGATTCTTTACTTAACAGGACCAATGATGTCATCAGCTTCAGCATCTTACTTCGGCAAAGTGCATGAAGTGATAACGAGGCTTTCAAATTTCCTGCATTTTAGTCTTGCCAACCAGCTGAGTATACTGAATGTGCGAACAGAGGGGGCGCATTCACACTTAGCTTATCGCCCCACGCTTTCTGGACACAGCTCCACACTTCAAAGCAGTGGCGTAGCGTGGGGGGTGCAGGGGGGGCCGGCCGCACCGGGCGCAACATCTGGGGTTAGGGCAAATCCACGGGTTAGGGGGCGCAAATCCACAGGTTAGAGGGCGCAAATCCACGGGTTAGGGGGCGCAAATTACTAGCCTTGCCCCGGGTGCTGACAACCCACGCTACGCCACTGCTTCAAAGTGCTGTGTTTGAGCGCTTGAGGTATTATGCCTTGTGATTTTCTTTCCTTGCAAAAACCCTCTCTTTAATGCTGAATCGGAACCGACGACAATTTGGGTATGTTCATTTTTTGCACCAGGAAAAAAAAAAGAAGTGCTCAGACACGGTGCTTTAAAGCCTGTCCTGTCACTCAAAATGTGACACAAAAAGATGTCTGGATTAGAATTGTTGAGTTGGAAGGGACCCCAAGGGTCATCTAGTCCAACCCTCTGCAATGCAGGAATATCCCTAAGTGGATAAATGTGATTATGCTGGCAAAAACCCCTCTAGCCCCCACTGAGTCTAAACATAGAGTCTCCTCCCTTTTGAAGATCTCAGGATCCGTGCGTCGAGCCTCTTCTCTTTCACCAGGCCTTCTTTGCAAAGATTAGACCCAGAGCTTTTTTAGGGAACATCTCCAAATAAATACAGTGGTACCTCAGGTTACATATGCTTCAGATTACAGACTCTGCTAACCCAGAAATAGTGCTTCAGGTTAAGAACTTTGCTTCAGGATGAGAACAGAAATCATGCTCCAGTGGCACAGCAGCAGCAGGAGGCCCCATTAGCTAAAGTGGTGCTTCAGGTTAAGAACGGACCTCCGGAACAAATTAAGTACGTAACCAGAGCTACCACTGTACAGTGGTACCTCTGGTTGCAAACAGGATTCGGGAGGCCCGTTCACAACATGAAAAGAGCGCAACCCACAGCAGCGCATCTGCGCACGCACAGGTTGCGATTTGCCACTTCTGCGCATGCGTGTGATGTTCATTTTGCACTTCTGCGCATGCGCGAGCTGCGAATCCCAGAAGTAACCCTTTCCGGTACTTCCAGGTCGCCGCAGGACGCAACCTGAAAGAACGTAACATGAAGCGGACGTAACATGAGGTATGACTGTAAAACGTTTTTGGACTTTTCTATGATTTTTTTAAAAGCATTTTGTAAAAAAAAACCACCACCAGAAGCTTTTCTTTTGGAAATTACAGGAACAGAACTACCTAAACTTAGTATGGAAACTTATTCATGTATGCTACTACAGTGGCAAGAATGTTACTTGCCCCAAAATGGAAAGAAGCAGAAATCCCAGCAAAGGAAGAATGGATACAAAAACTTACGGAATATGCAGAAATGGCAAAACTTACAAGAATAAGAAATCAAGATAACAAACTTTTCATAAAAGAATGGAAATGGTTTATTGAATATTTACAGATAAATTGCAAACAGATAACAACATGGGCAGGATTATTGTAATCACCTGCAGTTTTATAAGAGTATATATTTAAAGCAGGTGAATAAATAAGCAAATTAAGTTAATTTGGATATGCGGAAAATATAGAAGATAAATTTCAGGAACTGCAGAAAGAGGGGGAAGGAAGTCGAGTTTTGAAACGCTAAAAGGATTGCAGAATTAGTGAAATGTATAAATCTGAAAAGCATAAACAGAATTTAAAAACAAAATAAAATAAATTGCCCTACTTGCCCTACGCCCAGGCTTTGCCATACATTTCTGCCAATTCAGTGAAAATCTGCCTAGATGCCATTTTGCTGCCCGATTCGACCCGTACATGTCTGGGAAAACCCACGGAGAGCATCTTTACTTTTCTGAATTCTTATGCCCAGGGCCACCCCACTCTTGCCAGGTTTTCTGCATGATGCCCATGCCCAGGTCTTCCTATAATTCCTCCGCCCACAGCCTGGGCACCGTTTGTGCGTACGGCCTGCAAACCACAGACCCCCATCCCCTGCCCTCTGCGTGTTCCACACATCCAAACGGGTCATACGAACAGGGCGAAAAGTTTGCCCAAAAACCATAGCAATGCTTATTAGCACAGACACTCACAAATTAGCTTTCGACAGGAACAGCATTTCCGAGGTGTTCCCTTACAGCTCCGACAACAGCAGGTATATTAAAGGCCGCGCCGTAAAGAGCCAAGGAAAAGCTATTTGGGAACTAAATTATCCCAGCTGTGTCCCTTGGATTGAAGTCAACCATATTCAGAAACCACATGCATCAAACCCATTGGCTAAATAGCCTTGTAGACAGGACGTCTCGAGTTTCTATCCAAAGTGGCTATACTCTCTGTTTAAAATAGAAATGCAATTCCTCTCGCCCTGTTTACTTAGCCTATTTACAAATAGCCATTTCTCTCTTTTTTTGCTTCTGTGAAAGGGTTCGCTGAGTTGCTGGAGGGACCCAAACAGAGTTCAAGTTCCACGCACCTTTGGCAAAAATGGGCCCAGATTCCCATCTCTGCAGAGCGACACACACACACATGTGTTTCATGGGGTTTTGGCACACTTCAGTTTCAGTCTACAAAGTTTGGCTTCCCAGGATTCCTCCTACCGCAGCTCGTATGTGGCATCCTGTTTATAATGCAGATGGCAAGAGTGGCCAATCTTTTCGGTGAGCCTTTGGGAATCGGGGACGGGCTAACGCAATACAGCTGCGCCAAATGCTCGCTTTCTCAGAACTGCAGCTTTCGGAAGAGACAGGATACCGTATTTTTTGCTCCATAAGACGCACCTGACCATAAGACACACCTAGTTTTAGAAGGGGAATGGAAGGGAAAAAATATTCTTTAGAGGGAGTGCTGAGCAGAGCCTGTATGCATCCCAGGCTCTGCTCAGCGCTCCCTTTCACGAGCCGCGTGGAGTCAGTGAGGGGCTGCCTTTCTCCCTCCTCGGGGAAAAGCCTCCAAGAGCTGCACACACACTCTTTAAAGGGAGCACGTCTCTTGGGAGCTTTTGAGGGAGGTGGGGGGAGGGACAGAGGGGCTAAGCCAAAAGCTAGAACAGCAAGAGGGAGCACTGTGCAGCAATCCCTCTCGCTGTTCTGGCTTCTGGGATAGCTGCACAGCCTGCATTCGCTCCATAGGATGCACACACATTTCCCCTTACTTTTTAGGAGGGAAAAAGTGCGTCTTATAGAGCAAAAAATACGGTATTACCTGGAATGACCACTTCCCCCCGCAAGACAGCCTTGCAATGCATATGACAGCCAGAGAAGAATGGCAATGGGATTCTTTGCTGGAAGGTAAAGGTAAAGGACTCCTGACAGTTAAGTCCGGTCGCGAACGACTCTGGGGTTGCGGCACTTACAGGCCGAGGGAGCCGGCGTTTGTCCGCAGACAGTTTTTCTGGTCATGTGGCCAGCATGACTAAGCCGCTTCTGGTGAAACCAGAAAAGCGCACGGAAATGCCATTTACCTTCCCGCTGGAATGGTACCCATTTATCTACTTGCACTTTGACGTGCTTTCGAACTGCTAGATTGCCAGGAGCAGGGATCAAGCAATGGGAGCTCATCCCCCGACCTTCTGATCAGCAAGCCCTAGGCTCAGTGGTTTAGACCACAGCACCATAGTGAAAATCCGGACAACCTACAGTTTGGACCTTTTTTTGATTTTTTAAATGATTTTATTTTTTTTAAAGAATATCACAAGTGGTTGTGTGGAAGAGGGTATGCTTGTTGATTTGTACAGCTCAACTATTGTGTACCTGTATAACATAAGAGAGACATCACCTTGCCAACAAAGGTCCGTATAGTTAAAGCTCTGGTTTTCCCAGTAGTGATGTATGGAAATGAGAGCTGGACCATTAAGAAGGTGGATCGCTGAAGAATTGATGCTTTTGAATTCTGGTGCTGGAGGAGACTCTTGAGAGTCCCATGGACTGCAAGAAGATCCAACCTCTCCATTCTGAAGGAAATCAGCCCTGAGTGCTCACTGGAAGGAGAGATCCTGAAGCTGAGGCTCCAAGACTTTGGCCACCACATGAGAAGAGAAGACTCCCTGGAAAAGACCCTGATGTTGGGAAAGATGGAGGGCACAAGGAGAAGGAGACGACAGAGGACAAGATGGTTGGACAGTGTTCTTGAAGCTACCAGCATGAGTTTGACCAAACTGCGGGAGGCAGTGGAAGACAGGAGTGCCTGGCGTGCTCTGGTCCATGGGGTCACGAAGAGTCGGACACGACTAAACGACTCAACAACAACAATAACATAAGAGCACAAGACAACCCATCTAGAAGCCTATGGGAAACCCACAAGCAAGATTTGGGCACAAGAGCCCTCTCTCCTTGCTCAGTTCCCAGCAACTGGTTTGCTGCCTCTGACTCTGACTGGCAGCCATTGGTAGGCCTCTCCTCCCTGAATCTGTCTCATCCTGTACACTCATAACATATGAATGTACTTGGTTGTGCAGCTGCACAGATTACATCATCATCATCATCATCATCATTATCATACCCTGTCCATCTGGTTGGGTTTCCCAATCATTGAATGCAATGTGTGAACACCCCTGATATCGATAAATGTGCAAAAACATTCTCAGCCCAGGCATTCATTTGATTTAGGCTTTTTAAATGTTTTTGTAAAGTATTTTCTTTTATTTGTATCTCACCTTTCTTATATCATAGAATTCAAGATGGAGGCATGGATTCTCAGGCAGCCGCCCATCAATGCACTGACCAGACCAGCTTAGCTTTAGCTACCTGTGCCATACTCTCAAGTTTTCCTGCTTTCTTGCCTGTTTAGTATAATTGTTTCATTCACACAGAAATGAAAATGCCTAAATGTGTATTGCTGGAAAGGGTTTAACAATGGAAAAATTCCATAGCAGTATTCAAAGGGACTCTGAGCTTTAACTGAGTTGATAATTAACTACTGTTTTCTGCAAGCTAAAATGTGAGTGTTTAACCTTAGATCACACGGAATTGCAAATCTGCCATCTTGGAAGCGTGGTAGCTAGTTCTTCGTTCTCAGACTCTAGGAAAGTAAAGATGTGTCAATGAAGCTCTACAGACATCTGCTTCTAGGCCTGTTGGAATTATTTCATATCTTGTAAGGTGTTGAGTCAATGCCTTGGACTGGCATATGTCTTTTGGAACGCTGCACTGTTTTTAACACTCGATTGGGAGCCGCCCAGAGTGGCTGGGGAAACTCAGCCAGATGGGCGGGGTATAAATAATAAATTATTATTATTATTATTATTATTATTATTATTATTATTATTATTATTACTATTACTGTTTGGGTGTACCATTTGATGTTTCTCCTTTGTTTTGAAGGTAAATTTTGCAGAACTAATGGGTCTGGACAATGCTTTATTTCCAAAAGGAGTTGGTTTTCACGCATCCAGTCACTTCAAACTGGGCAATATTAATATCTGCAACATTGCCTGACCTTCTGTCTTAGCTCCTTCCTGCTCTGGAATAGATTTTGCAGATGCAGACGAGCACACACACCCCCCCACTTTGCCAGTGTTTCTCTGGACATAGACCAGCCTCCCCCCAAGCTCAGCATGGCTCATGGGAACTGCAGTTGGGTGAATCTGGGGGGCACCAGCTTGCAGAAGACTGCTGCAGACTAAATCAGGTTTGCTAGAAACTCCTCCAACCCAACGAACATTGGGTGCTGCCGATCAGCGATGAGCATCTCAAACTGAATATTCCCGGCATTTCGTTTGAAAGCAGAACGGAGTTGAGATGTTTATTTTGTAGACCTGCCACCTGGCCTGGATTTTAAAGCTCAGAGGCTCGCTTAGACCATCAGCTTTAGCTTCCCATCTCTGTTCTGCTCCAACACTACTCATCATAATATTTAAACCCTGACCTTGCCTGGATTTACGTTCTGTCGGAGACACCTGATCCTCTGCCGTCAATTACCCAGTCGCATGACAATGCTCCAATGTGCCTTTAAAGTTGCATTTTTCTGCAGGTTTCTTTGAGCATTGTTGCTATGGTTGTTGTTTAGTTGTTTAGTCGTGACCGACTCTTCGTGACCCCCTGGACCAGAGCACGCCAGGCCTCCTGTCTTCCACTGCCTCCTGCAGTTTAGTCAAACTCATGCTGGTAGTTTTGAGAACACTGTCCAACCATCTCGTCCTCCGTCGTCCCCTTCTCCTTGCGCCCTCCATCTTTCCCAACATCAGGGTCTTTTCCAGGGAGTCTTCTCTTCTCATGAGGTGGCCAAAGTACTGGAGCCTCAGCTTCAGGGTCTGTCCTTCCAGTGAGCACTCAGGGCTGATTTCCTTGAATGGATAGGTTGGATCTTCTTGCAGTCCATGGGACTCTCTGGTACCATCTGGTTCCTGCAAGGGTGGGTCAACCAAATGGGCCCACTACTCTTATTTAACTAGCTGATGATGATGATGATGATGATGATGTATTTATATGCCACCCCCCTGACTGGGTTGCCCCAGCCACTAGGGGCAGATACAGAGAATAGTTCAGAATTCCAGTGCAGCTGGCTCTGTTCTCCCTCCAAGGCCATCTTCTTCTGAATACCATTTGCTGGAAGTTGCATTTGAGGAGAGTTGGCTACTGGGCATGTAGGCAGCAGCGGAGGAAGTCTCTCGGGCACCTGGGGTAGCATGCCCAGGGACATGGCACCCATGGGGCACGGCACCCATAGCAGCAAGGCACAGCACCCATAGGGGTGGCATGGCCCGTGTCTTCCCTATGGGCGCCAGTCGCCCCATCCTGTCCCTGTCCCTATGGGTGCCATGCACCCCGTGCGACATGGGGTGCACTGCACCCATAGGGACGAGTTGCGCAGGCCCCACGGCGAGTGCCATACGCCATTTTGTCACACACCCCCATCAGGGTGGCACCCGAGGTGGACCGCACCCCTCGCACACCCCTTCATATGCCCCTGCATGTAGGATACTGGAATTCACGGGCCTTTGGCCTGATGCAGCAGAGCTCTCCTCATCCATTTACTACCCCTCATTCTGCACCGCCGCTGCCACCTTTCAGGTACTGTGATAGCCTGGGATTCCAATTCTGAGAGCGAACCGGAGGAATCCCAGCCGGCACAGGAGTCCCCGCCTCCAGGGCCGGCTGAACTGGGGCAAGGCCTAGATTCTGAGGAGCCTGCACCTGTGCCAGATCCTCAGGAGCAGGCACCAGGTGAATCCATTCTGGCCCCAGAGGTGCTTGAGGACTCAGTGTCTACAGGTGAGCTTCCCCCGGGACCCAGTAACCCTTCGGCCTCTCCTGAACTGCAGAGGCTTAGGGCAGAGAGGCGAAGGGAACTGGTTTCTCCCAGGAGGAGTGCTCGCCTTAAGGCCAGGAGAGGCGGGGCTCCTGGGGGCCGGGACCGCCCCTGGCCTTAGAGAAGATAAAGGCCAGTCAGCCCGGTCCCAGGTTGCGGGAGCAACATCGTTATTGAAGAGCTGTTTCGGCCAGCATCCAGTCCTGTTCCTCCAGTGTTCCTGTTCCCCGCCCGGCTTCCTGCGTCTGACCTTCCAGCGTTCCTGTTCCCCGCCCGGCTCCCTGCTTCTGATCTTCGAGTGTTCCTGTCCCCGCCTGGCTCCCTGTTTCGGACCTCGCCTCGCACCTTGTGGACTATTACCAGGCTAGTGACTCAGGACTGAACTTTGACTACGATAACAGTAACCTTCCCCCCCGGGACCAGCACAGGTATGGTGATTGTTGCAACCCAGAAAGGGCTCTGCTCCTTCTCTACATGACAGATCGCACCGCACCCCTTCCGTGGTTTCTTAGAAGCACGGCTGCTGTCATGCCTTCCAGAGCCAGCGTGGTGTAGTGGTTAAGAGCGGTGGACTTGTAATCTGGTGAACCGGGTTCGCTTCCCCGCTCCTCCACATGCAGCTGCTGGGTGACCTTGGGCCAGTCACACTTCTCTGAAGTCTCTCAGCCCCACTCACCTCACAGAGTGTTTGTTGGGGGGGAGGAAGGGAAAGGAGAATGTTAGCCGCTTTGAGAATTCTTCGGGTAGTGATAAAGCGGGATATCAAATCCAAACTCTTCTTCTTCTTCTTTGCGAAAGCAATCGGAAAGAGGCTCATGTTTTTAAACGCAGACTCCCAGCAGACCGCCTTGCCGATCTTGTCGAAGACTGGGTTGTTTCCAAAGAGGAGAAGTCCCCGTCTAGATAGCCATGCAATGCACCGCTCAGCTTTACCAGGGCTGATCCCGTCCTGCTTTTCTATCATCCTGCACACGCCCATCTTGCAGTTATTTTGGGCTTCTGCTGATGCAAACAATTATGCTCGCTTTTGGATGTGGCAAAGCCAGTTTCCGCTGCCAGCCCATGTCTAAAACCTTTGCATCTGGCGAGAATGGAATGTTAGAAGACTCGGGACAGATTTTCAAAAGCCCTTCTTCTTCATGTGGCACATAATGCAACTATGCAGTTGCTCTGATGGGCGCCAAACTGGGTGGCATAACCTGAGAACATAGGAGCCAACTCCTAGGGTCTGTAAGACTTCAGCCCCTACAATAAAATATTTGATGGGGCCGCCCCACCCGCCAAGTTGATGGGCATTCCCATTCAAATGGTGTGTGTGCACTGCGTCCTGTGGGGCAGGGCTTACCTGGGCTTCCACAATATTTTATTCAAGTTGGCATCCCTGCTTGGGATTTTTGCATTGCAGGATGTTCTCTTCCAAATTCTACAATTCTATGATTCTGTATCTGCATTAACCTACATTCCTGACTGACTTCTGCATTCTGCAGGAAAACGATTGCAGTGGCGGCAGGAAACTTGCGCCAGTTACAGAGGTTTTTTTGAGCTGAGGCATTTCCCATGTCACCATGGAATAAAAAGGATGTTTTGCTAGAACACCCACAGCTGAAGCAGCTAGAATCATAGAATCATAGAATCATAGAGTTGGAATAGACCACAAGGGCCATCGAGTCCAACCCCCTGCCAAGCAGGAAACACCATCAGAGCACTCCTGACATATGGTTGTCAAGCCTCTGCTTAAAGACCTCCAAAGAAGGAGACTCCACCACACTCCTTGGCAGCAAATTCCACTGTCGAACAGCTCTTACTGTCAGGAAGTTCTTCCTAATGTTTAGGTGGAATCTTCTTTCTTGTAGTTTGGATCCATTGCTCCGTGCCGCTTCTCTGGAGCAGCAGAAAACAACCTTTCTCCCTCCTCTATGTGACATCCTTTTATATATTTGAACATGGCTATCATATCACCCCTTAACCTCCTCTTCTCCAGGCAGAACTGATGTATAGGCTAGGGTTACCAGGCGTCCCCGTTTCCCAGGGACAGTCCCCGGATTTGCGAATAAGTCCCTGGACAAATTCCATCCCCGGAATGTCCCCGGATTTCATCTAATGTCCCCGGGAAATGCAGTCTCAGCAGCCCGGAGCAGTTGGCTCTGGCTGGCTTCAGGAGCTGCTGGGAAGTCCCCATATGATGGTGGTGCAGGGGCTCTCAGATGGAGCTTCCGGGCTGCCTCCACCTTCCCTGACCCCAGCAACTCAGCTGGGAAGGGAGGCTTCATGCTGCCTATCGGAGCAGCCCCCTAACTTGTGTGCATGCAAGCAGGAGGGGGCAGGGATCTCTCAGTTAGGCAACGGGAAGCCTCCCTTCCCAGTTGAGGGGATCCCCGCCCCTCCTACTTGCACGCAAGTAGGAATGGGATTGGGCTGCTCCGAAGGGAAGGAGGCATCACGCTGGCCCGAGCCTCGCCGCTGCAGCTCTCGGCCCTCCTTCTCCGCTCCCATGCCTGACCCACCGCACACCGCTTCCCCACCACCACCACCGAAGAGACCACAACTCAGGGGCTGCCCATGCTCATGGAGAAAGGAGATAGAAGCCTCGGAGGAAGGGGACACGTGGCAGTTGAGGTCAAGGCGGCAGCATCAACGTCCTGAACATGTAGATTGATTGATTGATTGATTGATTGATTGATGATTGATTTAAAGTGTCCCCAGATTTATTGAAAAAATCTGGTAGCCTTAGTATAGGCCAGGGGTCTGCAACCTTTAAGACAAAAAGAGCCACTTGGACCCGTTTCCGAAGGAAAAAAACCCTGGGAGCCGCAAACCATTGCGACATTTAAAGCATGCACGCCGCTGCCCTCCGATCTGACAGTGGGCGGGAAGGTGACGACGGGACAGTGCGTGACTAATGCACGCACTGCCCCCATGCGACGTCACAGCCAGTACAGCGCCCGCCACAGTGGGGAGTGTCGGGGCGCACCAATGCGCCTCCTCCCCTCGCTAGTATCCGCCCCGGAGCCGCGGCAAAGGTGTAAAAGAGCCACATGCAGCTCTGGAGCCGCGGGTTGCAGACCCCTGGTATAGGCATACCTTTTTCCCCAGGTTTCTCAGACTGTGCTCCCCCAAATTCCTGTTTTTATACCTTTTTACTGCAGGTTTTAGGTTGCATTTTTATTATGATTGCAGTGCTTTTGGCTTTTAATGTGGTGTGCCGCTTAGAGTTTTGTTTTTTCTTTTGTTTATTGGTTGTTGTTTTTTAAAAAAGCAGTTTATAAATGTTTTAAATAAACATTTCCTCAGCACTCTGCAGCTTCCCTGCCTTCCTGGTCTGAAAACAAAAATCCCAAAGGAGGAGTCACCTCATGACATCTCTCCACCCACCCCTGGGGCTTTAACTTAAGTGAGGGAACTCAGGGAGGTGGATAACGGAGCGCTTGAGATTGGTGTGTTCGCTGGTTCCATTTTTAAGCGAAATCCTTCCTTTTCCTTCTTCTTTAAAAAAAGGGGGAAAGAACCCCACACTGATTTCTTTAACAGTAAGAATACTTTGCTTTAAATAACAAATGAACAGCTGTCAGGTGGGTGAGGCAGTCTCCCTGGTTTCCGGCACTTTCAGGAAAGCCCAAGCTGAGGATGTCACAGGGTTTTTGGGAAGTGAAGGCAGAGAAGGCGGCCAAATCTGCCAAAGAGATGACTTGGAAAACAGAAGCAATGATGCTTGCAAACCCCCTCGGCCACCTCAGCAAAGGGATGGCCGAATCCGTTATTATCCAGTACTGAGTTCATTTCTCCACATTTGCATTTCAGTTTGCTGTCCAAAGTGAATCTGTCCATGGAGGCGCAGGTCCATTCTGTGTCCAGGGCAACTGTCTACCAGCTCCCTCTGGTACGCAGGATGAGACCCTACCTGCCCACAGACTGTCTGGCCAGAGTGGTGCATGCTCTGGTTATCTCCCGCTTGGACTACTGCAATGCACTCTACGTGGGGCTACCTTTGAAGGTGACACGGAAACTACAACTAATCCAGAATGCGATAGCTAGACTGAGAGTGGCCGCCAAGACCACATAACACCGGTCCTGAAAGACCTACATTGGCTCCTAGTACGTTTCTGGGCACAATTCAAAGTGTTGGTGCTGACCTTTAAAGCCTAAATGGCCTCGGCCCAGTATATCTGAAGGAGCGTCTTCACCCCATCGCTCAGCCTGGATACTGAGGTCCAGCTCCGAGGGCCTTCTGGCGGTTCCCTCACTGCGATACATGAGGTTACAGGGAACCAGGCAGAGGGCCTTCTCAGTAGTGGCACCCACCCTATGGAATGCCCTCCCATCAGTTGTCAAGGAAATAAACAACTTTCTGACTTTCAGAAGACATCTGAAGGCAGCCCTGTTTAGGGAAGTTTATAAAGTTTGATATTTTATCGCTTTAATTATTATTATTATTATTATTATTATTATTATTATTATTATTATTATTATTATTATTATTATTTCTGTTGGAAGCAGCCCAGAGTGACTAGGGAAACCCAGCCAGATGCGCAGGGTATAAATTATTATTATTATTATTTGCTATTTAGAAAAGTTCACATGAGAATTCGCCAACATTTTAACGCAAATTTCACCTTTTCCTTCGCCATTTTGCCCGAGACGTGCATTTTTCTCCAAGAAACATAATGCATTTCCGTATGCCATTTTCGCTGACATGTGCATTTATAACATGTGCACTGAACCCGGGAACATGCATTTGTATACTCATTCCTCGGCTGGAAAATCACTCTGCAAAATTCGGCAATGTGTGAATTTCAAAGGGTGGCTGTGTTACAGTGCATATACTGTTTTAGAAAGCGCAGGTTATGTAGCTTCACCTTTAAATGTGACCTGAATCAAGTTCCCATCCCTAATCCCCACCCCATAGATACATCCCACCCACAACAGTTCCAAAGAAATTTTCTCTCCCCTTTGATGATGCCCAGGAGCCACAGGTAAGAGCTGAGCGGAGACCAGTGATGGACAAACCACCCCAGAAGGAGCTTGACATGACCCTAACCAGAAGTACTGCCCCTCCTCTAACACCCTGTGCACCGCACCAAGATGAGTACCCATAATTAAAATGGATTAAAAAAAAATCCATTCAGACACTAAAATAAGCTTCCATAATTAAGATGTGCAGCAAAACAATCCCATTCAAACATGAACGTGTGCAGAGGAGGGCGACCAAGATGACCAAGGGCCTGGAAAGCAAGCCTTGTGAGGAACGGTTGAAGGAGCTGGGTATGTTTAGCCTGGAAAAGAGGAGAAAGGATTGTTGTTGTTTAGTCGTTTAGTCGTGTCCGACTCTTCGTGACCCCCTGGACCAGAGCACGCCAGGCACTCCCGTCTTCCACTGCCTCCCGCAGTTTGGTCAAGCTCATGCTGGTAGCTTCGAGCACACTGTCCCACCATCTCGTCCTCTGACGTCCCCTTCTCCTTGTGCCCTCCATCTTTCCCAACATCAGGGTCTTTTCCAGGGAGTCTTCTCTTCTCATGAGGTGGCCAAAGTCTTGGAGCCTCAGCTTCAGGTTCTGTCCTTCCAGTGAGCACTCAGGGCTGATTTCCTTAACGAGCAATGCAAAGAAATAGAGGAAAACAACAGAATGGGAAGAACCAGAGATCTGTTCAAGAAAATTGGAGATATGAAAGGAACATTTCGTACAAAGATTACCATAATAAAGGAGAAAGGATAGCCATCTTCAAATATCTCAAGGGCTGTCACATGGAAGAGGGAACAAGCTTGTTTTTTTCCTGCTCTGGAGGGTAGGACTCGAACCCATGGCTTCAAGTTGCAAGAAAGGAGATTCGGACTCAACATCAAGAAGAGCTGTTAGACAGTGGAATGGTCTCCCTCGGATGGTTGTGGACTCTCCTTCCTTGGACATTTTTAAGCAAAGGTTGGGTGGCCACATTTCATGGGTGCTTCAGCTGAGATTCCTGCATTGCAGGGGGTTGGACTAGATGACCCTCAGGGTCCCTTCCAACTCTACAATTCTATGAGTCTATGGTTTTTTTGTAATGCAATGCCTTTTCTCAGAGAAAGTGCTTCCAGACATTCCTTTCCCTCCACGTCACCTACAGAGAGCTCCGTGGGGTTTTATTTTTCCTATCTCCGCTCGACCCCAGAGCGAGACGAGAGACCACCTCGTTCTCTGAGCTCCTCAAAGCCTCGCGCGCATCACCTGCCTTCCTCATTACGGACAGCGAAGCAGCAGGGAGGCTCTGCAACCTGCTCGGAGGGGAACGCGTTTTCCAGGCCCGAACATCTGGGAGTTGCAGCACACAAAACATCCTGGGTATGTGTGATGTTTGCCCTGGGCCCAGCTGCTGAGCCAGCCACTACGGGAGGTGGTTATGGAGGAAGCAGTTTGAAAGATGTTAACAGGAGGAGGAGGAGGAGGAGGGAAGCTGGAGAGCTGTTGTGCTCGACTCCCGTGCCAACAGGGTTGTAACTGGATTGGTATGCAGCAGGGAGAGAGAAGGAGAGATAGCCGCCTGTCCTGAAGTCTCACACACAAGCACACACTTTCACCAGACCCCCATTACAGATCCTTCAGGAATCACACATTGTGCTTCAGAGCTGCCCTAGCTGGCTTCAATCGGATTCCTATCTCGTCCGCCGTTTTCTTTCCAGCAGTGGTCTGGTTGGGAAGCCTTCTCTGGTTTATCCTGAGCATTCAGTGTTGTTGTATTAAATTTGTATAAAGCCCTATACCAGCAGGTCTCAGAGATAGACTGTCTCAGAATATGGCTGTTCCACTTAGCTCTCATGTTCAGAAGGATGCAGGTGGCGCTGTGGTCTAAACCACTAAGCCCCTTGGGCTGCTGATCAGAAGGTCGGCGATTCGAATTCCTGCAGCAGAGTGAGCTCCCGTTGCTCTGTCCCAGCTCCTGCCAACCTAGCAGTTCAAAGCAGGCCAGTGCAAGTAGATAAATAGGTACCGCTGCGGTGGGGAAGATAAACGGTGTTTCCGTGTGCTCTGGTTTCCGTCACGGTGTCTCGTTGCACCAAAAGCAATTAAGTCCTGCTGGCCACATGACCCGGAAAACTGCCTGTGGACAAACGCCGGCTCCCTCGGCCTGAAAGTGAGATGAGCGCCACAACCCCATAGTCACCTTTGACTGGACTTAGCTGCCAAGGGATCCTTTACCTTCGTTGTTGTTGTTGTTGTTGTTGTTGTTGTTGTTGTTGTTGTTGTTGGGTCACCTAGCGTCAGGGCTGGTTCAGATGCAGGTCAGCACCCAAGACGCAGAGGCAAGCAGAAAAGTCAGCTCTTTATTCAAGAAAGCAGCATGCAAGGCAGAAATGCCTCCGAATAAGACTGGGTGCTAGGAAACAGATGCCAGGACTGACAATCTGCACCTCCTGCTTCCCCCTATGTCTCCTTCTCCTCAGCCCTCCATGTCCTTGAAGAGAAGTGAGGAGGGGACCTTAGCACAGTAGGAACGGCCAGCTCCATGGATGTTTCTGCAGTCTCTGGTCCTTCCTCCTCTGCTTCATCTCCTGAGTCTGCACTTGGCTCTTCTTGCTCACTAAAGCCTGTTGTCTCATCAACACACAACCATTCATGGCCCACTTTACCCTCTGGCCTGTCCTCAGTTTCCCACCACCACTCCCCGGGCTTTTAGACTTCTTCCTCTGGGACTTCCCAAAGGGGGTTCCCCGGCTGGTTTCTCCCACCACTCCTCATCATCCTGCCAGTCCCCGACTCCTAGCTGAACCCACAGCTAAGAGCCAGCGTGGTGTAGTGGTTAAGAGTGGTGGACTCGTAATCTGGTGAACCAGGTTCACTTCCCCGCTCCTCCACATGCAGCTGCTGGGTGACCTTGGGCCAGTCACACTTCTCTGAAGTCTCTCAGCCCCACTCACCTCACAGAGTGTTTGTTGTGGGGGAGGAAGGGAAAGGAGAATGTTAGCCGCTTTGAGACTCCTTTGGTCAGTGATAAAGCGGGATATCAAATCCAAACTCTTCTTCTTCTTCTTCTTCTTCTCTCCTTGGTTTCTTACTACACCCGTTTATTTTGCCATTTCATCATAATCCATCGGTTTTATTAGCCATTCTTCCTTGGCTGGTACCACATCTTCTTTCCATCTCTTGGCAAAAACTATTCTAGCTGCAGTTGTGGCATACATAAACAAATTTATTCGATCTTTTGGTTTCTCACTGCCTACCATCCCTTCTGGATTTCGACTGGCAGACTGCTAGCCACTGAACCAGTTTTATGGTCCTGCTACTTATGTGTAAAGCCCTAAGTAACTCTGGACCAGGTTAGGTTACCTGAAAATCTGTCTTCCCCTCCATTGTCCAGTAAAGGGATTAAGAGCAACCAATGGAAGCAGTTACTTTTGCTACAACCTGGTGATTATTTGCTTGCAGTAATGTGGAGGTGGGATCAGGGCTGTCTTAAGCATATCTGGCGCCCTGCAGAATTTGGTGCCCCGTTCACTCAGTGCCTCGCTCACTCAGCGCGCTCGGTCGGTGTTCCCTGGACTCTCGCCTGGCGCCCTCCAGACCTTGGCGCCCTGGTGCCCCGCGCCACTATCCTCAATGGTTAAGATGGGCCTGGGTGGGATTGTTCACTGGTGACACTGGTGTTGAGGAATGCCCTCCCTGCTGAAATACGAGGGGGCCTCATCCG
Source organism: Podarcis muralis (assembly GCF_004329235.1). Taxonomy (NCBI): domain Eukaryota; kingdom Metazoa; phylum Chordata; class Lepidosauria; order Squamata; family Lacertidae; genus Podarcis; species Podarcis muralis. The sequence continues at coordinate 5,490,993 of NC_041312.1, forward strand.
TATTGGCATTCTGCCGGCTCTTGAAGACACACCTGTTGAGGCAACCTGAACTTCAGCTGTTTAAACAGCTCTTTTAATTGTTTTAATTGTCATGCTTTTTCAGCCGGCATGTCTTGTCGTAAATTTTAATTATGGATGTTCTTCCTGTTTTGACAGAACAGTTTTATGGTGTGTTTTAATTGTGTGTGCATGTTATAATTGATTTTATATTGCTTAGAAGCCATTTGGCATATGAGTGCTATATAAATTAGTCAGGATTGATAGCTTATTTTTATTGTTAACATTAGCTGATTTTTTTTCCCTTTTTGTTGTATTTGCAAAAGTGTGTGTGTGTGTGTGTGTGTGTGTGTGTGTGTGTAATTTGCAGTCTGCTGGCATAAAAAAAAAAGTGATCCCGAGCCAAAAAGTAAAAAGATCCCTACAATTTCTAATGGAGGTCACAGGGGTTCAGTGTCAACACAGTTGTGCTGGTTAATTGAAAACATCTGCAACATGATATGATGGGCACTGGCTTTCCCTACTGCTATCAGCTCAGCTTGGATTCATCCTGCACAAAAATAGGAGAAGGCAGAACCCCCAGGTTGGTGCCCTCCATTTGTTTTGGTTGAGAACTCCCATCTGCCCCAGCCTGCACAGCCTGATGGGAGCTGCCATCAAAAACATCTGGAGGGCACCAAGCTGGCGACGGCTGAGATACTCTCCCTTGAGAGCTTGTGGACTCTCCTTCCTTCCTTCCTTGCAGGTTTTTAACCAGAGGTCAGGTGGCAATCTGTCAGGGATGTTTTAGCTGAGATTCCTGCTTCACGGGGCATTGGACTAGACGACTCACGAGGTCCTTTCCATCTCTACAATTTGTGATTCTTTGGGGGAAATCTGCACAAGTTTCATCAATCAAATTTTGCCCTCCTGCTAAGAAGCAAACGCACAGTTGATCTCCTCCTTTGATTTAAAATAGCCCTTTCATTTTGCAAAAATACAGTGACTGCAATAAGCCGCAACGCTAACCATTCTCGGATAATCTTCGGCGAACGATCATCACCTGGCGTTTTTTTGTGTGTGTGTGTGTGTTTTTCCCTCCGAGGCAAGAGTCAAGGAGAGCGAGAGACAAACCGGGAACATCTTGGTGAGCAAACACGATCGCAGCTGTGTCAGGGAACGCGCTGCCATAAATCAGGCTGTCAAACCCAAAGCACACACGATTCTCTCCCTGACTCTTTCTTCCTTTCTCTTCATGTGTATCATCCTGTGGTTTCGGCCTGGTGACTGTTATGATTTCAAACAAAGTCCTTCATGCTAGAGATGCAACCTGGAATGCGGGCAGCCTGTGGGGAGATCATCAAATTCAGAGTAGAGCACCCCACAACGACCAGGGATTTGGGGGGCAAAGAGGGGGGGAGGCGAGGCGTTTCAGGGGCCTATTGCTCTGGTGTGCAGTGGGGGAGATTTGAGAGCCGACCCTCACATGGCTTTCAATGTTGGGGACAAATTAGGTGGCGGGTGTAAATTGGAGAGAGGAATAAGGAGACAGCTTTTCCCTTAAATCTCCCCACCCACTCAAGTTGTTGCCTGAATATCTCTCTCTCTCTCTCTCTCTCTCTCTCTCTCTCTCTCTCTCTCTCTCCCTCTCTCTGACACACACAGCCCAGCACATCCTGGAGCCAAACGCCAGATTCTTTCCTGCCTATCATGTAAACAAACGGCCCAGCTGTTTTCTGCTAAGATTCCACTTTTTCAAAACTTGGGCTCTCTTGTATAAACTCCGATGTAATGGTATTTAAAGTGTCATACACAATAAGCGTCTAATCCCAGTCAATAAATCGCAGGTGGGTTGCAGCTGGGCTCGCTTTCGGGACTGCGGCCAATCTCTTTCTGAGGCAGGCCGCCCTCCAGGTGGGTTTCTCGGGCCAAGATGCGTGGCAAACTGGGCCGGGAGGAGGGGAAGGAGTCTTCTGCCAAGGATCAGCTGCAGGGCAAAGACCAAGTCAAGGTACGCCCTCCCCATAGCCCCCTGAGAAAGCTCTCGCGTGGGAGACCGGTGTTGCATGAGCAAAGGTGCATGCACAAAGATCCCTGTTCAAAATCTCCCCTCAGTCACAAACACACAAGGGGGCTTTAGGGGAGTCAGTGGTGGAGAACCTCTTGGCCGTGGGGTTAATGTGGTCCCCCAGGCCCTCCTCGCTTGGCCCACAGTGTGGCTTGACCCAAGTCATGACCACCTGGGCACCACCTGACATTGTATGATGTCAGGCACAGGGCAAATGGCAAAAGGAAGGTGTGAGAGTAGATTTGAAAGCGCATGCTGGCTGCAGGCAGAATCATAGAACCTGTCAAGGTCCGGTTCACAGGTGATCAACTTCCCGGCTGGGAACGTCGGGACCAAGGGCAAGATGGCGGGTTGGGAGCAGGAACGGGAGTCCAGGAGTCAGGAAGCCAAGGGTCTGCGGAGCGCAACCCGAAAGTGCTCAACCTGAAGGGTATTTATCCCGAGGTATGACTGTAATATGTTCCAGGGAACCAAAGCAGATGATTGGATTTCTTTAGAGTGTTCAAGATAGACTTGGGACCAGGATAACAAAACCTGAGGGCAATTCCACCATGGGTGGAAGAAGGTCCTTTAGAGAACAGAGCCCCACCAGCAGTCCTGTATTAATTGCGAGGCAGTGTGAGACATCTGCACAGGTGAATCGTTGGCATCTGTCTCAAGGGACAATGGAGGGGTGAAGTCTACGCACTGCATTACCAGCAGCAAAGTGACCTCTCCAGGGCGCAATCTGAGCAGTATGTAGAATCATAGAATCATAGAGTTGGAATAGATCACAAGGGCCATCGAGTCCAACCCCCTGCCAAGCAGGAAACACCATCATCAGAGCACTCCTGACATATGGTTGTCAAGCCTCTACTTAAAGACCTCCAAAGAAGGAGACTCCACCACACTCCTTGGCAGCAAATTCCACTGTCGAACAGCTCTTACTGTCAGGAAGTTCTTCCTAATGTTTAGGTGGAATCTTCTTTCTTGTAGTTTGGATCCATTGCTCCGTGTCCGCTTCTCTGGAGCAGCAGAAAACAACCTTTCTCCCTCCTCTATGTGACATCCTTTTATATATTTGTATGGAGGTTCTGGGCTGCCCAGAGTACAAGACCCCCTATCGGCCTCGCTAAGGTGGTACAAGGGAAAGCAGAGCAAGACCTTTGGCACCAGCTTGGCTGCAGGAGTTGCTGGAAGGAGACATACAAGGTTTCTTGGGGACTCCACTCTGCGTTTGTTTAGGGTTTACTCCTTAGCCTTTTCTTCTCCCGAAGATATCCCATAAGGCAGCCGAGGTTTAGGACCAGTGTTTTCCTTCTCTTATATGGGCTACTTTCACAGTTTGATGAACCCCACCTGCCCCTCACTTCCCTCTGCTGCTTGTGCAGAAATTGCCTTCTTGGACCAACTCTTGCTCTCGTCCGCTCAATCTGCCAGAGCCTGTCTTCGCATGCAAGGGAAGTCCCTAACTCACAATGCTGTCCAGGGTTGTAAAGACTGCGGAGAGAATAACTGGGCACACTCTTCCCACCTTGGATCAAATCTATGCTTCCAGGTATCATAAGAAAGCTGCAGAGATAGCGCAGGATAGTGCGCACCTCGGAAATGATCTCTTTCAGCTTCTGCCTTCTGGAAGAAGGTATAGGGTTATAAAGACTAGGACTAGCCGCCTGAGAAACAGTTTCTATCCAAATGCGATTTTGGTTTTAAACGCAGTGTAAGGAGTCTCTATGGGAGTATATTGTATTTTAAAAATGGGGTATCAGAGTTTTTAGGGGGCTAACCAGGCTGGGATAGCTGGGATAGCAGGCTTGTTGGTTTTGAATGTCTTATATAGATTTGTTCCAGTAGCACCTTAAAGACCAACTAAGTTAGTTCTTGGTATGAGCTTTCATGTGCATGCACACTTTCGTGCATGCACACGAAAGCTCATACCAAGAACTAACTTAGTTGGTCTTTAAGGTGCTACTGGAAGGAATTTTTTTTGTTTTGACTATGGCAGACCAACACGGCTACCTATCTGTAACTTATATAGATTTGATTTTTTTTTTCAATTTCGTTGTTCTGTATGGGACAATGACAATAAAGATTATCGTATTGTATTATCGTATCGTATCGTTTGGCACCCATCACCTGGTTTAGCCCACCTGTTAAAGCCGTTCCCGGGGTGTGGCCACTGTCACATGCTAACAGCTTTTAGGAGGCACAGGTGAGAGCTGAGTGTTCAGGGGACCAAAGATGGACAAATAATGACAACAATTTATCACATACCCTGCCCATCTGACTGGGTTGCCCCAGCCACTCTACAAACCACCCCAGAAGAAGTTTGACATGTCCCCTACTACAGGTATTATCCCTCCCTGAACACCCTACACATCCCACAAAATAATAATAATAATAATAATAATAATAATAATAATAATAATAAATGCAGGGGACACTGCAGAAAAGGCCCTTGTTTCATCAAGGGAGGAGAGGTGTTTGCAACCTTCCTCCAACTTCTCTTTTGTCTCCTCCAGATACGCCTCTCCGAGAAGTTTTCTCACTTTTGAGATTCCAGATGTCTAACTGATCTTCAAACTCCAGATCTGATCATTTAAGCACCTTCCCTAGCCGGGAGACACTGAGTTTGGAAGTCAACTCAGGAAGCCGTGTCACGGTTGGAGGGACATCTGCGAGGCATTTTGAAAAGTTACATTTGAAAGCCGTTCCTCCCGGGGTCAGCGCAAGGTGCACTGTGTGGAGACTTGGCTGAGATGGGAGGCAGGTGGGGTCCTGGCTGTCAGCAGGCTGCTATCTTCATCCCCGTCCACGTTGGCCGCGCTGATAAATGTGTCTGGCAACTTCTCCAGGGATTTTGCTTGACCCGCATTTCCGATTGATCTGTGGGCGAGAAAGGCTCTTTTCATCTCACCCGTGAACTCAAAGGACTTTGCGAAGCCATATCTCTCTTGGCCTCATTCTTCCCAGTTTTAATAGGGGGGTCATTCGTCTTCATCCAGTGAGGAGGCATCTGTAGCCCAAGGGCCGCAATACCTTCTGGGGGCCACCAGTACATATCCATTGACAGCCTCAGAAAAACCAGGACATCCAGTTTTTCCCCATGAGAGCACGGCAGCCAAATTGTTGTTGTTGTTGTTTAGTTGTGTCCGACTCTTCATGACCCCATGGGCCAGAGCACGCCAGGCACTCCTGTCTTCCACTGCCTCCCGCAGTTTGGTCAAACTCATGCTGGTAGCTTCGAGAACACTGTCCAACCATCTCGTCCTCTGTCGTCCCCTTCTCCTTGCGCCCTCCATCTTTCCCAACATCAGGGTCTTCTCCATGGAGTTTTCTCTTCTCATGAGGTGGCCAAAGTATTGGAGTCTCAGCATCAGGATCTGTCCTTTCAGTGAGCACTCAGGGCTGATTTCCTTCAGAATGGAGAGGTTTGATCTTCTTGCAGTCCATGGGACTCTCAAGAGTCTCCTCCAACAGCAGAATTCAAAAGCATCAATTCTTCGGCGATCACTTCCATACATGACTACTGGGAAAACCATAGCTTGAACTATACGGACCTTTGTCGGCAAGGTGGTGTCTCTGCTTTTTAAGATGCTGTTTTTTAAGATGCTGTCTAGGTTTGTCATTGATTTTCTCCCAAGAAGCAGGCGTCTTTTAATTTCGTGGCTGCTGTCACCATCTGCAGTGATCATGGAGCCCAAGAAAGTAAAATCTCTCACTGCCTCCATTTCTGGCGGCCAAATTGCTCTCATGCAATTTCAGGCCAACATCTTGCCCCCCAAAACAAGCATATATTTTTTTCAGGTCCACGATCTCAAAGTGTCCCAGAATGGGGTTTTTTGGGCTCCATGCTCCACCAAGTGCTTTTTTAAGGTCTGTGATCTTGCAAGGTGTCCCCAAATGCGCGTGATATTTTTTTTAAAAAAAATTAAAAATCGACACGTCAAAGATTAGCCTGTGCTGGACGACAGCTCTTTCTTGCGTGTCAGTTCATACTGAGCTGATAATGGTTCTGAAAAGAAGCTCGGGTTGCGAACGTGATCCGTGCGGGAAGCAGATCTACAACACGCAGCGTCCACAACAACAACGGCGCGACTGCGCATACACAAAGTGCGCTTTAGCGCTTCTGCGCATGTGCGACCACCAAAACCCGGAAGTAACCCGTTCTGGTACTTCTGGGTTTCGGCGGTCCGCAACCCGAAAAAAACACAACCTGAAGCATCTATAACCCGAGGTATGACTGCACCACAAAAGAAAACATGCCACAATATTGTTGCTGTCACAAGACTCTTCTTGTGTCAGACTAAGACAGCTGGAGCCAGTGTGGTGTAGTGGTTAAGAGCAGTAGACTCGTAATCTGGTGAACCGGGTTCGCTTCCCCGCTCCTCCACTTGCAGCTGCTGGGTGACCTTGGGCCAGTCACACTTCTCTGAAGTCTCTCAGCCTCACTCACCCCACAGAGTGTTTGTTGTGGGGGAGGAAGGGAAAGGAGATTGTTAGCCGCTTTGAGACTCCTTAAAGGGAGTGAAAGGCGGGATATCAAATCCAAACTCTTATTCTTCTTCTAAATTTTATTCGACTGCAACCCCTCCTCACTATTTTCCCAGGATTTCCAGTTGAAACGGCAAGGACTAGAAACTTGGTTCCCTTTCAATTTTTTCAAACGTGAGTCAATGCAATACGGCATGTGCTCTCCCATTAAGGACATATTCACAGCTATCTTGTGTACACACGACTCTTTCAAAGAGGTCCGTCATCACGTACAGAGCTCTGGAATGTCCACCAGATTTGTGAGCTGCCGCTGATGATATTGATTCATTGCCCCGAAAGCAATTAATAACCCTCAGCTGCTCAGTCCCCCTATTTATTGGGAATGATTTGCAATAGCAGAGCAAGAGTTGGTGTTTTTTTTCACATGGAATCAGTTTAATTAATCACACTGTTTGAACAGCTGGGTTGACCACGTATTTATACTAGAGTTCAGCGCTCTGCAAAAACTTGTCGAGCCCAAATCAAAATAATACAACTGGGCGATTAATCACGCCTCTCTCCCCCCCCCTCTTAAAAGAGGGGGGGAAATCGTTCACATGTTAATGTCTTGTAAATTAACGCTCCTCAGTCTGAAACCAGCCTGAAGTTACTGTGCGCAAGATAAAGCCATCAAAAAAAGATTTGGCTTTTGACCCAAGAAATGAGCACTCAGCTCTCCTCTAAGCTGACAAGAGGAAGATTTCCAGAATGAGTGCCATTTATGGGGTGAGAGGAGGAACATTCCATCCCTCTGGGGTTTTTTCTTTTCTTTTTAGAGTGAGGAAAAAAGAAAGAAAAAAGCGAGTGAGAATGGACAAAAAAATAGATGATGATGATGATGATGATGATGATGATTATCACCTCTGAAAACCTTACATTTTTCCTTACTGGAGAACCAGTATGGTGTAGTGGTTAAGAGCGGTGGACTCGTAATCTGGGGAACCGGGTTCGCTTCCCCGCTCCTCCACATGCAGCTGCTGGGTGACCTTGGGCTAATCACACTTCTCTGAAGTCTCTCAGCCCCACTCGCCTCACAGAGTGTTTGTTGTGGGGGAGGAAGGGAAAGGAGAATGTTAGCCGCTTTGAGAGTCCTTCGGGTAGTGATAAAATGGGATATCAAATCCAAACTCTTCTTCTTCTTCTTCTCCTCCTTCTTCTTTTTCGTGTCTTGTTTATGTAGTGACCGCTCCCCAAATTAAATGGGGGTGCCCTTTACGTGGTCACGTGCAGCCCCCTGGACCCTATGCAGCACCATTAGCACAGGCTTGGCTTCGCCTTCCCCAGGTGGGATACCTGGAGGTCTCCGCCTACCTCAGCCAGTTGCCCAATCCCGCCTGGGGAGGCGTTGCCAAGGTGATCAGGCCAGGTAGGGGGAGGGACTACCTGCCCACACAATTGGGGGAGGATCTTACCTGGGGATCGTCAGTTGGCTCCAGAGCTTCTCCCACCCTAGTTAAGACTTCTTTTGCAGGTTAACCTTTTCTCCACAGGTACGCGGGCGCAGCTACGTCAAGGTTGCTGTTGAAGGGCTGGAAAGGAATTCCGCTGCATTGGCAGGTTTGCCTTTCCCGTAGCAAAACGTCACAACTTTGGCGGTATCAGGCCTTGGGCGGAATCCTTCAGTCTATCTTCCCTAAATGGGGGTGGGCGTGTAGCGGTGACCCACGCCCCCCTTCTCTTTGCAGTGGCGATACCAGGGTTCCCCGTTAAAGGGGTTGTTTTGAGGGGAGGGTTTGGCCATACGCCTAGAGGTTGTCATTGCTCTCCCCTGCGACGGTGGTGTAATGGGGGCGAGCTCTCTCTGCTTGGACATATGTTCTCCAGGGCCAGCCCATCCCCCCACACACTGGATAACCCTGATGTTCCCCAGATCCCCGGCGGGGGACTGGGAGGGATAAACGCCCAATGCCTGAGCCAAGGTCTACCCACATCTGAAACATAATAAAGTTGTGGCCAGTTTTAATCCCATAGCACGTTGTCTTGAGTTGCTATTCCACACGGGGCCACCCAGGTTTGGGGGACTCCGCCTCTTCATGCAATCCAGTGCTTTCTCCCAAAACTTAGCAAATGTGGATGTTATGTACTGAGTTGAATAGAATCCAAAATGCTTGCAGTCTGATTGGTCCTAGAACAATAGGATTCAGAATGCAGCAGTCTGATTGGTCCTAGAACAATAGGATTCAGAATGCAGCAGTCTGATTGGTCCACAGGAGCCACCCAATCCAGCTCCAGGTGGAAGTGAATCCGCAACCTGATTGGCCTACAGGAGAATCCCGGAATTAGCCAATCACGTGGGGCCCATTGTGTAAATAATGTACATAAAGCAGACATTCTGGGGGAACTTCCATTCCTCCTCACTGCTATGAGCTGAATAAAGAGCATGAAATCCACTCTCAACTTTGAGTATATTTCAGTGGGGCACAGTAAATCATTATTTCCAATAAGAACTGCCCATATTACATCACCAAAGAAGAGCTCCATTAGATAGTCCTTTCTTCTACAAATGTAAGGGAGTCCAATCCCACCCTTCTGTGTCTGAAACCACAAAAGTTTCTGCCCAGCTTCTTTTCCTGAAGCAAAGCACTGGGCTGCTGTGTCATCTGAGAGGAGCTTGTGTTTTAGGGATCTTGACTCCAGGATCTAAAAAAACCTGGCAGCTTAAGACCAGTCTCCTGTGTCATCTCAAGTTCCACAAACCTGAGAAACTGGATGTCAGAGCCTTAACAGACGTGCCCTGAGATCAGCCGTGATGTTCTGCGCTCCCAAAACTGTGTGATATTAATATCTGCAATAGTCTTTTCAAGTGGTCACCAGGGGTCAAAATGACGTCAGGTGACTGGCAGGAAGGCAGCCCTGAACACCTGTCAAATTTCACCTGCAGGGGATGAGGGAAGGAAGGATCTGGCCCGCCAATCAAATCTCCTTCCCCAGCCCTGGTCCAGTGGCATGCACTTCACAGGAATCCTTTGCCAGAGTTACTATCTAAAGTAAAACACACACAGGGTGTCTGCTGGCTACTAATATCCAGGACCAAAAAAAAAGTCAGGATAACCAGCTGCCGGTTTTACAGTGGTACCTCGGGTTACAGACGCTTCAGGTTACAGACTCCGCTAACCCAGAAATAGTACCTCGGGTTAAGAACTTTGCTTCAGGATGAGAACAGAAATCGGCAGGAGGCCCCATTAGCTAAAGTGGTACCTCAGGTTAAGAACAGTTTCAGGTTAAGGACGGACCTCCAGAACGAATTAAGTTCTTAACCCGAGGTACCACTGTATTTGCAAGATGTGCATTAAATGCACCGCTGAATTAAAACGATACAGGTGCAATTAACAAAAACCTCTCTCACAAATAAGTAAAGGCATAGCTGTCAACTTTTCCCTTTTCTTGCGAAGAATCCTATTCAGAATAAGGGAATTTCCCTTTAAAAAAGGGAAACGTTGACAGCTATGGGTAAAGGTAAAGGACCCCTGGACAGTTAAGTCCAGTCAAAAGCTAGGACTATGGGGTTGCGGCGCTCATCTCGCTTTCAGGCCAAGGGAGACAGCGTCTGTCCGCAGACAGCTTTCCGAGTCATGTGGCCAGCAGGACTAAACCGCTTCTGGCGCAACGGGACACCGTGATGGAAACCAGAGTGCATGGAAACGCCGTTTACCTTCCCACCACAGCAGTACCTATTTATCTACTTGCACTGGCATGCTTTCAAACTGCTAGGTTGCCAGGAGCTGGGACAGAGCAACGGGAGCTCACTCCATTGCGGGGATTCGAACCAACAACCTTCTGATCGGCAAGCCCAAGAGGCTTGGTGGTTTAGATCAGTGTTCCCCAACCTTGGGCCTCCAGCTGTTTTTGGACTACAACTCCCATCATCCCTCGCTAGCAAGACCAGTGGTCAAGGATGATGGGAATTGTAGTCCAAAAACAGCTGGAGACCCAAGGTTGGGGAACACTGGTTTAGATCACAGAGAGCCTGTGCTCACCCAACAGAAGCCCTGCTTTGCGCCTAGAAGTGGCATGGTGTGGCCTGGACTGGGGGTCAAGTGCCTATTTGCTCGCTTTGACCAGGTGATTTCTGCTTGTTTCCAAGACGGGATCTCTAATGTTTCTATGCTGCAAATAAATAAGGCCATCAGGAGGCAGTCCTGGGGAGAAGCCCTGGCCTGGCCCAGTCCTGTCTTCCTGAGCGAGTGTCGGGAGAGGACTCTGCTGCAATTCCCTTCTCCAGCAGGAACAGCCGCTTCACCTTTCCACTGGTGATTTTTGAAAAGGACCAGATGTTCCCCCTGTAGCTCCTTATTGGCTCTAATCTCTTTTTATTCTTTGATCCTAACCCCACTTAAAAGGAACCCCCTATTTAGGTCCTCTTGGGTGGTCCTCACGGACAGCTTAGTTAATTCCAACCCCCCTTGTTACAGCTTTCCCAACGCACCAGCCGGCCTGTTTTGAGCAACCAAAGTTAACCCTAGCCTACCAAAACAATAATTTCTGGTTTTTTTGCAAGGAGAAGGGCAGGGCTGCTGGGGCTGCCGTCTACTTCCTCTTGCGGATAACCTGGGTTTGGTGGGTATTCAGCTGGGAGTCGGCTAGGAGCAAGGAGAGCGCAGGCCGAGGCGAATATTTCCCCAAGCAGCGCCGAAAAACACACCAGCAACAGCGGTTGGGGATGCTCCCAAAAGTATTTGTTGAAAATGGAGTCATTTCAGCTCAACCATAATAGTGTTACAAAAGTCAGGGGCCAACCCCACGCTCTGCAAGAGTCTGGGGTACCAGGCTCTCACGCAAGGCCTGTGTTCTTTTGCAGATTTGAGACATGGTGGAGACTGTCGTAGCTTTAAGAAATATGGTTAATAATAATAATAATATATTTATACCCAGCCCATCCAGCTGGGTTTCCCCAGCCACTGTGGGCAGCTCCCAACAGATTAAAAACAGAATGAAACATAAAATATTAAAAACTTCCCTAAACACCTATTTACACCTTCAGTCTGCATGGAGGGAGTCCAGATCTTACAGCATGGTCATGTCAAGAGGGGCTTTCCCTCCACAGCAGCGCAGCCAGCCTTCAGCCAGCCTGCCCAAGATGGATCCCAGTCTCTCTTCTTCCTTCTTCTTCCCAGAGCACCCAGCTAAAAACTTTGTTTTCCTGTCACCTCACACCCAGTTACCCTGACAGTGTCAGCACGTAGCCTGGCTAGAAGCACGAACATCCTCAAAATATCCTCAAAATGGATATTGTAGAATTGGAAAAGCTGAGCAACATGGTATTATATCTTTGTTTTCCTAAGCTGTTATGAAAGTGTTAATGTTTTGCTATGTTTTATGCAAAAAATAATAATAGTTTCTTTGTTCTAAGCCATTTTGGGCATGATTTATTTGTGAGAAAGCAGCATACAAATAAACCGAATAAATGAATGAATGAATGAATGAATGAATGAGAGAATGGATACCAAAACGATCAAAGAGATGGAGCAAATCCTCTATGAAGAAAGGTTGCAGCTCTTGGGACTTTGTAGTTTAGAGATCTTTACTGTTTTGAACTTCCTTGTGTTATTATCTTCCTTAGTGGGTTGTGCAAACAGCTGTCCCGAATAATGCTTTCCATGGCGTAGCATCCACTGGAGATGAGTTTGTGGAAGCAAGAAGGCGATGGCCCAAAAAAATTTGGGAACCACATGACCAGAGAGAAAACCAGGAAGGAGGTAGTGGTAACAAGGGAGGACCATAGAGGAGTGCGATTCCTAGAGAGATTATTTTCCCCAACGGGTCTCCAAAATGAGCCTTGCACTGGGATTTTGACCTCCGGGTCTTGCCAGCCTCCACTCCCAACGCCCTGACCCACCTCCCAGCCTGGCGATGCAATAAATCCATTGTACTTGGTTCTACCTCCCCACAGCCATTGTTCCTTCTTCCGTTTATTTACCGAAGAATATTCATATTCCGTAAATCCCCGGCTGTTTATCCCCCTTGATTATTTTGGCACAGCGAGCTCGGAGGATATTTGCTTTGCTTCACAACGAGCCCTTCTCTTCCTTGCAAAAACAAAAGGCGGCCGGGGTATTTGTTAATGTAGGTCCGTTCTCCTCAAATATTTATACGGATTCATATGAAGAAGATTAAACGTTTGCAATGTTCGAGTCGCGCACACACACAAAGAGATGTGCGTGCATACACTCACACACCGTTGCAGGCAGAGGCACATGTTTGACCCAGAAGGGAGACTCTTGAGATTTGCCTTAGCAAATGTGTTGAGTTTGGACACACACACACCAAAAAAAGGGGGGAGGGAGAGAGAGAGAATGAAATGAGAGAAAGAAACTCTTGGCCTTTGGTGAACTCTCTTTGTGTTGTGGACGCCAAAAATTTCATTTCAGCATGACCTTAGAATAGTGATACTTTTAGCATTTCCTGGTATTTGGAGGGAAGGAATGTTTTTATTTGAATGCAGATGTCATTTGGTTTATAAGAAGGATTTGGTAACATGTCGATGCCAGTTCTACACTTATCCCAAATTTCCTGAGACGGAGGGAGAACATATGTTAGATCTCCCTGTTCGATGGGGAGGGAGCGAGAGAGAGAGATCTAGCTCTGCAGAAGCCTCCACTCTAAACATTGTGACTTTGTACAATTTACAAAATGTTTCATCTCCATTAACAATAAACCCCTTGACCCGGGTGGCTGCGTTTCAGGGATGCTGCGCTCGGAGAGGGAGAGGCGTAATGGGTGAGGAGGATAAATGGAGAGGGTCGAAAGGTTAAGGAAAACTGTTTAATTATTTCTCCGGCGCATGGGCCAGGGGGAGGCTGGCCGTACATGCCTGGTGCCCCCCTCTTCCTCTCCTCTCTCCTCCCACCCCCCTCTCCCCCTCGCAGGGTGGCTGAGTGGAAGGAATCCATCCAGCAAAGGCAGAAAGCAGGTTGCTCACCAAAGCGCCCAGCTGTGTTTATGAACAAACAGTCTCTGGGCTCTCTTCCGTCTCGGAACCTCTCGGTTCCCTGGGCTCCCCGCTCCCTGCCAGGGAAGGATCAGTGCCAGGCCAACGGCATCTGTTTGGCACAAATAAAGAAGCCTAAAAGAATGGAAAGGGGGGAGAGAGAAGGGAAAAAAGAAAGTCTTCTGATTCGTGACCCTGAGAAAAAGCTGCTGCTCTCGTTCGGGATGTTTGGGTGTTTGGGAGCTGCTGGTGTTTGCGGAAAGGAAACCTGTGGCCACATGTTGCTGGTTCAACATGCATGCGCCTCAGTAAGAGGCTGGGTGCCCACATCTGGGTGGTGGCAGCAACAACAGCAGCCCTTTCCTCTGATCCTCTCTGCTATTGAGGGAAGAAAGAGGAGGAGGAGAGAATCATAGAATTGTAGAACCATAGCTGTCAACTTACAGATTTGAAAATAAGGGACCAGCCTCTGTTGCTGGAGAGTAGCATTTGTTCTACTGCTCTCTTTGGAATGGAAAGCACATGTTCTCTGCCCTGCCATTTTGGGATTTCTGCAGAACTGAAACGCCATCCCAAACACATTAGCCCTTCTACATTGTCAGGGTGACCCAGAAACCCACAAGACTGGCAGGAGCGGGGACATTATTTTCATTTTTCAAAGCATCCGTGTGGTCCATCTTTTCCCCATTATTAATCTTTTGAGGAATCGTTTCTCCTTCTTTCGCACTCCTTCATCCTTAAAGCGTGGGATTATAGTCACCATATTATACAGCAAACTACTAAGGAGCTGCCCTAGAAAATGTTGCATAAATGGTATTTGACACCAAGGAAGTTGTCCTTGAGAAACCTTAACCTTTCCCCCAGTGGTGGAACTATGTTTTGGGGGGACCCGGAGCTTGAACTGTTATGGGGGTCTCTCAACAACCAGCAACGAAGTCTAGATAAACCACTGTTATCTTCTTCAGTTGTTCCTTGACAGATCACCACAAATTTTCCATGAGATTGCATTTTTGGGTATCCGTTTTAAGTACTTTTATTAACTCATTGTTATTCCTCTAGGGTCTTGACCTCTGTTAAAAAGAGGAGAAGCTTCATCAGATTTAAAGTAGATCTGCCCTTGCTTTCCCCTGTATGTTAGAGAAGGTGTGGTATGATCCGTACAAGCATCCACATGTGATGGAGTTGGAAGTAGAATATGCCAGATCTGCGACATCTCTGGTCAACAGATGCATCCATCCCTGATTTTGGCTCTCCTGAATGTTGTCTCAGGTAGAAATCCAGGTCTTAATCATAAAGAACTGTTGAGCCTCTCAGGCAGTGGTGGCTCATAGAATCATGGAACGGTTGAGTGGGAAAGACTCAAGTGCCTTTAATCATTTTTTTCAATGCATTATAAATTATTTCCCAATACTCTTTTACCCTTTTACAGGTCCACCACATACGAAAGAAGGTCACATATCTCTCCATCCGCATGGTTATCTTGAACATTGACAAAACTTTGGGGCAGGGAGCAGGGAGAAAGAAGTGTTTATGCAAGACACCCGACTCAGCACTGCCACAGACAGACTTTAATGCCATTTCTCCTGTGTGGCCACGTAAGCTTGGAGCAAGCGAGTGGGAACGGCCGGGACTCGCGATTCCAGGACAACATGTCTGTGGACAGATGAGAAATCCATGCTCGGCGCACACCCACTAAGACTTGGCTGCTAGCAAACAAGAGCCATCCCCTTACACGGCAGAAGGAAGTCCGTGTAAGGGGATGGCTCTTGTTTGCTAGCAGCCAAGTCTTAGTGGGTGTGCGCCGAGCATCGATTTCTCATTGGAAGTCCACTTTTATATATATATATATAAACTGCTCTTGGATGAGCTTTGTATCTGCACAGAAGTGTACAGAGCCTGTACAGTTTCAGGGTTTGACAGCCTCAGTGCCAGATTATTATTATTATTATTATTATTATTATTATTATTATTTTTTATACCCCGCCCATCTGACTGAGTTTCCCCAGCCACTCTGGGCGGCTCCCAATCAAGTGTTTAAAACAATACAGCATTAAATATTAAAAATTTCCCTAAACAGGGCTGCCTTCAGATGTCTTTTAAAGAGAAGATAGCTGCTTATTTCCTTCACATCTGAAGGGAGGACATTCCACAGGGCGGGCACCACTACCAAGAAGACCCTCTGCCTGGTTCTCTGTAACCTCACTTCTCGCAATGAGGGAACCACCAGAAGGCCCTCGGTGCTGGACATCAGTGTCCGGGCTGAACGATGGGGGTGGAGACGCTCCTTCAGGTATACAGGACCAAGGCTGTTTAGGGCTTTAATGGTCAGCACCAACACTTGGAATTGTGCTCAGGAATGTACTGGGAGTCAATGTAGGTCTTTCAAGACCAGTGTTATGTGGTCTCGGCAACTGCTCCCAGTCACCAGTCTAGCTGCCACATTCTGGATTAGTTGTAGTTTCCGGGTACCTTCAAAGGTAACCCCACATAGAGCGCATTGCAGTAGTCCAAGCGGGAGATAACCAGAGCATGCACCACTCTGGAGAGACAGTCCGCGGGCAGGTAGGGTCTCAGCCTGCGTACCAGATGGAGCTGATAGACAGCCGCCCTGGACACAGAATGGACCTGCACCTCCATGGACAGCTGTGAGTCCAGAATGACTCCCAGGCTGCGCATCTGGTCCTTCAGGAAAACTTTTCTCTCTCTGCTTTCACCATGCAACACATAACATTATAAACGTCCATCTTGCCACTGGTTACGCACCTTTTCTCTAAACTTCACTCACCGTGCTGGTTAGCCATGGTGAGAACAGAATGCTGGATTAAATGGGCATGATCCAACAGGGCTTTTCTTATGGGAACATGGAGACATTGTCTCCACCTGCCAGAAGACCTCTCCCCAATTTGCAGATTTTCTTTCTTCCATTTGCCTCATCCACATCTTGGAAGAAAGGGTTATCGTAGTCCCAGGCTTTCCAAGATGGCGGGGCAGAAGTCCACGGCTTCTGATGGAAAACAATAACATCCTTTCTAAAGTCAACTTGCTATTCTTAACCAATTAGTTAGGGGTAGGTGGGTATGTATGAATGCAAAACAATTTGAATTTCCTACTCTCTATAAAAAATCACCAACCCCCAAATGACACAGAGCCATGAAAGCCCATCTCATTCACAGTGGGAGATACTCCTGCCTGGTCATTTGAAGGGAAAGTCAAAAAGCACGTTTGGGTTTGTAATTAGATCTTAAGTTATTATGAAATTTGGGGGGAACTGGTGTTTATGACACCTGCTGGCTTGGATTTCCCCCTCCTGCTGGGGGGAGACATCAGAGTAATGAGCTGCAACTTAAATTAGCTGACCCCTCCTTGACCCACGGCTGACCCACTCAGGACCATCCGAGTCAAAAGAAAGTGGAGGCTCTCCCAGTTGCTCGCTGAACCGAAGAAAATATTTTTCCCTCTTCGACTTTCAAGCTTCTTTTCTGTTGCTTTTGCATTTCACCTTGGAGGGAGAGGGGAGCGAGCGGCTGTGTGTGTGTGTGTGTGTTTTTTGGGGGGGCGTTTGAAAAAGCTGGAGAGGTTTAAAAGCCACAGGTGATGTGATCTGTTAAAAAAAAACCTGGATTTCGACATCGGCTGCCTGGAGCAGATGGGAAAGCGATCAAACCGCTCGCCCTGTAGGTGGAAACATCTTTGCTGAAGTCATTAACGCTCCCCAAGAGGGATACTACCTGTATTGAAGGCAAGCAAATCATTTTTCTTGCTGCGATTTGATATTGAGAAATAACAGGAGGGAGATAAGCTGTATACCAGCATGAGGAGCTCTCTCTCTCTCTCTCTCTCTCTCTCTCTCTCTGTGTGTGTGTGTGTGTGTGTGTGTGTGTGTGTGTTGGCCCTACTAGGAATGAGACACATTGTAAAGGAGGGGGTGTTGCAGTGAAGTGCTGGGGAGGTGGCCGTGGGACAAGGTGCACCCAAAATACTCAACCTTTTTCAGCCGGGGGCCGGTCCACCGTCCCTCAGACCGGTGGGCCGTACTATATTTGGGGGGGGGTGTTGGGAAATTGTGTACATGCAGCTACTCACACAGAGTCAATTAAGGTTTGGCAGACAGCCAGAAGGCAATCTGAAGGAGTAGGTCTGCCTGGTGATAACAGAGACATGGAGACCGCTCCCTGATTGGTCAAGCACTCTCAAAGGGGTATAATTAATGGCCTACTAACTGGTAGTTCTAGGGACGTGGGTGGCGCTGTGGGTAAAAGCCTCAGCGCCTAGGGCTTGCCAATCGAAAGGTCGACGGTTCGAATCCCCGCGGCGGGGTGCGCTCCCGTTGCTCGGTCCCAGCGCCTGCCAACCTAGCAGTTTGAAAGCACCCCCGGGTGCAAGTAGATAAATAGGGACCGCTTACTGGCGGGAAGGTAAACGGCGTTTCCGTGTGCTGCGCTGGCTCACCAGATGCAGCTTGTCACGCTGGCCACGTGACCCGGAAGTGTCTCCGGACAGCGCTGGCCCCCGGCCTCTTGAGTGAGATGGGCGCACAACCCCAGAGTCTGTCAAGACTGGCCCGTACGGGCAGGGGTACCTTTACCTTTTAACTGGTAGTTCTGGGTTCAGAGTTCTGTGTGTCAGTGAGTGTAGGAGTTGTGAGTCGTGTCAGAGAGAGCTAGCAAAAGATCCGTGTTCCGCTCCTGTAAATAGTCCACTGTATATAATAAACACCTAACTGCAAGTTCCTGGTTCCTGCTTCGTCTATCCTGTCTGCAGCCAAGTCGCCAATTGCTTCCGTGGATTCTGTGTGTACTCTGCTAGGTCTGGCTAAGGTCCTGCAACTATTCAGAAAGTTGTGAAACACCAAATAGGTTTTACCATTATTATTATTATTATTATTATTATTATTATTATTATTATTATTATTATTTGTACCCCGCCCATCTGGCTGGGTTTCCCCAGCCACTCTGGGTGGCTTCCAACAAAGATAAAAGATACACTAAAATGTCACATATTAAAAACTTCCCTGAACAGGGCTGCCTTCAGATGTCTTCTGAATGTCAGGTAGATGTTTATCGCTTTGACATCTGATGGAGGGCGTTCCACAGGGCGGGCGCCACTACCGAGAAGGCCCTCTGCCTGGTTCCCTGTAACTTGGCCTCTCGCAGTGAGGGAACCGCCAGAAGGCCCTCGGAGCTGGACCTCAGTGTCTGGGCAGAACGATGGGGGAGGAGACGCTCCTTCAGATATACTGGACCGAGGCCGTTTAGGGCTTTAAAGGTCAGCACCAACACTTTGAACTGTGCTCGGAAACATAACCAATAGGTTATGGACTGCAGATTGGCGCAGATCGGTTGCAGCGAGTCCTGAAGCAGTGGACGCCTGGGTTAACAGTCTCCCAGATTCCTAGCATAGGAGTTGGCGAGGACTGGCCGGAGGTGATCAGCAGTAGCTGTGTTGTGTGTGTGTCGACGCCAGAAGCTGACCCAGCAAGACCTGCGTGTCCTGGGTGTTTGGACGAATTCCTATGCCCCACAAATAACCCAGAGATGCATTTTAAATAAAAGGACACATTCTACTCTACACACTGATTCCCGGATCGTCTGCGGGCCGCATTGAGAAGGCGATTGAGTCGTAAGAATAGCGCAGGGATGGAAGAAGGAAGAAATTCCGACCAAAGAACTGTGGCAAGGGAAACTGATGGACTATGCGGAATTGGTGAAACTGACACATAAACTACGTGATAAGGACAACTGTGGTTTTAAGGAAGAATGGGAACCTTTTACAAAGTATTTAAAGAAACAACAAAATGAACTGGACTCCTTGGCAGGTTTTGAATAAACATCCACAAATTTATTATGGGTAACATTTGTTGTTGTTTAGTCATTTAGTCGTGTCCGACTCTTCGTGACCCCATGGAACAGAGCACGCCAGGCACTCCTGTCTTCCACTGCCTCCCGCAGTTTGGTCAAACTCATGCTGGTAGCTTCGAGGACACTGTCCAACCATCTCGTCCTCTGTCGTCCCCTTCTCCTTGTGCCCTCCATCTTTCACAACATCAGGGTCTTTTCCAGGGAGTCTTCTCTTCTCATGAGGTGGCCAAAGTACTGGAGCCTCAGCTTCAGGATCTGTCCTTCCAGTGGGCACTCAGGGCTGATTTCCTTCAGAATGGATAGGTTTGATCTTCTTGCAGTCCATGGGACTCTCAAGAGTCT
The DNA here is from genome assembly GCF_004329235.1 of Podarcis muralis. Taxonomy (NCBI): domain Eukaryota; kingdom Metazoa; phylum Chordata; class Lepidosauria; order Squamata; family Lacertidae; genus Podarcis; species Podarcis muralis. The sequence continues at coordinate 5,510,677 of NC_041312.1, forward strand.
CCTCCAGCACCAGAATTCAAAAGCATCAATTCTTCGGCGATCAGCCTTCTTTATGGTCCAGCTCTCACTTCCATACATCACTACTGAGAAAACCATAGCTTTAACTGTACGGACCTTTGTTGGCAAGGTGATGTCTCTGCTTTTTAAGATGCTGTCTAGGTTTGTCATTGCTTTTCTCCCAAGAAGCAGACGTCTTTTAATTTCATGGCTGCTGTCACCATCTGCCGTGGTAACATACAGATAGATAAATTAAAGATCTTTACGATTTAAGAATATGCAGAGACTAACATGAGCTTAAAAACCAGGAAGAGGAGCTGAAGGAAGTCTCTGGAGGGTTGTGTGGGAGGGTGGGTTATTTCTTTTCTTTGGGGAGGGGGGAGGGGAAAACAGGGGGGAATAAAAAATTGTGGAAGAAAAAAAGGGGGGAGAGAAGGCGATTGGGCCGGATCCGGCCCCCGGGCCTTCGTTTGCCTACCCCTGTACTCCAGGCTAAACAGTTATACCCCCCCTTCCCTACAAAGATGAAGAAGTGAGAAAGGAAATAAGGGGAAACGAATACTCAAAATATTAATAATTGAAGAAGGATGGGCCACACCGATGCTTTGAAAAATAAAAATTTTAAAACATCCTGTTACGCCTCTGCCAAATCTGCGGCTTTCTAAGCTGCTCTGACAATTGTTTTCTGCAGACAGGCTAATGGGTTTGGGCCGGTGTTTCGGTGTCGTTTTTTGTTTTGGCCTTGATACTTCTTTCTCTTTTTTTCAACCTTCCTCTTCCTCTTTATTAAACTTTTTTTAAAACAACAACAACAACACACAACTTAAAAATGAATCCAACGAAACAGATGCAAATGGTAAGTTATTAACATAACATACTTAAGATGCCTCCGATAATCCAAATTCTTTCTTTCTCCTTCAGATTTTCTTCACGGGGATTTCTTTGCAAGAGGGTCATGAGGTGAAAAGTTAACTCAAATGTTCATAGCCTAGATTGGCCTTTCTCAACCTTGAGTCTCCAGATGTTGCTGTAGTACAACTCCCACCTTGGAAGGAGTTCTAGTCCAACAATATCTGGTGCTCAAATGTTGAGAAAACCTGCTACAGGTTTTTGAGGGTGGGGGAGCAAGTATTAACCTTTACAATTGTATAGTCAATAGACGCTTTCCAGATTTTCTCAAATAGGTCCTTAATCTTTTGCGCTTAGTTTTTGTGTCCATTTCTCTAAAAGAGCATATCACCAGACTTTTTGATACCACTGGTCAATATTAACGTCCTGCAATATCTTCCACTTCTGAGGCTACTTCCACCGGGCTTACTAGCAGTACAGAGGTACCTCGGGTTACAGACACTTCAGGTTACAGACGCTTCAGGTTACAAACTCCGCTGACCCAGAAATAGTACTTTGGGTTAAGAACTTTGCTTCAGGATGAGAACAGAAATCGTGCAGCAGCAGTACAGCGGCAGCAGGAGGCCCCATTAGCTAAAGTGGCACTTCAGGTTAAGAACAGTTTCAGGTTAAGAAGGGACCTCCAGAACGAATTAGGTACTTAACCCGAGGTACCACTGTACTTGCAAGATGTGCATTAAATGCAACGCTGAAAGGGATCTAGGGCAGGGGTCGGCAAGGCTTACCGGGCATGGGCCGGATCACTCCCGTGAAGATCCTCCATGGGCCGGACAGGTGCAGCACGATGCCAGAAATTGCTTCTGCGCTGGAAATTGCTTCTGCGCAGGCACGATTTCTGGCGTCTGGGCATGCGCAGACGTGATTTCTTGTGTCTGGGCATGCACAGAAGCGATTTCTGGAGCCGCGGAAGATAGTCCCTGTGCCATGCTACGCTGGTTTAGAGCAGTGCGCGGGGACTCAGGGAGCAGGTGGCTAGGTTTGGGGGCAGCTCATGGGCCAGATAAGCGACCCTCATGGGCCTCTTCTGGCCCATGGGCCTTAGGTTGCTGACCTCTGATCTAGGGGTTTTGGTGGACCACAAACTTAACATGAGTCCACAGTGTGATGCAGCAGCAACAAAAGCTAACACTATTCTAGGCTGCAGCAACAGAAGTCTAGGTGTCCAAATCGAGGGAAGTGATAGTCCCACACTATTCTGCCTTGGTCAGACCATACCTGGAATACTGTGTCCAGCTTCTCCTGTTCTGGAGGGTAGGACTCGAACCAATAGCTTCACGTTACCGGACAGATTCCAACTAAACATCAGGAAAAAGACCTCTGACATTAAGAGCTGTTCGACAGTGGAACCGTCTCCCACAGGTGGTGGTGGACTCTTCTTCCATGGAGGTTTTTAAGCAGAGGTTGGATGGCCATCTGCCATGGATGTTTTAGCTGAGACTCCTGCATTGCAGTGGGTTGGACTAGATGACCCTCAGGTTCCCCTCCAAAACTAAGATTCTATGATTCCATGACTGAGTATAAGGCAGATTCTGTTTTTCCTGTGAACACAGCACAGTTTGTGTGCTGTGCTTTCTGCCTTCACTCTAGAAACTCTAGGGAGCAGGGATGTTATGTATCAGCTACCAAGACAAAGGTGTCTCTAGGTTCCTAATCTTAAAAAGCATCTTAAAAAGCAGAGACATCACCTTGCCAACAAAGGCCTGTATAGTTAAAGCTATGGTTTTCCCAGTAGTGATGTACGGAAGTGAGAGCTGGACCATAAAGAAGGCTGATGGCCGAAGAATTGATGCTTTTGAATTATGGTGCTGGAGGAGACTCTGGAGAGTCCCATGGACTGCAAGAAGATCAAACCTCTCCATTCTGAAGGAAATCAGCCCTGAGTGCTCACTGGAAGGACAGATCCTGAAGCTGAGGCTCCAATACTTTGTCCACCTCATGAGAAGAGAAGACTCCCTGGAAAAGACCCTGATGTTGGGAGAGATGGTTGGACAGTGTTCTTGAAGCTACGAACATGAGTTTGGCCAAACTGCAGGAGGCAGGGGAAGACAGAAGTGCCTGGCGTGCTCTGGTCCATGAGGTCACGAAGAGTCGGACACGACTAAACGACTACACAACAACAACAGGTTCCCAATAAGACCCTCCCCACTAAATGCACATTCATTTGGTTTCTGGGGAAAGCATCTTCTTGTCCCTGGTGCAAAAAAACACAACTTTTAAAAAAAAAATGGTATTTTATCTACCTATCTTGAAGCGCTAGTCATACAACCATACACCACAAATAAGAAGGAAATGTGCAAAAAATGTGTGTTTTTCCCTCTGATACCAGAAGGCATTTCATGACATGTATGCCTTGGGGAGGGGGGCCTGGAAAGAAGAGCCACATCTGCCGTTCCTCTAAGCCAGGGGTCAGCAACCCGCAGCTCCGGAGCTGCATGTGGCTCTTTTACACCTTTGCCGCGGCTCCGGGGCGGATACTAGCCAGGGGAGGAGGCACATTGTGCGCCCCGACACTCCCCCCTGTGGCGGGCACTGTACTGGCTGTGACGTCGCATGGGGGCGGTGCGTGCGTTAGTCACGCACCGTCCCGACGTCACCTTCCCGCCCGCCCGCTACATTGTAAGGGGCATGTACGCTGGTCACTGCATTGAAAGGGGGCATGTACGCTGGTCACTGTTTTGAAGGGGAGTGAAGAACACACACACACAAAAAGGTAACTTGTTAATTTAACGTTTATTTCTATGAGGAGGAGTAATTCTGAGGGGTCAAACAAAGAAATAATAATAAAAAGTGACAAAAAAGTTATTTTTATAATGACGAGTTTTGCGGCTCCCAGTTTTTTCTTCTTCGGAAACGGGTCCAAGTGGCTCTTTTTGTCTTAAAGGTTGCAGACCCCTGCTCTAAGCTGTCCTCTCTCTCTCAGCCTGGCTCGGGAGCAAGAGCGATCGGCAGGGAAACATCTCTGTGTGTTCCTCCTCCTCCTCCTCTCACACCAGGCGGTCTTCCTGAGGAAGGTTTTGAGGGTCTCGGTCTGCTCTTTGGCCTCTTCGCCACACGTTCCCCCCTCCAATACCTGTTTCCACTCTTGCCACAGGAGCTGCGACTGGCCCAGCTCAGAGACTCGTCCGATTTTGCAATTATGGGAAGGAGCTGCGGCCACAAGGCCTCTCAGGCCCCCGCCCTCTCTTTCTCCCAGAAGTCTGGGGAGGAACAGCTGGGTTCTGGCACCTTCCGCCCGTGACAAGGACCATTCCAAACAAAGAGAGCCAGACCCGGAGGAAGGACGGGGTGGGTGCACCAAACAGGAGGGGGGAGCTCGAAAATGCAAAACAGCCCTCCGTTCAATGGACTTAGCAGCCACAGCTGGGCTTATTTTAGAACCCGCCTTGGCAGCGAGAGGTTAAGAGGAGAGTGATCTCAGCATGAGGAGTCTATTATTAAGGCGCTTGTTGCTCAAAGCTCGGCAAAGGGGTGCAGCAGGAACGCTTCTCGTACGCTGCACGGACCTTGTTTTGTCCCAGGGTAGGCCCCACCCATGCTGATGTCATGCACAGCGGACATCTGGCGATGTGGAGAGTGTGTGTGTGTGTGTGTGTGTGTGTGTGCATGCCCTCATCCACACCAGGCAAAACGAAAAAGAAAGAGCTGTTTACTAAATGGAAGGGAGCAGACACAACGTCGGCAGGTGGAAAGTGAAGTAAGCCTGGGGCTTTCCATGCAACTGGTGAAGAGGCTGGCCCTAGAACAATAGGATCCAGAATGCAGCAGTCTGATTGGTCCTAGAACAATAGGATTCAGAATGCAGCAGTCTGATTGGTCCTAGAACAATAGGCTCCAGAATGCAGCAGTCTGATTGGTCCTAGAACAATAGGATTCAGAATGCAGCAGTCTGATTGGTCCTAGAACAATAGGCTCCAGAATGCAGCAGTCTGATTGGTCCTAGAACAATAGGATTCAGAATGCAGCAGTCTGATTGGTCCTAGAACAATAGGCTCCAGAATGCAGCAGTCTGATTGGTCCTAGAACAATAGGATCCAGAATGCAGCAGTCTGATTGGTCCACAGGAGCCACCCAATCCAGCTCCAGGTGGAAGTGAATCCCGGAATTAGCCAATCACGTGGGACCCTTTGTGAAAATAATATATATAAAGCAGACATTGTGGGGGAACTTCCATTCCTCCTCACCGCTATGAGCTGAATAAAGAGCATGAAATCCACTCTCGACTCCGAGTATATTTCAATTAGGGAAGGCGAAACATCCTCCTCAGGCGGCATCCCTGGCCTCCTCTGCTGCCGCTCGCTGCCACTTGCCACAGAGGTGATTTTCGGGTAGCGCAGCCTGTTTGGCCGCACCAGAAACTGCACAGCAGGGGGCGCCACAGCAATGCTGCGGAATGCAGTGCGAGAGGAGGGGCACCAAATTTTAGCGCTGCCCATGGCTGCTGCTCATTCGGGCTGGATTAACCACTAAGCAAAATAAGCACACACTTGGAGCATTAATTTTTTTAACATTAACAGTCACCAATTAATTTCTTAGCTGAGCGTTCCTTTTTCTCGGTTGAAGTATATTGAAAAACCCAACAGAAACACTATGCAATGAGGCCGGCTGGGTGCCTTATCTTGGCTAAGTATAGAAGCAGATGTGTTTTGCTTTTATAATAAATTTTATTCGGTTTTGGAAAACGTAAACACATTAACTTCTAATTCAATAAGAAAAATGATATAACTCTGGCCGTGGCAAAATTTCTTTTGGAGGTAGGAAGAATTAGAAATCAACATGTCTTGGATAAAACACAGTGGCTGCCTAGTAATGTCTTGTCTGTATTTCTGCGGGTCTTTGGACCATAATAAAGAATGTGTGCATATATGTTTCATCTTGCAAAATGAACAAGGTGTCTTCCCATCCTGACCTCTGTGGTGTTTTTATTCCCAACCCTGCTCTGCTGCATTACATGTCAAACAATATCTAATACATTTTTCCTCCATTTACTGTCATTCTTGATCCACCGCTCATAATTCGAATCCTGTCCGCAATTTCATTTGACTATACAGTGGTACCTCAGGTTACATACGCTTCAGGTTCCAGACTCCGCTAACCCAGATATTACCTCAGGTTAAGAACTTTGCTTCAGGACGAGAACAGAAATCACGCTACGGCGGCGCGGTGGCAGCAGGAGGCCCCATTGGCTAAAGTGGTGCTTCAGGTTAAGAACAGTTTCAGGTTAAGAACAGACCTCCGGAACGAATTAAGTACTTAAACCGAGGTACCACTGTAGTTCTTTCTCAGATATTCCAGAAAGGGTTTCCATTCTTCAATAAAAAGTCGGTTGCTTTGGCCCCTCACTCTTGCTGTCAACTTCGCCAATTCTGCATAGTCCTTGAGTTTTGTGATCCATTCACGTCAGATTGGTTTTGGAGGATCTGATCAAAGACTTTGCAACTGGGAAAGGTAGGTGAAATATTTTCAGATATAAATAAAGCGGCTGTATACCGAAATGAACATTATTTCCCCATCTTGATTCATTTGGAAAAATAGAATTTTATTTTACGGTTTACTCTTGTTCACATTTTGAATTAGATATATATGGGGGTACCAAAAGGTCTTAATCTAACCCTGCTGCTCATAACTGTCAGCACCTCCATGTTTTCCACTCATGAGCTCTACAAGTGCAGCTTTCTCCCAACTGAAGTGCAGAGTGTTTGAGGATCAGGACATCTGCAAGGAAACCAAAACGCTTGTTTACAAAGCTATGGTACTACCAACCTTACTATATGCTTGTGAAACATGGGCCACTTATAAATGCCATCTCCAGCTCCTTGAAAGATTCCATCAACGGTAAAATTTTACACATCACTTGGGAACACAGGCGAACTAATACCAGTGTACTGGAAGAAGCAAAGATCACCAGTGTTGAAGCAATGATTCTCCAACATCAACTTCGTTGGACTGGTCATGTTGTGCGGATGGCTGATTATCGTCTTCAAAGCAACTACTCTATTCCAAACTTTAAAATGTAAAGCGTAATGCTGGTGGTCAACAAAAGAGGTTTAAAGACTCTCTCAAGACAAATCTTTAAAAATGTACCATATTTTTCGCCCTATAAGACGCACCAGACCATAAGATGCACCTAGTTTTTGGAAGAGGAAAACAAGAAAAAAAATATTCTGAATTCCAGAAGCCAGAACAGCAAGTGGGATCGCAGCTCAGCGATCCCGCTGGCTGTCCTGGCTTATGGGATAGCAGCATGCAGCCTCTCCCAGGCAGCGGGATGAAGGCTCCCCTTGCCCGGGAGAGGCTGCACGCAGCTAAGCAAGAAGCCAGGACAGCAAGCGGGATCGCCCGGGAGAGGCTCCGTGCGGCTAAGGCTCCCCCAAGAGCTGCGCTCCCTTTAAAGAGCGCGCAGAGTGTGTGTGCGGCTCTTTAAAGGGAGCGTTGAGCAGAGCCTCCCGCCTGCATTCTCTCCATAAGACGCACACACATTTCCCCTTACTTTGGGGGGGGGTCTTATAGAGCGAAAAATGCGGTAGTATAAACACCAACAATTGGGAAACACTTGCCTGTGAGCACTCCAATTGGAGAACAGTCTCTACCAAAGGTGTCATGGGTTTTGAAGACACTCAAACTCAGGACGGAAGGGAGAAACGGGCTAAGAGGAAGGCACACTTGGCAAATCCACACCGTGATCAACTCCTGCCCAGAAACCAATGTCCGCACTGTGGAAGGACGTGTGAATCCAGAATTGGCCTCCACAGTCACCTACGGACTCATTGTTAAAACTGTGTTTATGGAATATAATAATAATAATAATAATAATAATAATAATAATAATAATAATAATAATTTATTTATACCCCGCCCATCTGGCTGGGTTTCCCCAGCCACTCTGGGCGGCTTACAACAAAACACTAAAATACAATAACCTATTAAACATTAAAAGCTTCCCTAAACAGGGCTGCCTTCAGATGTCTTCTAAAAGTTTGGTAGTTATTTTTCTCTTTGACATCTGGTGGGTGGGCGTTCCACAGGGCAGGCGCCACTACCAAGAAGGCCCTCTGCCTGGTTCCCTGTAACTTGGCTTCTCGCAGTGAGGGAACCGCCTGAAGGCCCTCAGCGCTGGATCCTCAGTGTCTGGGCTGAACGATGGGGTGGAGATGCTCCTCCAGGTATACTGGACCAAGGCCGTTTAGGGCTTTCAAGGTCAGCACCAACACTTTTAATTTGTGCTCAGAAACATACTGGGAGCCAGTGTAGGTCTTTCAAGACAATCTTGCTCAGCTATGAGTGATCGCCAAAGAAGAAGAGTCTTCCCATCGCCACCTGCTGCCACCTTCTCTGTCCCCAACCACCCCCTATGCTTCCTCAGCCTCCTCCTGCTCCTCCACGGTTGTCCAAAATATCTGTAGGGGGCATCATGCTGATACCAACCGTGGGAAATACTTAGGGAAGCTCCCCTCCATCCTCTGATGGCAAGAGTTTTCCTACTTCAGAAGCATGGGTGGTTTCCCCCCCTACATTCCCTATAAAAAGAACACGCCACTTATTTCAAATTTTGAAATCCTCCTGCCTTTGCTATTGTTCAGACAACTTTTGGCAGATCCCTCCATCCCGTTGTAAATAATAGATGTTTAATTTGCAAGGAGCAAAGCTCTCCTCCCCGACTCCTGGCAGGCTTTCTGCATCAGCTGCATCTCATCTGGCTGTAATTCATCCTGCTGGCTCAGCATCCGGACTGGCAGCCTGCGTTTTCTTTCCCCTTCCCATGCTTGGCGCGCCAAACTCCATCTCTGCACACCTCGCCGCACTGCGGAAGGAGGAGGAAAAGCAAGAGGGGGCAGCGGGGAATTTGCAGGGTTTGAATGATGGATAGAGCCGGGGCTGTTTTTCTTAAAATATGTTTAGGGGTACTCAAGAAAATCACCTATTTAGAGTTCACATCAGGAAAAATAAATATGGTAAATGGACCAAGGTACAAAGATTCACAGGATGCGGGTGGCGCTGTGGGTTAAACCACAGAGCCTAGGACTTGCCGATCAGAAGGTCGGCGGTTCGAATCCCCGCAACGGGGTGAGCTCCAGTTGTTGGGTCCCTGCTCCTGCCAACCTAGCAGTTTGGAAGCACGTCAAAGTGCAAGTAGATAAATAGGTACCATTCAGGTGGGAAGGTAAGCGGCGTTTCCGTGCGCTGCTCTGGTTTGCCAGAAGTGGCTTAGTCATGCTGGCCACATGACCCGGAAGCTGTACGCCGGCTCCCTCGGCCAGTAAAGCGAGATGAGCGCCGCAACCCCAGAGTCGGCCACAACTGGACCTGATGGTCAGGGGTCCCTTTACCATTACAAAGATTCACAAAATGTTTAAGGATCTGCGTACCCCCGTGTGTCCCCAGGAAAAAAAGCACTGGATAGAGCGATGGTACCATGTATTTTGAACATGGTAACGGTCATAGGAACACAACTGGCAAACTGGGTTGTCAGGTTATGTTTTCGAGAGAATCGGAATTAGAATGTTATCCCCGTGGTGTGTTGTTTGTTGAAATAAGATTTCATTAAAACTTTTTCATAATACAAGAAGATTAAAGAAACTAATGCAAATAAAGACAGAGAGATAGAGAGACACCAAAGGGAAACCAAAAGAGAGAGAAGAAATGGAAATTTTAAAAGATGATGTTTTCAGATACATTTGGCCCATTGAGTGTTGAGCAGCTGCAGGAAAAGTGTGGAAAAGTGACCTTGCCTATACTTTTGCAGGAAAATGTCACCAATCCACCTTAAATTCTTTGCTGAGCTTCAGCAGCCAGGCATTTTTAGGAAATGTGTGGAGTGTTTATTTCTTTACAGTGGTACCTTCGTTTTTGAACTTAATCCATTCTGGGAGTCCATTCGGCTCCCAAAACTGTTTGAAAACAAAGACGCGGCTTCCGATTGGCTGCAGGAGCTTTTTGCACTCAATCAGAAGCTGCGTCAGATGTTCAGCTCCCACAAAACGTTCGCAAACCAGAACACTTACTTCCGGGTTTGTGGCGTTCAGGAGCCAATTTGTTCAGCAGTCAACCCATTCAAGAACCAAGGTGCCACTGTATTGTAAATTTAGCCTTACACTGCAAGCCTTTACATGTCTACTCAGAAGTAAGTCGCAATGTATTCAAGAGAGCTTACTTCCAGGTAACTGGGTAAAGACTGGGCAGCCTTATAGTGCAATCCTAAGTATTTTCTCTTAGAAAGTCCTACTGAGCTCAATAGGATTTACTCTTTGGTATGTTCCTGATCATTCTCACAGTTTCTATTATTATTATTATTATGTTGTTGTTGTTGTTGTTGTTTAGTTGTTTAGTCATGTCTGAATCTTCGTGACCCCCTGGACCAGAGCACGCCAGGCACTCCTGTCTTCCACTGCCTCCTGCAGTTTGGTCAAACTCATGCTGGTAGCTTAGCTTCGAGAACACTATCCAACCATCTCATCCTCCGTCGTCCCCTTCTCCTTGTGCCCTCCATCTTTCCCAACATCAGGGTCTTTTCCAGGGAGTCTTCTCTTCTCATGAGGTGGCCAAACTATTGGAGCCTCAGCTTCAGGATCTGTCCTTCCAGGGAGCACTCAGGGCTGATTTCCTTCAGAATGGAGAGGTTTGATCTTCTTGCAGTCCATGGGACTCTCCAGAGTCTCCTCCAGCACCAGAATTCAAAAGCATCCATTCTTCGGCGATCAGCCTTCTTTATGGTCCAGCTCTCACTTCCATACATCACTACTGGGAAAACCATGGCTTTAACTAGACGGACCTTTGTTGGTAAGGTGATGTCTCTACTTTTAAAGATGTTGTCTAGATTTGCCATCGCCTTTCTCCCAAGGAGCAGGCGTCTTTTAATTTCGTATTATTATTATTATTATTATTATTATTATTATTATTAATCACAGCTTTTTCCCTGACAGGGACTCAATTTAGCTTACCAATTTTTTTTATTTAATTCCATTTATCTGCGGAAGGTGTTGTACACAATCCCTTTCCTTGTACATTTTTTTTTCTTCACAACAACCCTGAGAGGTAGCCTGAGAGGTTGTCATTGGCTCAAGGTGACCAGTGTTGATGTGTATGTGATGTCTATGATTCCATCAACGGTGTCTCCGAAAAATTTTACACATCACTTGGGAAGACAGGCAAACTCATGTCAGTGTACTAGGAGAAGCAAAGATCACCATTGTTGAAGCGATGATTCTTCAACATCAACTTCATTGGACTGGTCATGTTGTGCGGATGCCTGATGATCGTCTTCCAAAGCAACTACTCTATTCAGAACTTAAAAATGGAAAGTGTGGTGCTGGTGGTCAACAAAAGAGGTTTAAAGACTCTCTCAAGGCAAATCTTTTTGAAAATGTAGTATGAACACCAACAACTGGGAATCACTGGCCTGTGAGTGCTCCAGTTGGAGAACAGCCTTTACCAAAGGTGTCATGGGCTTTGAAGACACTTGAACTCTGGACACAAGGGAGAAACGTGCTAAGAGGAAGGCACATCTGGCAAATCCACACTGTGATCAACTCCTGCCCAGAAACCAATGTCCCCACTGTGGAAGGACGTGTGGCTCCAGAATTGGCCTCCACAGTCACTTACGGACTCATTGTTAAAACCGTGTTTATGGAAGACAATCTTACTCGGCTACGAGGGATTGCGAAAGAAGAAGAAGCTATTTCTTTTTCTTCACACGTTAGAAAGCATGCACCACTATAGCTCCCCTTCCATGCAATGGGATGAAATCCTGACCACTGCCCCTCCCAGGCTACCACCACCACTGAAGCAGCCCAGGCCCCCAGAGATGATTTGGGCAAACTCCAAGAGATATTAGCAGCTCCGACGAATTTCTCGGATCAAATTGCCAAGGCTGCTGAAAGCTTTGGCCGGCCATTTCAAAGGGATCAACAACATCTTTCTGGGTCTGGGTTTTTTTAAAGCGTTTCTCATGTCGAAAAACAAAACCCTCCAGCTGCCGGCCCTTGCGCAATCCCCATATGCTGCGCCTCGAGGCCTGTGATGGCTAATGCATCCCAGGGCAGCCTCTCATTGGGGGAAAACTGTGCCGGGCCTGATTCTGACAGGGAGTCGGAGAAAGCTCTGTTGACCGAGTGCCAGGAACGCCTCTTGAGCAGGCCAGCTCGTTCATTGTTTAGTCGTTTAGTTGTGTCCAACTCTTCATGACCCCCTGGACCAGAGCACGCCAGGCACTCCTGTCTTCCACTGCCTCCCGCAGTTTGGTCAAACTCATGCTGGTAGCTTCGAGAACACTGTCCCACCATCTCATCCTCTGTCGTCCCCTTCTCCTTGTGTCCTCCATCTTTCCCAACATCAGGGTCTTTTCCAGGGAGTCTTCTCTTCTCATGAGGTGGCCAAAGTATTGGAGCCTCTGCTTCACGATCTGTCCTTCCAGTGAACACTCAGGGCTGATTTCCTTCAGAATGGATAGGTTTGAACTTCTTGCTGTCCATGGGTCTCTCCAGAGTCTCCTCCAGCACCATAATTCAAAAGCATCAATTCTTTGGCGATCAGCCTTCTTTATGGTCCAGCTCTCACTTCCATACATCACTACTGGGAAAACCATAGCTTGAACTATACGGACCTTTGTTGGCACGGTGATGTCTCTGCTTTTTAAGATGCTGTCTAGGTTTGTCATTGCTTTTCTCCCAAGAAGCAGGTGTCTTTTAATTTTGTGGCTGCTGTCACCATCTGCAGTGATCATGGAGCCCAAGAAAGTAAAATCTCTCACTGTTTCCATTTCTTCCCCTTCTATTTGCCTACCTTTTTTCGCCTACCTCGTAGCAAATTGTCACAACTTTTAGGTATTGGCAGTTAGGCATTGGAATATGTTTGTGTATTGGAGGGCAGGGTGTGGCCATCGCCTACCCCTCCACTTTATGGGTATTCCGGTAAAAGGAATCCAGCAGTCGTGGATCCTGTCCGACGCCCCTGATGGTGGCTAGGGCCATGGCACGACCCCCGGTGACATCAGGGGGAGCTTCCAGTAGTATTTGCATCAACAGGCTCCTCCCACTGGTGGTTAACCCTCATTAGACTCACCCCTCCCTGAGGGGATGGAGTCACGCTCTGTTGTTTTATCCAATGCCTAAGCCAATACCTCTCACATGCTGTAATCAATAAAGTTGTGGCCTTTTTTAGCCCATTAACCTAATATACTGTGTCCATGGATGGTTGGATAGTGTTTTTGAGGTTACCAGCATGAGTTTGACCAAACTGCGGGAGGTAGTGGAGGACAGAGGTGCCTGGCGTGCTCTGGTCCATGGGGTCATGAAGAGGCGGACACGACTAAACGACTAAACAACAACAACAACTGTGTCCATGTGTCTTTCTTATCCCCAAGCGGGTGGCAGGTCCTTGAATCACCTTGATCCCAGACCGAACGAGACCCCTCCTTTCTTCCGCCATCCAGCCCCTCTCTCCCACCCCCAGCAATAAAACAAACCCACGTAATTCTGCAGGAAAAGGGTTATCGCTTCATGTCAGGCGGACGGTTGGGGTGGGTGTATGGGGAGCGGGGAGGCGGGGAGATAATTATCCATTGTGAATCCTCCCGGCTTTTGTCTCCCTCTGAAGGGCTATTAAGTGACCCAGGGTGGCTGCAGACAGATACCTGCAGACAAAAGGATCAAGGGGAGAGAGCACAAAGCCCCCTGTGTCACCGTTCCCCACCCTCGGTGCAGCTGCAGGAGACACAGACCAGGTGGTTCCAAAGGCCCCTTTTGTCTGAAGCTGTCAGGATGGAGAAGCTGATTCATCTCCTGTTCCATCCCCAAACTCTCTGTCAGCTGCGTCAAGAAGACATCTCTTTCCCCCACCCCTCCATCTCTTCTCTCTCTCTCTCTCTCTCTCTCTCTCTCTCTCTCTCTCGTCTGCCCCTCCTTGGCCCCCGCCCACCCGATCAGGAAGTCTGCAATGACATGCCTATGCCTTAAGCTCCCTTAATGTGGTCCGGGGTTTAAACACTTCATGTCGAAAGTGGGTAATTGCTGTCGGTGGGCTTTTAATAGCTGACACAGGTGCCTTTGAACAAAGGTCAGGAATCAAGTGCATCTCTCCCGGAGAGCCTTTTTCTGGCTTGCGTGCCCCCCAACCATCCCCATGCTCCTCCACCAGCAAACGTATCTACCACCCCACCCCCAAAGAGGACAGCTCTTATTATTATCAAGGGCCCCTCAGGAGCCTGGAGGGAACTGTTACTCATTTAGGCCTGCGTGTTCCAAATAAGAGGGGAAAACAGAGCCACATGTGCGATGGGTCCCTCCGACTCTCCCCCATTGCCCCCCAGCGGAGCTGCACCACAGAAAAATAGGTGGTCACAAAAGGCAATCTCTCTCTCTCTCCCTCTCTCTCTCTCTCTCTCCTGTTAATTGAATCATCTGCTCCTTTCAACCAGAGTCGGGAATGGAGGAGAGTTCGCCGCAGGACGAAAGGGCAGAGAGAAGAACTTTGGGAATACATCGGGGCTTTCTGGGATAAGGAAACCAAAAGAAATGGTTAGGTATTATTTGTTTTGTTGCATTTATCACTGGAGTGAAATTCACGGCATGTAATGGCTTGAAGGAAAATATTATGAAAATGATATATAGGTGGTACATGACCCCAGTCAAGCTTGCAAAAATATACCACTTGCCAGATAATAAGTGTTGGAAATGTAAAGAAACTGAGGGAACATTCTTTCACCTTTGGTGGACGTGCCCAAGGGTTAAGGCTTTCTGGGAGATGATATATAATGAATTGAAAAAGGTATTTAAATATACCTTCCCTAAGAAACCAGAGGCCTTTCTTTTGGGCATTGTTGGCCAAATGGTGTTAAAGAAGGATAGAACTTTCTTTATGTATGCAGCAACAGCAGCAAGAATACTTATCGCAAAACATTGGAAGACACAAGATTTGCCCACCCTGGAAGAATGGCAGATGCAACTGATAGACTACATGGAATTGGCGGAAATGACTGGCAGAATCCGAGACCTGGGAGAAGAGCTAGTGGAAGAGGACTGGAAGAAATTTAAAGACTATCTGCAAAAGCATTGTAAATTGTATGAATGTTAGAATGATGCGGGATATAAAGATAATATGGTTTTAGTGATATAGCTAAAAGGTGTATGTAAAAATGGTTTACAGAACAAAGGTGAAGTCAGATTAATATTATGCCAAACTTAAACAACATGGAAAAATGGGGAAAAATTGGAGGCATAATAGTTGAAATGTATAATATGAATTAAGATTTGAAAGAAGGTGAGGTATTGCTGAATAAGATTTTGTAAAAGGGAACACAGAAAAGGGAGATGCGAGGGAGTCTGGAAAGAGGATTATGAGAATAATATCTAAGAATTTGGCTTTTTCTTTTTTATGACTTTTTTCTTTTGCCTTTTAGGATGGGTTTTTTATTCTGTTTTTCCGTTGTTTGAATGGTGTTTTTTCTTTTTTCTTACTCTGTGCTGTAAAGTTTGTTTTATTGTTGGAAACTTTAATAAATATCTTTTTTAAAAAAAAATATTTGTTTTGTTGCATTTATGATCTGCTTCCTAGAAAGGCAGAGGAAAACCGTGACCTGCTAGTTCCAGGGCTCCCAATGTGGGGCACACACACCGCAGGGGGCCAAATTTGATTTTTAAGGGGGGCAAATCGAGGAATGAGTTATTAACAGTGAATAGACTTTTAGGCTTCCTCGACGTGAATAGGAGTTCACTTTTTGAATAATAAGAATGATATGTCGCGGGGGCGGCATGAGGATTTTAGAGATGTTTTGGTGGGGCATGGCCAAAAAATGGTTTGGAACCACTGTGCTAGATCAAGCTAAAGATCCATCTCAGAGGAGGGCACAGTCCTCCCATTGAAAATGCCAAGCAATTGTTGTTGTTGTTGTTGTTGTTGTTGTTGTTGTTGTTGTTAAAGGTAAAGGGACCCCTGACCGTTAAGTCCAGTTGTGGCCGACTCTCCGGTTGTGGCGCTCATCTCGCTTTATTGGCCGAGGGAGCCGGCGTACAGCTTCCGGGTCATGTGGCCAGCAGGACTCAGCCACTTCTGGCGAACCAGAGCAGCGCACAGAAACGCCGTTTACCTTCCCGCCGGAGCGGTACCTATTTATCTGCTTGCACTTTGACGTGCTTTCCAACTGCTAGGTGGGCAGGAGCAGGGACCGAGCAACGGGAGCTCACTCCATTGTGAGGATTCGAACCGCCGACCTTCTGATCAGCAAGCCCTAGGCTCTGTGCTTTAACCCACAGCGCCACCCGCGTCCCTATTATTATTATTATTATTATTATTAATCATCATCATCATTAAAATCCCTTTGCAACATCTCGAAATTATCACTTGGCTGGGAGACTGCATTGCAAAATTCAGAGAAGTGCAAATTTCTAAGGCTGGCTGTCTTTCAGGCTGCATGCCCTTCTCATGAATACTAGTGTGCCATGGACCATGCCATCCTCTGGCTCTGAATTCCAGTTGATAGGAGTGAATTATTGGAGAGCACTGCTGAGTTTATGTCCTGCTTGCATGTTTGCCATCAGCATCTGTTAGGTCATGGTGAGACTGGGACGCTGGACTGGAGAGGTCTTTGGTCTGATTCAGCAGAGCTTTTCTTACAATAGTTAGAACAATGATCACGGACTGCCCCAAGGAAAAACAAATGAGAACCTGAATCTTGGCTGATTTGTTTTTATTTAACTAATTAGGAAAAATGCCGCATTATGACATTTTTCCAAACTACCTCATATATCTTACATAGTGTTTCTTCCTGTGACCTTTGTGTGTGAAAGAAAATCAAATCCATTTAACTAAATCAGTATTTACATTCAAAATTAAGGAGTGGCAAAGCCAATAAGAGGGGGGGGCTGAACTTACAGAATGCCTCGCAAGACGGAAAACCCGCTAGATGAAAGGGTTTTCTGTTTTTGAGTTGCTTCGCAAGACGAATTTCCCTATGGGCTTGCTTCGCAAGACGAAACGTCTTGCTAGTCTTGCGATTTTTTTCCGATTCCCCCCCCCCTTTTTCTAAGCCACTAAGCCGCTAATAGCCTTTTAGCAGCTACGCCGCTAAGCCTTTAATAGCCGCTAAGCCGCTAAACCGCTAATAGCGCTAATCCACTAAGCCGCTAATAGGGTTGCTTCGCAAGACGAAAAAACCGCTAGACGAAGAGACTCGCGGAACGGATTCTTTTCATCTTGCGAGGCACCACTGTATAGGAAGCCTGAAAATTTGTTTATCTATATACCATGGGTAAGCAAACTAAGGCCCGGGGGCCGGATGTGACCCAATCGCCTTCTCAATCCGGCCCACGGACGGTCCAGGAATCAGCGTGTTTTTACATGAGTTGAATGTGCCCTTTTATTTAAAATGCATCTTTGGCTTATTTGTGGGGCATAGGAATTCATTCATTTCCCCCCAAAAAAAACTAGTCCGGCCCCCCACAAGATCTGAGGGACAGTGGGCCAGCCCCCTGCTGAAAAAGTTTGCTGACCCCTGCTATATATGCACAGCATACAGTAGTACCTCGGGTTAAGAACTTAATTCGTTCTGGAGGTCCGTTCTTAACCTGAAACTGTTCTTAACCTGAAGCACCACTTTAGCTAATGGGGCCTCCTGCTGCCGCCCCATGATTTCTGTTCTCATCCTGAAGCAAAGTTCTTAACCCAAGGTACTATTTCTGGGTTAGCAGAGTCTGTAACCTGAAGCGTCTGTAACCTGAAGTGCTGACTCTGGGGTTGTGGTGCTCATCTCACTTTACTGGCCGAGGGAGCCGGCGTACAGCTTCCAGGTCATGTGGCCAGCATGACTAAGCTGCTTCTGGCGAACCAGAGCAGCGCATGGAAATGCCATTTACCTTCCCGCCGGAGCAGTACCTATTGATCTACTTGCACTTTGACGTGCTTTTGAACTGCTAGGTTGGCAGGAGCAGGGACGGAGCAACGGGAGCTCACCCCATCGCGGGGATTCGAACCGCCGACCTTCTGATCAGCAAGCCCTAGGCTCTGTGCTTTAACCCACAGCGCCACCTGCGTCCCTATGTCCCTATGTGTAAAGTTGGGGCAGAGCAATTCTATACTCATATTGTACCGAGATTGAATATTGCCACTTCCTGGAGTGAAGCAGGTGAAAGCCATTGAATTGCTCAGGTTTCGCAGCTAGGGGACCGACAACCCTGACTTGAGATATTTGCTCTTGACCACGCTCATTCTGGGCTGCAACTCCAGCTTGGTCGAGTAAGGGTCAAAGATGCTCTTAGATCCCCACCTCCCATGTGTGACCGGTGGTGATATGTGTGAGAGAGTCAAAAGAGGTGATGTTCACATGGCCTCCAAAGCCTTCTCTGTGATCTAAACTAGTTTGACCTCTCATCATGGCATACCTAACACCTGTGTTTTCCTTAAAAGTCTTGCCTCAGTGCTCCCAGCTGGTGACTTCAGTGGCGCAATGTCAGCAGGAACCAGCCGGGTTCTCAGACATGATTCCAGCAAGGGATTTTCAGAAAGTTTTCCTGGTCCAGGCCCACAATGACACCGCCTGGACAGCTCTCATACTGACCTCCGTCACAGATGTGGACTGCTAAATAGCTCTGCAACTTAGTTTCCCCCAACATGGTGCCACCAGGAACCCCTTTAGTGCCCACCAAGACTCCCTGTTCCTCCCAGATTTATTAAATTAGTTAATGGTTTTCTCCCCGAAAGTGGCGTAATAGCTGAGGCGATAAAATCGGAAAATATTGAATAATTGTTAGCAGATAAAATGGAATCAAAATACTTCAAGAAGCTTTCAGAAAAGATGAATGGAGATCCCATATATATGTATGAATTTGGTAGCCACCTAAGAAAATAAAATAAATTTGCAAAAATGACTCTTGATTTCTGAGAATCCTCCGGAAAAATAATCTCTCAAAGGACCTGTTGATGGCATTTTACCATTGTTGAGAGTGTATTAACTTATGGTCTGTGTGTGTGGTTTGGGAGCTGCACGGTCAGGGGGAAAACAATGCTGTCTAGGATTGTAAAGACTGCGGAGAGAACAATTGGGTGCACTCTTCCCACTTTGGATCAAATCTATGCTTCCATGTGCTATAAGAAAGCTGCAGAGATAGCGCAGGATAGTGCGCACCTCGGAAATGATCTCTTTCAGCTTCTGCCTTCTGGAAGAAGGTACAGAGTTATAAAGACTAGGACTAGCCGCCTGAGAAACAGTTTCTATCCAAATGCGATTTTGGTTTTAAACACCGTGTAAGGTAGTCTCTATTGGAGTATACTATATTTAATTATGGGGTATCAGAGTTTTTAGGGGGTTAGCCAGGCTGGGATAGCAGGCTTGTTGGTTTTTGAATGTCTGATGTAGATTTTTTCAATTTCGTTGTTCTGTATGGGACAATGACAATGAAGATTATCGTACCTTGAGTATTCAGGCATTTGTACCTTGCAGTTCGAAAGCACGCAAGAGCAAATAGATAAATAGGTACCACTGCGGCGGGAAGGTAAACAGCTTTCCGTGCGCTCTGTCTTCCGTCATGGTGTCCCATTGCGCCAAAAGCAGTTAAGTCCTCTGGCCACATGACCCAGAAAGCTGTCTGTGGACAAACACTGGCTCCCTCGGCCTGAAAGCAAGATGAGCGCAGCAACCCCATAGTCGCCTTTGACTGGACTTAGCCGCCCAGGGGTCCTTTACCTTTATCTTACTTACCTTTTACACAGTCAACATCACTTGCATACAAGCCAACTCCTAGGGGCCGAAAGGTCTTCAGCCCCCCAATAAATTATTTGAGGGGGTCAGGCTCCCCAGAATTGATGGGCATTGCCATTCAAATGGGGTGTGTGCACTGCATCATGTGATCGATTTTGCGGGGCGGGGCTTACGCAATATTTTATTCAAGTTGGCACCGCAATCACCTGCACCAGGGACAGCCCCCCCCCCCCAATTTGCTCTCCTCTACTGAATATGTTGTGCATTCAGGGCCGGATAATGGGGCCCTTTATATGTCCAGCTGTCCTTTGTCAACAACAAATTGTTTAACTGAAATACAATTAAGAAGAAGTATATTAATAGTGAAGTAATTCTTAAGCTCTAACTTAAAATGATTTTTTATTCCTAATGAACTTAATAATGCAAACACATAGACATTTGGCAATAACAACAGTTCCTTTAGAAACACAGTTTACAAAGATTCATAATCTAGTCTCTAGAAACTTGCTATAACATGAAATAATAATAGGTATGGTGCAAACTGCTAATAATTATAAATAGCAGAATGTAGGCATCCTATATATAGAAAGGAGCAAACCAGTGATATTTGAGGGAGCAGGCTAGCAGGCGGGGCCCATGACTTACATCATAGGAGCCTACACAATACAAAACACTGTTGCCTCGGATATAGGATTACCAGGTTAATGTGCTAGATTAATAGGATAAAAAGGACTGACAAAACCCGGGACCAGGAGGAAGGGACGCTGGATGAAGATTGGATTGTTCTTATTTATTTTCTTTTTTATCATTAGGATTGTTTTATAAAATTGATGAATATTAGAAAAATGTTGAAATGAAATTACTTGGCTCTTGTAAAAATGCTTAAAGAATTAGGTAAGAATGTTATGGTTAAGAGAAGTTGGTAAAAATAAGATTTAAGTTTTAAATTTTAAGGTTTTTTATAAGATAAGATGAAAATAGAATAAGGTAATGTAATGACAGAATATTATGAATTATGGAAAGGATTTGCTGTGATTACTATTAATCAGGATACAAGAAAAGGGAGGAGGAGGAGGTCAAAGAAAGAAGGTATTGAAAGTGGAGAATTTGAGAATGATGGTTTTATTTTTATTTTCTGTCTTGTTTTTTTTTCTGTGTAATTAAAAAAAATTCAATAAATATCATTTTTTAAAAAACACTGTTGCTATATGTAGGTTTTATTTTATTTGTTTTTCATCTTATATTTTGGAAATGTGCATCCAGGGTGTTTCTTTTGTTTTGGGTTTTTTTGGGGGGGGGCAAGAGAGTGGGGCCCTAAGCTATAGCTTGTTTAGCTTATACGTAAATCCGGCACTGTGTGCATTACATTATTCACAAAAGCTTGTGTAACCCTCAGTCATCCGCGACACTTTGGGGAAAATGTGTGGGAATGTTCAGGGATGCAGGAGAGGATATATTGTTTGATTATAGCCTTTCCAACTTGTGTTAACAAGTTCACAATTTAGCAGAGGAACATTCCCCTTTTTAAACTCACAGCGAATGTGTTTGCTCAGGTTCGCTAAAGCCTCTGTAATAACTGTTCTGGTGTTTTCACCTTATTCCCTCATAAAAGATAAGACACGACAGAGTCTTCTATAAAAGTATAAAAAGAGTTTACTCACATTCTGTTCACAATCGGATCCCAGAAGGCAGACTTAGCTTAGAAAAGTAACATACACCTGGAAACTATCTCATAAGGAGACAGTCCCTTTATCCGCTCTTGACTGGAGGCCAAGAGAGCATCTTTGGCTAAGCAGATGTTGCTTCTTCGATGCATGTAGTCAAAGAGAGAGAGAGATGGCTGCCCTGCCCTGTGCTTTTGTCATTACCTGCACAGGTGAGGCCACGCCCACCTCTAGTCACATGCAAAGGAAGTCTGTCCCAGCCCAGAAGCAAACAGGAAGTTTACCTGCTGGCTGGACAAACCTTCCTCCCCATGTGTAAACATGTTCACTCTAGGAATGTTGTGCTTGACTGCTCTTGTGTTTCACATCCGACAAAATGTTCATTCCTAAGATCATAAGAAGAGCCTGGCTGCTGGATCAGGCCAATGGTTTATCTGGACCAACATCCTGTTCCCACAACGGCTGAGCAGGTGATCGAAGAGGAAACCCATAAGCAGGTGATTTTATTATTATTACAATCAATCAGTGTATACATTTTATTCAATAAATAGTTTAGGAATAAGAAAGCATCCACAATAAAACAATTTCACATGTCAATGCAATTAAAACAACTTCGAATCCAATAGTGAGGCTGACTGGGGCAAAATCCTCCCTTCTGAAGTCTTGTTGAAAGAGAGAGGTGCTTTGGGTGGCCGCGAACGTTCATCCACAAATGTTCATCCTGCTCAGAGTAGGTCCATTGAAATCAATGGGCATGACTAACTTAAGTCCGTTAATTTCACTGGGTCGACTCTGAGCGAACCTTAGCTGGATCCTTGGTCTCCGTGCTGTGATTTAAGTTTGTTAAAAAAATATTTTATTTTATAGAGAGGTCTTTCGAGGGCACAGTTTTGAGTCCAGACTTGGAAGACCGGCCAGATATTTTAAAACGAAAATAGCACAAAAATGAAAATACAGAGCGATTGGAGTAAATGTTTGGTCCGCTGGGCTTCTCGTTTGAGAAAGGTAGAACATCGTTTCTTTCAAAACTCCAGCTCTTTGTTGCGGTTAGGATGGTAAATCTATTAGCAGAGCTGAGGCACTTAACAAGTTGAGCGGCTGAAGGGAGAGCCCTTCTGGATTTGGGGCCTGTCTGCAAACCTCTCCGAGTGACGAGTTTTTCTGAGAAGGCCCACCACCCGCCATGACCATCAGGGATTTTTATTTTTCTTATTTCCTCAAAACTGTAAAGATGGATGTCACCCGTGGGCTTAAAATGCAAGGCTTGGCTCCGTCCAGGAACCTTGTTTTCAAAGGCACTGATGCAGCGAAGAGTAATTTCTATCAGTGCATCGTTCCTAACAAGGCCACGAGAAAGGATGTTAATTTGAGTACAGGACCTGTTTTCTCCGGGTTAGGAACTGTTTTCTGTGTCAAGGCTCAGTCACAGAATGTGTGAGGAAAGGGTGATGGCTGCCATTAGAGCATGCGCAAAGCGCATTTCTGTACCCAACAAGTAATGGCTGCTTATTTGGGGATAAAGGGTAATATTCAACTAAGTTCTAAGTTCTACTCAAAGTATACCAATTGAAGCTAATTGGCATAAGTAAGTTAGCATTTCAACATTCTTCTTCTTCTTCTTCCTCTTCCTCTTCCTCTTCTTCTTTATCCTCCCTTCACCCTAAGGTCCCAGAGTGGGCTACAACAATTTAAAACTTCAAGAACTCTTATCAGTTGCAGGATTTTGAAATCAGCTCAGCTTAGGAATCTGCTGTGGACTTTATCACAGCAAGGATTTTGACTCAAAGAACCCTCTCTGGGATCAGAGAAAGCAAAGACTATTTTTAACAACTGTAAATAGAGGTATATTGGTGGCACATGCTGGTGTTGGCCTAGTAGAGACAACTCTGCGAAACAGCTGTTTTTTGTGGTGAGCTTAACCGCTTGGCTGAGCTTCTGCAGCGCATACACCCCACAACCCCAACAAATGGGAGTGAGAAAAGGTGCTCACCTGAGGATCTTAGCACCTGGGTGGGTTTGTATAGGGAGACATGGTCTCTCCGGTAGCCTGGAGCCAAGCTATATATAACAAGCCCAGCTGCTAACAACAGAACCATAGAATCATATAATTGTAGATTTGGAAAGGACCCCAAGGATCATCTAGTCCAACCCTTTGCAATGCAGAAATCTCAGCTAAATCATCCATGACAGATGGCCATCCAACCCCTGCTTAGAAAACCTACAAGGATGGAGAGTCCACAACCTCCAGAGGGAGTCCGTTTCACTGTCAAACAGCTCTTACTGTGAGAAGGATCTTCCTGATGTTTAGTTGGAATCTCCTTTCTTGTAACTTAAATCCACTGAATTGAGTTCTACCCTCCAGAGCAGGGTTTTTGGAGGTTTTTAAGCAGAGGTTGGATGGCCATCTGTCATAGATGACTCTTAGTCTTCCAACTCTACAACTCTATTATTCTATGATTTCACGTGACAGCCCTTAAGATATTTGAAGGTGGCTAACATATCTGGTGCTTGAGAAGACTCTGGAGAGTCCCATGGACTGCAAGAAGATCAAACCTATCCATTCTAAAAGAAATCAACCCTGAGTGCTCACTGGAAGGACAGATCGTGAAGCTGAGGCTCCAAGACTTTGGCCATCTCATGAGAAGAGATGACTCCCTGGAAAAGACCCTGATGTTGGGAAAGATGGAGGGCACAAGGAGAAGGGGACGACAGAGGACGAGATGGTTGGACAGTGTTCTCGAAGCTACCAGCATGAGTTTGACCAAACTGCAGGAGGCAGTGGAAGACAGGAGTGCCTGGCGTGCTCTGGTCCAGGGGCTCACGAAGTCGGACACGACTAAATGACTAAACAACAACAAATTTCCTCTCAGTCTCCTCTTTTCCAGTAACAAACCAATAAGAGATGAACCAATAAGAGATTTAAATGCAGTATCGGCATTCGGAAGTAATTGCATGAGGAAAGAAGGGGAAGGAGGAAATGTTTGTTAGAAGGCCTTACAGACAGAGCCGGCCCTCCCAGGAGGCAAAGTGAGGTAGCTGCCTCAGGCGGCAAATACTGGAGGGTGGTGAATGGGCAGAGCTGTGCATGCATACAACTTGTGGCATATCCTGCACCTCCTAAGCTGATCTTAGCTCAGGTGCAACTGAAGATATGAAGTAAGATTCAATTGCCATTCCCTGGGCATCCTTTTCTCCTTTGCCTCAGGCTGCAAAACATCTTGAACCAGCCTTGCACTCTGCCCACCCCTAATGAAAATGTGGGTCTTGTTTACTTCCCAACAATGAACATCACACTTGTGTGGGTTCCCCCCCCCCCCCCCCGAAAGCCAAATTGATACTCTCTTCTAATTCTCTACCTCATTTTCTAGGAAAAGGTTCAGGGAGCTTTTTTAAAAATACCCGAAACAACTGGTAACAAATGATTCATTTCCTCTGGCGCTTTTTAAACATTTATTTTTAGTCTTTATTGACCAAGAAGCTGCTCTGGCCCACACTCCCTCCTTCACCTGCTCATGCATATTGGGCCGGCAAAACTCGATCTCCCCTCATCTCTCAGGCCAGAGGCCTTCAAACCACAGGTCACTGCAGCTTTCTAAACACCCTCAGGGAGCCAAAGCTCTTTCTCCGAGAGCGCCAGACGAAGTGAAATCTACCGTGCACGTTTATATGATGCTTAGCTCCACTTAGTCTTGTATTTTATTCCACATGAAGGATTTGCCTTTTCCTATTCACAAAACAATCTCACAGGGCGCTTTGAGCAAGAATTAACCAGTGAGGAATGTGGAGGGAGATGTCGTTCCTAAATGTCTTTGCCGTTCCTTCGTGCACAGGGGAAGGAATAAAGATCAGCTAAGAAGAACAATATTAAGGCAATCACAGAATCGTAGAGTTAGAAGGGACACCATGAGTCATTTTGGGGGACAGGAGGCAGGCAGGTGTGGGGGACTCCCTGGTCCTGAATGGGGTAACTGTGCCTCTGAAGGACCAGGTGCGCAGCCTGGGGGGCATTTTGGACTCACAGCTGTCCATGGAGGCACAGGTCCATTCTGTGTCCAGGGCAGCTGTCTACCAGCTCCATCTGGTGTGCAGGATGAGACCCTACCTGCCCACAGACTGTCTTGCCAGAGTGGTGCATGCTCTGGTTATCTCCCACTTGGACTACTGCAATGTGGTCTATGTGGGGCTACCTTTGAAGGTGACCCGGAAACTGCAACTAATCCAGAATGTGGCAGCTAGACTGGTGACTGGGAGCGGCCGCCGAGACCACATAACACCGGTCTTGAAAGACCCACATTGGCTCCCTGTACGTTTCCAAGCACAATTCAAAGTGTTGGTGCTGACCTTGAAAGCCCTAAACAGCCTCGGCCCAGTATAGCTGAAATAGCGTCTCCACCCCCCAGCGTTTAGCCCGGACACTGAGGTCCAGCTCTGAGGGCCTTCTGGCAGTTCCCTCCCTGCAAGAAGGGAGGTTACAGGGAAGTTGGCAGAGGGCCTTCTTGGTAGTGGTGCCCGCCTTGTGGAACGCCCTACCACCAGATGTCAAGGAGAACAACAACTACCAGACTTTTAAAAGACATCTGAAGGCAGTCCTGTTTAGGGAAGCTTTTAATGTTTGATGCATTACTGTATTTTAATATTTTCTTGGAAGCCGCCCAGAGTGGCTGGGGAAGCCCAGCCAGATGGGAAGGGTATAAATAATAAATTATTATTATTATTATTATTATTATTATTATTATTATTATTATTATTATTTAGTCCAACCCCCTGCTATTCAGGAATCTCAGCTAAAGCTTCCTGACAGATGGCCATCCAACGTCTACTTAAAAACCTCCATGGAAGGAGAGTCCACAACCTCCCAAGTGATACTTTTCCATCTCTTCCTGTCAGAAAGTTCCTATTGATGTTTGGTTGGAATCTCCTTTCTCGCAACTTGAAGCCATGGGTTCGAGTCCTACCCTCCAGAGCAGGAGAAAACAAGCTTGCTTTAAAATAATAAGTAAATAAATAAAAGTCGCACACCCTTCTCTAGTTGCGATTCTTTCATTAGATGACCCTTTGGGTTCCTTCCAATTCTATGATTCTAACATTCCTCCCTCAGATCAAAAGCCTTCTGTGGACGCAAGCAGCCTTTTTCATTTGCACAAGGCAAAATCCGGGATCCAGCTCATAGTAAAGAGGAAGAATGTGAACCAACTTCTCTGCCCCCATGTTATGTACTGAGTTGAATAGGATCCAAAATGCAGCAGTCTGATTGGTCCTAGAACAATGCAGCAGTATGATTGGTCTGCAGGAGCCACCCAATCCGGCTCCAGATGGAAGTGAATCCACAACCTGATTGGCCTACAGGAGAATTCTGGAATTAGCCAATCACGTGCAGCCCATTGTGTAAATAATGTATATAAAGCAGATACTTTGAGGGGACATTCATTCTGCCTCACCACTATGAGCTGAATAAACAGCATGAAATCCACTCTCGACTCTATTTCACCCCAGGAGCTTACACTGCAAAAAAGGGAAGTAATATTCAACAGATAACTGGCACAAATAAATCGTAAGATGTGAAATATCTAATGGCTGCTTGGGGGAAAATATTCAAACATCCAGAGCCTGTCTGGAGAACATCCAACATGAAAATTCAGAGGGGCGTTAGCAGGATCAAGCACATTTCACTTTGGACCTCGCGAGTTGCAACTGAGCAGGGCTTCAGGCTAGCTTCACGAGAGAACCTGCTAATGACATGATATTTTGCCATAGTCAGAAGGATAATTTGCCTTGTGGCTTCCTGTGTTTTGCTTCCAGGCAGCCCTGACCGAGAAGTGCTCAACTTCTCACCTTTGTCCAGAGGTTGATTGGAGGATCTGAAAACTCACTTAAAGGAGCCCGTGATATTTTTTTTTTCCACGCTCCCTCCGGCGAGCCAAACTTTGCAGCCCAGCTGGGTTTGCTGCTCTACGTACGCTTATCTGTTTTGGTTGTCAGAGTGACATATTTTCCCTTGATCTGCCATGGGAAAGTCATTTACACAAAGCAGGAAGGAAGCTGCATTGCAGGCGAGTGATGAAGGACTTGGCATAAGCCGCCTTCCCACTTTTCCAGAGCGCTTTCCGGAATCACACCACCACTGGGAATGGTGAAATCCTTTTGACACTGAGCTCAGAGCTCATTCCCGGCATCCATTTGCATTGCAATGCCATGTCTTAATCAGAGGAGGCTGGTCAGAAGGAAATAGGAAGAGGCTTCTGAATCAGGCCAATGGCTCATCTGGTCCCAAATGTCCTGTGGTCAGTCAGAGGTGTCATGGGAATTTTATGGTCTTAGATATATGGTAACCAACCAAGCACTTAGATAGATCAGCACAGGAAGACCGACCTGGAACCATTTTGATTCCTAAACTGAGTAAATGTTTTCTCTACAAGGACAAAGTGGGAAACCTCCCCATTGTCTCTTTCCTCACAAATCCTGTCTTAAAGGTAAAGGGACCCCTGACCATTAGGTCCAGTCATGACCAACTCTGGAGTTGTGGTGCTCATCTCGCTTTATTGGCCGAGGGAGCCGGCGTACAGCTTCCGGGTCATGTGGCCGGCATGACTAAGCCGCTTCTGGCGAACCAGAGCAGCGCACGGAAACGCCGTTTACCTTCCCGCCAGAGCGGTGTCTATTTCTCAACTTGCATTTTGACATGCTTTTGAACTGCTAGGTTGGCAGGAGCAGGGACCGAGCAATGGGAGCTCACCCCGTCGCGGGGATTCGAACCACCGACCTTCTGATCGGCAAGTCCTAGGCTCTGCGGCTTAACCCACAGCGCCATCCGCGTCCCTGTCTTAAGGGCACATTTAAGATATGAATAGGGTGTGAGCCTGTGACCTGGCCCAGGAACTAAGTATTTATCATTACAAAGGAATGGCCAGGCTACCCAGGAAATCCAATCAAGTGACCTGCCAGACAGGAGAAAAACAACGACAGGAGAAAAACAACATTCAAATTTCTGTTTTAAGACCGCCTTTTCTGTGATGTAGGTATGATGTATCTGAGGGGTGGTCTTAGGTTACACCCTTTCTGTGATGTATGATGTTTCTGGGGGTGGTCTTGATCTACAGGGTGGCAATTTCAAAAGTCTTTATAAGGCCTTGCGCACCATTTTTCTGGGTTCCTCCTCTCTCCTGCGGGTGAGGGGAGCACCCTGTTGCAACAGATCAATAAAGATCAAGCTTACTAGCTGTTTGGCTTCTCAATATTCTCTGGTTGGCCTCTGTTATTCTCTCCTACCAATAGGGAACCTATGTAAGGACTCTATATGGGCTCTTGGATACCCCATAAGGGAAGAAGGGCAATTTTTATTTGCAACAGAGGCTTGTAGGAAACCAGCAAGCAGGGCCCAGGCACAAGGCCACACTCCATAGCTGTCAACCGTCCCTTATTTGGCGGGAAACTCCCTTATCCCAGCGCCATTTCCCGCTGCTGTCCCGGATTGATGATGTCCCTTAAATTTCCCTGGTTTCATGCTCGCCCGGCTCGGGAGGGAAGCAGCGGCTCGGGCTCCTCCGCCTCAAGAGAGAGAGTGCGAGAGAGAGCGCATGAGCTGCCACATCTCCGTCTCTCCCTCCCCCCCCCCGGGGCGCATCGTGAGGAGACAGGTGGCGGTAGGTAGGCAGGCAGCCCCTCTCTTGCGAGACTTCCGCCGCGCTGCCAGGGGAAGCTGGAGGCGGCAGCGGCGGCTGAGGAGGCAGCCTGAGGGAGGAGGAAGAGGAGGGGATGGGGAGCGACGCAGAAGGGCGGCGCTCCAGCGGCCGCCATGGCGCCGCAACTGCCTCGTGACGGGCTCGCGGGCGGCGTGGGCAAGAGTCTCTCTCCCTCTCTCTCGGGCGGGGAAGGGCCGATGGAACTCCTCACACCAGGACGACGGCAGCCCCGACGTGCTGCTTAGCATACCCCCCAACCAGTGCAGCATCTTAATGTAGTGATTTCCCCCTCTGGATCCCTTTCATAACTCTATTTTTATAAATCCTTTGTCCATCCATAGTTCAAATTTTTACTACAAGTTTTCTGTCAATCCTACCAATGTATGTAACTCTTTACATACAACTCTTTTCAAACAAATTATAAACTTTCCCCATTCTTTATTAAAGAGGTCCTCTTCCTGCTTTCTAATTCTGCCTGTAAGCGTTGCCATCTCGACGTCGTTCATCAGTTTTGTCTGCCACTCTTCTTTGGTGGGAGTTGTAGACCCTGTGGATCATCTAGTCCAACCCCCTGCAAAACACAGTCAGTGGCAGCCAAAGCAGCAGGGCTCCATCAGTGCCGGATTTCTGTATAAACTAAGCCAAAATCCCTTATTCTGGCTGCTGATCCCTTATTTTCGAGGCTGCTGGTCCCTTATTTTCAAATCTGTAAGTTGACAGCTATGCCACTCTCCCTTCCGGCAGTTCTCAGCAAATTCAAAAGCATCCAACAGTGGAGTCAGGGCACAGCCATTGACAATATTATTTCCTCCATGAATGTGTCCAATCCTCCACGTTCGTAGGCTCCTGTGGCAGGGAGTTCCACAGTCAAGCTACGTGCTGTATGAAGAAGTCTTTTGTTTTATCTGTCCTGAGTATTCCAAGATACAGCTTCATTGGCTGACCACGAGTTCTAGAATATTAAGAGAGCCAGTGTGGTGTAGTGGTTAAGAGCGGTGGACTCGTAATCTGGTGAACCGGGTTCGCTTCCCTGCTCCTCCACATGCAGCTGCTGGGTGACCTTGGGCCAGTCACACTTCCCTGAAGTCTCTCAGCCTCACTCACTTCACAGAGTGTTTGTTGTGGGGCAGGAAGGGAAAGGAGAATGTTAGCCACTTTGAGTTGTCTTTGTCCATGGAGTTTTCTTGGCAGGGATACTGGAGTGGCTTGCTGGTTCCTGCTCCAGGTGGATCACGTTTGGTCAAAACTCTCCACTATGACCTGTCCATCTTGGGTGGCCCTGCACGGCATAGCTCATAGCTTCTCTGAGTTATTCAAGCCCCTTCGCCACGGCAAGGCAGTGATACATGAAGGGAAGCTGAAGGCTCCAATACATTGGCCACCTCATGAGAAGAGAAGACTCCCTGGAAAAGACCCTGATGTTGGGAAAGATGGAGGGCACAAGGAGAAGGGGACGACAGAGGACGAGATGGCTGGACAGTGTTCTCGAAGCTCCCAGCATGAGTTTGACCAAACTGCGGGAGGCAGTGGAAGACAGGAGTGCCTGGTGTGCTCTGGTCCATGGGGTCACAAAGAGTCGGACACAACTAAATGACTAAACAACAACACCCGCTTTGAGACTCCTTAGGGTAGTGATAAAGCGGGATACTAAATCCAAAACTCTTCTAGAAAAACTTTTCTCAATAAACTTCTATCTTGACACCTCTTACTCATCTTGTCCCTAAACGAAGAAGTCCCCATCACTGCAACCTTTTATGGGCATAGCCAGAGGAGGACGGGCGGGGGGGGGGGGGAATTGCCCCTCCCCATCAAAATACTTAACTGAAACTAGAAATGGACTAGGCTTACTGAGTATGTGCAGAAAAACTGCATTGGGAAAAAAGGAGGAACTGCTGGAAAGGTTTTCAGCAAATCCAAGAAAACTTGTTTTAGTTTAGATTTTTTTAAAAAAACAAGGTGGAAAAAGGTGTGTTCTTTGTAGTTTTGCGAAACAGACTCATTAACCATATGATGCTTCGTGCTATGCCTACTAAGTCCAAACCGTTTTGCAGCATTTGGGTTCCGTTAATATTAGAGACAGGGGACACGGGTGGCGCTGTGGGTAAAAGCCTCAGCGCCTAGGGCTTGCCGATCGAAAGGTCGGCGGTTCGAATCCCCGCGGCAGGGTGTGCTCCCGTTGCTCGGTCCCAGCGCCTGCCAACCTAGCAGTTCGAAAGCACCCCCAGGTGCAAGTAGATAAATAGGGACCGCTTACTGGCGGGAAGGTAAACGGCGTTCCATGTGCTGCGCTGGCTCGCCAGATGCAGCTTGTCACGCTGGCCAGGTGACCCGGAAGTGTCTGCAGACAGCGCTGGCCCCCAGCCTCTTGAGTGAGATGGGCGCACAACCCTAGAGTCTGGCAAGACTGGTCCGTACGGGCAGGGGTACCTTTAGCTTTACCTTTAATATTAGAGACAATCTCCTTTCGTTTCACTGTGGTGGCTTGGTCAAATGGGGGTGGGGTTTTTCAGCTGAACCCCCAAAGCAAAACGAGAGGTGAAGGGTGGAGTAATGGGGGGGCAGCAGTGGGAAATTCAGGCCCTGCCTGAGTCTATATTTGCCAGGAAACTTTATCAAACCACCATCCTCTCCTCCTCCCTGCATAACCCTCCCAGTCATTTTTTTTAAATCAGGTTTCAACTGGTGTTGACTTGAATTGCAGCTCACTTATTAGAAAAGCTTGGACAGCCGATAACCTAACTGCCCACTTGTTCTTATCTCCATGAGGACCAGGAATCTGGCAAGTTGCTCTCTTCTGAAGAGGATCTGGCAGAAGCAGGGAGTTCGCTTCCCCCTTCACTGCCCTCATCTGCTGAGAGTGGCATGTGAGTCATGGGCGGGGGGTGGGGGTGGGCTTCCTCCTCTGGAGCTAAGAGAGCAATCTCCTGGGTATTCCAGGGGAGATAAGTCCCTAAAGAGCTGTGGAAACAGAGGCGACTTCTTCTGGAATGTTTTAGACTCAAATTGTTGTTGTTTAGTCGTTTAGTCGTGTCCGACTCTTCGTGACCCCCTGGACCAGAGCATGCCAGGCACTCCTGTCTTCCACTGCCTCCCACAGTTTGGTCAAACTCATGCTGCTGGCTTCGAGAACACTGTCCAACCATCTCGCCCTCTGTCGTCCCCTTCTCCTTGTGCCCTCCATCTTTCCCAACATCAGGGTCTTTTCCAGGGAGTCTTCTCTTCTCCTGAGGTGGCCAAAGTCTTGGAGCCTCAGCTTCAGGATCTGTCCTTCCAGTGAGCACTGAGGGCTGATTTCTTTCAGAATGGATCGGTTTGATCTTCTTGTAGTCCATGGGACTCTCAAGAGTCTCCTCCAGCACCAGAATTCAAAAGCATCAATTCTTTGGCGATCAGCCTTCTTTATGGTCCAGCTCTCACTTCCATACATCACTACTGGGAAAACCATAGCTTCAACTATATGGACC
Organism: Podarcis muralis; assembly: GCF_004329235.1. Lineage (NCBI taxonomy): Eukaryota > Metazoa > Chordata > Lepidosauria > Squamata > Lacertidae > Podarcis > Podarcis muralis. The sequence goes on from NC_041312.1 coordinate 5,543,072, forward strand.
TTTGTTGGCAAGGTGATGTCTCTGCTTTTTAAGATGCTGTCTAGGTTTGTCATTGCTTTCCTCCCAAGAAGCAGGCGTCTTTTAATTTCGTGGCTGCTGTGACCTCATGGGTAGAGACTTCATTTTATCTGTCCTGAGTCTTCCAGCGCTCAGATTCCTTAGATGCCCATGTATTCTAGTATTACAAGAGAGAAAACTTTTCACGATCCACTTTCTCCGTGCCAGACATCGTTTTCTAAACCTCTAGAGAGACTTTGCCAAAGCGGAAGTCACGTACCTGAAGATTTTACTCCACTACTTACTGGTGTGCTGAATCAAAAAGGATTTGAAATCTTCTTTTAATTTAAATTTCCCAGCTGAGACACCGATTGGGTATCTGATTGACTTTTTACCAGGGGACAAGTCCCTTTGCACTTCTGAAAAAGTGGCCTGTTTTGCCTTTAGAACAGCAATTTTAAGGAGAAAAGTTTGTGGAGATGCTAAGTCAAATTCTTCAGGGAAGCAAACTCTTGCCTGGTTCCAGTAATTACTTTAACTGTGTGGTGTGTTATGTTTTGTTCTATGTATCTTCCTTTTTTTATAATGTCTTCAGCTGCTCAAATGAATAATATTCTACAATATTTTACCTCAGACTTCTATCATGTTGCCTCCTTCACCTGTTTCATGGCTGCATAACAAAGGAGTGCTTGCAAAGTGTTTGCAAGACAATGCTGTATAAATATTAACCCTACCCAGAACAGATCTTGTGTAAGGTGTAAAGAGGCCCTGGCAGGTATAAGCCCAATCTGTGCGGGGGAAATTGTGATAATTATAGTGCTTGATGGGTGCGGGCTTTTAAGCCATAACAGAAAAGCCAACAGCTGTGGCTCACCCATCCCATTAAAATGTAATTTTTATTTTCATTTTTTAAAGCACCCATTGGTTTGACAGCATAAAATGGCTGTGTAAAGTGAGATTTGAATTGCCACCCCCTTAGGAGTCTGCAGATGTCTTTTTTCCAAAGGGGTGGGTTTCAAGGCTTGGCCGACGCTGGAAGTCATGTTCTTTGTTGAAAGATGCTGCATGCGGTCCATGTACCTCTCTCGACTGCAGTTTCCAGACGGGACATCTTTCATCCTAATCATCACACCCGAGGAGGGGAAGAAGATGTGGCTGCCAGACCCATTTTCTGCCCAAGGCCACACAATTTCCACTCATTCTCGTTCGATATCCAAAGCAGTAGACGTAGACAACTTCTTCTTCTTTGGCGATCACTTGTAGCTGAGTAAGATTGTCTTCAATGAACACAGTCTTAACAGTGAGTCTGTAAGCGACTGTGGAGGCCAATTCTGGATCCACACGTCCTTCCACAGTGCGGACATGGGTTTCCGGGCAGGAGTTGATCATGGTGAGGGTTTGCCAAACGTGCCTTCCTCCTAGCACGTTTCTCCCTTGCATCCTGAGTTCGAGTGTCTTCAAAGCCCATGACACCTTTGGTCAAGCCTGTTCTCCAACTGGAGCGCTCACAGGCCAGTGTTTCCCAATTGTCAGTGTTTATACTTCATTTTATTAAATTTGCCTTGAGAGAGTCTTTAAACCTCTTTTGTTGACCACCAGCTTTACGCTTTCCATTTTTAAGTTCGGAATAGAGTACAGTGGTACCTCGGGTTACAGACGCTTCAGGTTACAGACGCTTCAGGTTACAGACTCCGCTAACCCAGAAATAGTACCTCAGGTTAAGAAATTTGCTTCAGGATGAGAACAGAAATCGTGGGGCGGCAGCACAGTGGCAGCTGGAGGCCCCATTAGCTAAAGTGGTGCTTCAGGTTAAGAACAGTTTCAGGTTAAGAACGGACCTCCGGAACAAATTAAGTACGTAACCAGAGGTACCACTGTAGTTGCTTTGGAAGACGATCATCAGGCATCCGCACAACATGACCAGTCCAACGAAGTTGATGTTGAAGAATCATTGCTTCAACACTGGTGAATGTATACCAACACTGGTATACGTTTAAAGCGCTACTATGCCACTTCACATGGGACGCGGGTGGCGCTGTGGGTTAAACCACAGAGCCTAGGACTTGCCAATCAGAAGGTCGGCGGTTCGAATCCCCGCGACGAGGTGAGCTCCCGTTCCTCGGTCCCTGCTCCTGCCAACCTAGCAGTTTGAAAGCACGGCAAAGTGCAAGTAGAAAAATAGGTACCGCTCCGGCAGGAAGGTAAACGGCATTTCCGTGCGCTGCTCTGGTTCGCCAGAAGCGGCTTAGTCATGCTGGCCACATGACCCGGAAGCTGTACGCTGGCTCCCTCAGCCAGTAAAGCGAGATAAGCGCTGCAAACCCCAGAGTCGGCCACGACTGGACCTAATGGTCAGGGGTCCCTTTACCTTTATGCCACTTCAAATGAGGTTTGCCCCCCCAAAAAAATGCTGGGAGCTGTAGTTTGTTAAGGGTGCTCAGCATTGGTGGTGGGAGACCCCCGTTTCCCTCACAGAGCCACAATTCCCAGACTTCCCTGCAAAGAGGGATTGGTTGTTAAACAGCTCTGGAAACTGTGGCTCCATGAAGACAGGGGTCCCCTAAGAACTCTTGCCGCTCTTTTATCAAACTACAACTCCCAGGATTCCTTGGTGGAAGCTAAAGTGGCAACATAGTGCTTTAAATGCATCGTGTGGATGTTTCCTGTTTTATTCAGAGCCCTCCGACTCAGCGCTGTCTTTAGCATATGCGCCGCCGGGGTGCAAAGGTCTGCGCAGCGGCCCCAAATTTAGTTTAGCCCCCAAATTGGCCCCAAAAACGTAACATAATATTTTGATGTAAGAGTTAATTTCACATGCACGGCACCGTTGTGAATGACAAGCACCACCGCTAGTGCAGCGCGTCTTTGGTTAATGAGCACACAGTCAAAAGTCCATTAGTGAAACTGTAAGTATACATTTCGGTAATACCTAAGTATATATGTATTTTGTTTTTCTAGCTTGATCAAAATTATTTAACAGGTAGATAGTTAAGAGCACCCCCCAGAATTTGACACCCGGGTGCCCTTGCACCCCTGAGTAAAGACGGCCCTGCTTCAACTGTTCTAAGGTTGGGGCACTTATATCAGCTGAGATTTCCTGTGAGGATTTCCACAGCCTCAAAGGACGGAAGGCAGGCATTCGGAAGCTTTGCTGCTTCTGATTGCAGAGTGCAAAGGATTGACAACCTAGCTAGTAGCCATGAATTGGATCCTCCAAAAGAGAATCTAGAACCAGGTCGGTGGCCTTCAGTGTCTCTTTCCGTGCAATCACAACTTTTGCACCCCCCTTGCGAGAGTTGTATGGTCTCCTTCCTCCAGCATTTCGCTTTCCTTTCCACGTCAGCCTGCATTTGCAGAGGGTTGGACTAGATGACCCCTTGGCCCCTTTCCAACCCGACAATTCTGTGATCCGGTGATCCTGCTACATTTCCCTCATTTAGCACCCGCACAGAAAGCTCCATGGCTGTCTCTTTTGGCAAAGTGCTAGGGGTCTCTCTTTCCTCAGCCATCCCACTGTAGGGGGATTAATTAGGAAGTGGCCCCTTAGCTATACAGTGGTACCTCGGGTTACATACACTTCAGGTTACAGACTCCACTAACCCAGAAATAGTGCTTCAGGTTAAGAACTTTGCTTCAGGATAAGAACAGAAATTGTGCTCTGGCGGTGCAGCGGCAGCAGGAGGCCCCATTAGCTAAAGTGGTGTTTCAGGTTAAGAACAGTTTCAGGTTAAGAACAGACCCCCGGAACGAATTAAGTACTTAACCTGAGGTACCACTGTATATATGGGACACGGGTGGCGCTGTGGGTTAAACCACAGAGCCTAGGACTTGCCGATCAGAAGGTCGGCGGTTCGAATCCCCGCGACGGGGTGAGCTCCCGTTGCTCAGTCCCTGCTCCTGCCAACCTAGCAGTTTGAAAGCACAAATGTGCAAGTAGATAAATAGGTACCGCTCCGGCGGGAAGGTAAACGGCGTTTCCGTGTGCTGCTCTGGTTCGCCAGAAGCGGCTTAGTCGTGCTGGCCACATGACCCGGATGCTGTACGCCGGCTCCCTCGGCCAATAAAGCGAGATGAGCGCCGCAACTCCAGAGTCGGCCACGAGTGGACCTAATGGTCAGGGGTCCCTTTACCTTTACCACTGTATATATTGGGGGGGGGCGGAAAACTCCCCATAATACACCAGCAATAAGAATAATAATTAATATGGTGGAATTTCCCTGGGGAGTTTCCCCTGGGCCTGTCTTCTGTCATTGCAAACCAGAGCAAAGCTTCAAGGGACAAGAGGCGTTTCGCTCATTAACGAGGAGGCTTCCTGGGTCTTTTGCCAGGAAAGTGACATAAAGCCACTTCTTAGAAAGCAGTAAATGGAAGAAGGCCTTTTATCATGGCTGGTTTATTGTTTGCCGCTCTCTCCCTCTCCCTGTCTTCTTCTGTTTGGTGTCTGCCGAGTGAAAGGGGCTGCACAGTCTATGTGAGCGTGGTTTGAATGACACGGCACCCGGGGGGAAATGGTGGCAAAAGCTTAATTGCAATAACGTTAAACGAAGATGCATCCCGTTCCAGCATCAGGCTGCGGAGAATGGAGTCGGGCACCATCTAGCGGGGTGTGCGCACACTCTTTTGGTCAAGGCTTTTCAGTAAGGCTCTCCAGGCATAGGAGAACTGTTTCATTCTGGGTCAAGCCATTACTGGGGACTGGGGACAGCCGCCGAGACCACATAACACCGGTCTTGAAAGACCCACATTGGCTCCCAGTACGTTTCCGAGCACAATGGAGCCAAACTACAAGAAAGAAGATTCCACCTAAACATTAGGAAGAACTTCCTGACAGTAAGAGCTGTTCGACAGTGGAATTTGCTGCCAAGGAGTGTGGTGGAGTCTCCTTCTTTGGAGGTCTTTAAACAGAGGCTTGACAACCATATGTCAGGAGTGCTCTGTGTTTCCTGCTTGGCAGGGGGTTGGACTCGATGGCCCAACTCTATGATTCTATGATTTTATGAATTCAAAGTGTTGGTGCTGACCTTTAAAGCCCTAAACGGCCTCAGTCCTGTATACCTGAAGGAGCGTCTCCACCCCCATTGTTCTGCCCGGACGCTGAGGTCCAGCTCCGAGGGCCTTCTGGCAGTTCCCTCACTGCGAGAGGCCAAGTTACTGGGAACCAGGCAGAGGGCCTTCTCGGTGGTGGCACCCGCCCTGTGGAACGCCCTCCCACCAGATGTCAAGGCAATAAACAACTACCTAACATTCAGAAGACATCTTAAGGCAGCCCTGTTCAGGGAAGTTTTTAAGATGTATTTTTGGTCTCTGTGGAAGCTGCCCAGAGTGGCTGGGGAAACCCAGCCAGATGGGCAGGGTACAAATAATAAGTTATTATTACTATTATTATTATTATTATTATTATTATTATTATTATTCCAACTAGCTCAGTCAAGGGCTATGAGCCACTATGGCTTTGCTTTGTCTCCACAGCTGGAGACAGCGACGCTTCTGAAAATCAGTTGCTGGAAACCACAGGAGGGGTGAGTTACTCTAGTGCAGGGGTCAGCAAATTTACCGCGCCTCGGGCCAGTGTCTCCAGCGCCGATTGCGCGGCGGGCCGGAGGGCGGGGGAGTGCGTGCCCATACCCATGTGCACACCCTATTTCTGGCGCACTTCCGGGTCGGAGGAGCACCGGAAATAGCTTGTGCGCATGTGCACGGGCCTCCTCCAACCCGGATGTGCACCGGAAATAACGTTTGCACCTGCGCAAATAACGCGCAAGCTATTTTCGGTGCTGCGCCGACCCGGAAGTGGGCAGCAGCGTGGCGCCGGTAAGAGTGGGCGGTGGCGGCGGGCGGCGGGGGTCACCGCGGTCCGGATAAACGAGTCCCTCGGGCCTTATCCGGCCCGCGGGCCTTAGTTTGGGGACCCCTGTGCTCAGATCCTGTTTGCTGGTTTCCCACAGGCAACTGCTCAGCCACTGTGAGGACAGGATACTGAACTAGATAGGCTATCCATCGTTCTGCCTGGACACTGAGGTCCAGCTCCGAGGGCCTTCTGGCGGTTCCCTTGCTGCGAGAAGCCAAGGTACAGGGAACCAGGCAGAGGGCCTTCTCGGTGGTGGCGCCCGCCCTGTGGAACGCCCTCCCGTCAGATGTCAAGGAAATAAACAATTATCTGACTTTTATAAGACATCTAAAGGCAGCCCTGTTTAGGGAAGCTTTTAATGTTTAATAGGTTATTGTATTTTAGTGTTTTGTTGGAAGCCGCCAGAATGGCTGGGGGGACCCAGCCAGATGGGTGGGGTATAAATAATAAATTATTATTATTATTATTATTATTATTATTATTATTATTATTGGCAGAGGTGGAGCTAGCTGCTCCGGCCCCTGGAGCGGCACACATGCTGTGCACCCGGGGGCAGCTAGCTGCCACTGGGGCCGGGCTTGCTGTCCGCAGGGGCACCGCCCATGGCAAGCGGTGATCATCCCAGGGGGTGCCACCCGCGGCTAGCGTCCCAGGGGTGCCACCTGTGATGAGCGTCCCAAGGGGGTGCCGCCCGTGGCGAGCGTCCCAGGGGGCGTTGCCTGCAGTGAGCAGGGGGCAGTGCGGTCATGTCACACACCCCCACACACACCCCAGGGATGACACCTGGGGCGGACCACACGCACCGCACCCCCCTTCCTCTGCCAGTGGCTATTAGCCTGATCCGGAAGGCTCGTCTTATGTTTTTAATCTGATGTTTTGCTAGTACCCCCTGGGTTTTATTTGTGGCAGGTGGTGGGGGTTATATCCTAGTGCTGGTTTTGACCTGTAAAGTCTTAAATGACTCAGGACCAAAAAAAGAGGTAAGAGTATTGGGGGCGACTCCACAATGAATTGAAGAAAATGTTTTATTTTTATTTTTTATTTTGTTCAACGCAAATATTTTATTATTAAAATAATTCAACATTAATACATACATATTACAAATATACAAACATACAGTGGTACCTCAGGTTACATACACTTCAGGTTACATACGCTTCAGGTTACAGACTCCGCTAACCCAGAAATAGTACCTTGGGTTAAGGACTTTGCTTCAGGATGAGAACAGAAATCTTGCTCCAGTGGCATGGCGGCAGCAGGAGGCCCCATTAGCTAAAGTGGTGCTTCAGGTTAAGAACAGTTTCAAGTTAAGAACGGACCTCCGGAACGAATTAAGTACTTAAACTGAGGTACCACTGTACAAACAAACATTTCATACAATCCTTACAAATACTCATACATACCCACACTCAATCCCACATATACTTCATTTTCCCACCACCACGCCTCACTTTTAAAGTACTTCTCCCAAAAAAAACCCCACCAAAAAACCAGAGTCCTTTTTGTTGGGGATAATGCAGACTGAAATTCCCAGGTGTCACAAAAAGTTATTTATGTATCCTACTACTGCGGCCCGTGTTTTGTTAGCCCCAAAATGGAAAACGAGCGAGGTCCCAGCCAAAGAAGAATGGCAACTTAAGTTGACAGAATATTCACAGCCCGCAGACTTAACATATGGAATAAGAGAGCGGGAAGAACATACGTTTAGAGAAGATTGGAAAATGTTTATTGAATATATGGGGGAAAATTGTGTACACCCGATAACATTGGCAGCATGGAGATAAATTCAACAGTGTAAATAAGTTTAGATCGATGTAATAATTGAATACTGAACGGTTTCGTTATTGTAAAATATGCAGGGATTTATGTATTGTAAAATGAACCATGGAAAGAGAAGAATGGAAGACACTGATATTATAAGGGTGTTAAACTGAGTATTTTAAATTGCTAAGCAGAAAATTTAATTTAAAAATTATTTTAAAAAGAAAAAATGACTCAGGACCACAATACCACAAGGACTCCCTCTACGAACCTACCTGGAATCTGTGTTCACCATCGGAACCCCTTCTTTGTGTGCCTTGTCCATGAGAGGTCCGGAGGGTGGCAACACAAGAACAGGGCCTTTTCGGTAGTGGCTCCCTGTTCATGGAATCCTCTCCCCAGGAAGGCTCACCTGGCGCCTTCATTATATAGCGTTAGGTGCCAGGCAAAAACATTCCTCTTCAACCAGGCCCTGGGCTGATTAATATTGTTGTAGACTTAGGATAAGCATAGAAATTAATAAATGCTGAGGTTATTTGGGGTGGGAAGGGGGAAACATAAGAATATTCTGCAGCCTTTTAAATGCATTTGTGGAAAGGGGGGGTATTGTTTTGTTGTTTCTGTTTTTAACTATTAACTTGTGCTTTTACCTTGTGTTTTATCCTGCAAACTGCCCTGAAATCTTGTGGGGAAGGGTGGTATAGAAGTCTAATGAATAATAATTATATTAAACAAATTATAATAATAGCCTAGCATGCTTAGGAAAGAAAGAGAGTATTCTTCAATAGTGCAAATGGAAGCTGTATGATTCCACCAACCCCCCAAAAAAGACAAACAGATTTTGGAACATATGATTTGCATTTGAAAAGGGGTCTAATGTCTCACCTGCTGATGAATGCACAAAGCCAGTGGGGTCCCTGTGAAGGTGGAAGAGCCATTACTGCAGATGACCTTGCTTGATAAGCATCTCTGGGAATTAATCTGCTTGCAATTGTCTTTTCTGGGGCACCCCCTGCCCTCCCCCCCAACATCTCAGCGCTGGATCTATATTTCCCTATGGCTCCAGGAAGAAGCAACCTAAGGCACTAAAAGAGATTAAGATAAGAATGGGTCATGGTGACAGCAGGACTGGCAGAGCCAGCCTGGGGGAATGAAGATGCAGACTTGCCAACAGAAGGATCGGCCATCCTTTGGGATTTGGGGCTTGGGAATCAAAGCTGACCTCAGAGGCAAGAAGGATGGAGAACAGGATTGTGATTTATGAGTCACAAAGCAGAAGCTGCCAGTGCCTTCTCTGAGCTTTCTTTACGTATCTGAAGAAGTGTGCATGCACACGAAAGCTTATACCAAGAACTAACTTAGTTGGTCTTTAAGGTGCTACAGGAAGGATTTTTTTATTTTGACTATGGCAGACCAACACGGCTACCCATCTGTAACTGGAAACATGTCTTTTGTGCATTATTTGTGACCTCTCTGATATTTGTGGAGGGTATCATTTTAAAGCCTTTCTGTTTCCAAAAACTTCGCTCATCTCTTCTCTTGAAAATAACTTTGCACACAATTTTCAGCCCTGGGTTTAAGCACATTATAGCTCAACTGTTTCCAAACAGATTCTTAAAGCACGTGCCCTTAAAAACTCTTCAGATCACCCTATCGTTTTTTTGTTTCTCTTTTGCCTTCCCTCCCTCCCTTGGATGGCCAGAATGGATGGTTTTTTCACTCCTTTCAGAAAAGTCTTGCAAACTGGGGAATCACATCCACAGCTCAAGTCGATTTTATGCTTCCTGACTTGAGATTATGGTATTGTTAACCATTTCGGTAGCCCAAACTATTTCCATTGGCAACGCAGGCGCCGAAGACACTTGAAGAGAGAGACTGCATGCAAGTGTTGTTGTTTTTTGGTTACTTTGAATTTACTGTCATGCTCTGCATTTTGTATATTTGCATTTTCAATGTTCTCTCTTTGATTGTTTTGAATGTTTGCAGTAAGTTGCTTTGGACACAACTAGTTCTGGTTATAGCTATGGTTTTCCCAGTAGTGATGTACGGAAGTGAGAGCTTGACTATACAGAAGGCTGATCGCCGAAGAATGGATGCTTTTGAATTCTGGTGCTGGAGGAGACTCTTGAGAGTCCCATTGACTGCAAGAAGATCAAACCTCTCCATTCTTAGGGAAATCAGCCCTGAGTGCTCACTGGAAGGACAGGTCCTGAAGCTGAGACTCCAATACTTTGGCCACCTCATGAGAAGAGAAGGCTCCCTGGAAAAGACCCTGATGTTGGGAAAGATGGAGGGCACAAGGAGAAGGGGACAACAGAGGACGAGATGGTTGGACAGTGTTTTCGAGGCTACCAGCATGAGTTTGACTAAACTGTGGGAGGCAGTGGAAGACAGAAGTGCCTGGAGTGTTCTGGTCCAGGGGGTCACGAAGAGTCGGACACGACTAAATGACTAAACAACAACAACAACAAGAAGTTCTGGAAAAACAGCATATAAGAAAAGCCAGTCAATCAATCAATCAATCAATCAATCAAGTGTTTATACACTAATGCTAGAAGCCTCTGAACCACCTTTACTGGAGTGCTTGGTTTCAGAAGATGGCATTGATCTAGTAGGCACAACAGAAACTACAACACCCAGAACTGGACACAGTATTCCAGGTGTGGTCTGACCAAGGCAGAATAGAGTGGGACTATTATTTCCCTTGATCTGGACACTAGACTTCAGTTGATGCAGCCTAGAATAACATTAGCCTTTTTTGCTGCTGCATCACACCCTGTGCCGCCTTGCTCCATCCACCATGACAGAGAAATTCTCCCTCCATCGGCAGCAATATTGGGTGAGATTTTGCCGATTCTGTGTGAGCAGAGGAAGACAGTCAAGATCATGGGTAGGCAAACTAAGGCCCGGGGGCCGGATCCGGCCCAATCACCTTCCATATCTGGCCTGTGGACAGTCCAGGAATCAGCGTGTTTTTACATGAGTAGAATGTATCCTTTTATTTAAAATGCATCTCTGAGTTATTTGTGGGGCATAGGAATTCGTTCATTATTTTTTCCAAAATATAGTCCTGCCCCCCACAAGGTGTGAGGGACAGTGGACCGGCCCCCTGCTGAAAAAGTTTGCTGACCCCTGGTCAAGATGATCAAGGGTCTGGAAGCCCTATGAGGAACAGTTGAGGGAGCTGAGTATGTTTAACCTGGGGGAAAAGAGACTGAGAGGAGATATGATATCCATCTTCCAATATCTCAAGGGCTGTCCCATGGAGGAGGGAACAAGCTTGTTTTCTCCTGATCTGGAAGGTACGACTCGATCCCAATGGCTTCAACTGATTTTACAAGTTTTTTTAAATAATTGCAACAGTTCTGACTTTGGATATGGGCTAAGGTGGTGTAGGGCTGGGCGATATCTGGTTTTCAACATTGTGCTATATCACCTGATAAATGTCATGATAAAAGCCCTAGGACCCACGTACCTACGGGACCGCCTCTCCTGGTATCCCCCGCAGAGGACCGTAAGGTCCACAAATGACAACACTTTGGAGGTCCCAAGTCGCAAAGTGGTTAGATTGGTCTCACCTAGGGACAGGGCCTTTTCGGTACTGGCCCCAACTTGGTGGAATGCTCTGTCACAAGAGACCAGGGTCCTGCAGGACTTGACATTTTTCCGCAGGGCCTGCAAGACAGAGCTGTTCCACCTGGCCTTTGGTTTGGACTCAGTCTGACCCTTATGTTTCCCTCCCCTTATGGCTTTGACTTTTAAAATGAGGCTGCATTTTAAATTGCATTTTAACCTGTATTTTAAATTGACTCCCCCCCCCCTATTATGTTTCTACTGTAATTTTACTGGTGTTAGCCGCCCTGAGCCCAGCTCTGGCCAGGGAGGGCGGGGTATAAATAATTTTTTTTATTATTATATTTATTATTCAAGTTGCAAGAAAGGAGACTAAACATATGGAAAAGCTTTCTGACAGGGAAAGGCTGTTCGCCAGTCTCCCTCAAGAGGTAGTGGACTCTCCTTCCTTGGAGGTTTTTACGCAGAAGTTTTTGGATGGCCATCTGTCCTGGACATAGCTGTCAACTTACAGATTTCAAAATAAGGGACCAGCAGCCTTGGAAATAAGGGACCAGCAGCCAAAATAAGGGACCTGCAGCCTCACCTGTTCCAGGCACTCCAGTCTTCCTGTCCTCCTGCAGTCTGGTCAAACTCATGCTGGTAGCTTCAAGAACACTGTCCAACCAACTTTGTAACCAGAGGCTCAACTGAATAGATTCTGAATCACATGCACCACAAGGCCTATGCAGCCTCAATTTCAGATGGCTCCCCGGCCTGGCTTTGCACTGCAAAGTTTGCAGCAGCACGTGCAACAAAATGGCGTCAAGCATTCAAAAACCTCCTCAGCTTGCATTAACTAGCCACACACAAGGCATGCAAGCTCCACCCCCCCAGTCGTTCTTAGACTTCTTATTGGGTGAGCAACGCAGCCAAGCAACACAGTTGGAGCCTCCCTCCTCCCTGGCCGGCAGGGAGGAAGGGAGAGGAGCTGCTTCCTTTGAAATTGAAGGGACATCATTTAAGGGACATCTATCAATAAGGGACAGCAGTGGGACATGGCGCTGGAATGAGGGACTGTCCCTTCAAATAAGGGACACTTGACAGCTATGGTCCTGGATGCTTTAGCTGAGTTTCCTGTATGGCAGAGGGTTAGAATCATAGAATCATAGAGTTGGAATAGACCACAAGGGCCATCGAGTCCAACCCCCTGCCAAGCAGGAAACACCACCAGAGCACTCCTGACATATGGTTGTCAAGCCTCTGCTTAAAGACCTCCAAAGAAGGAGACTCCACCACACTCCTTGGCAGCAAATTCCACTGTCGAACAGCTCTTACTGTCAGGAAGTTCTTCCTAATGTTTAGGTGGAATCTTCTTTCTTGTAGTTTGGATCCATTGCTCCGTGTCCGCTTCTCTGGAGCAGCAGAAAACAACCTTTCTCCCTCCTCTATGTGACATCCTTTTATATATTTGAACATGGCTATCATATCACCCCTTAACCTCCTCTTCTCCAGGCTAAACATGCCCAGCTCCCTTAGCCGTTCCTCATAAGGCATCGTTTCCAGGCCTTTGACCATTTTGGTTGCCCTCCTCTGGACACGTTCCAGTTTGTCAGTGTCCTTCTTGAACTGTGGTGCCCAGAACTGGACACAGTACTCCAGGTGAGGTCTGACCAGAGCAGAATACAGTGGCACTATTACTTCCCTTGATCTAGATGCTATACTCCTATTGATGCAGCCCAGAATTGCATTGGCTTTTTTAGCTGCCGCGTCACACTGTTGGCTCATGTCAAGTTTGTGGTCAACCAAGACTCCTAGATCCTTTTCACATGTACTGCTCTCAAGCCAGGTGTCACCCATCTTGTATTTGTGCCTCTCATTTTTTTTGCCCAAGTGCAATACTTTACATTTCTCCCTGTTAAAATTCATCTTGTTTGTTTTGGCCCAGTTCTCTAATCTGTCAAGGTCGTTTTGAAGTGTGATCCTGTCCTCTGGGGTGTTAGCCACCCCTCCCAGTTTGGTGTCATCTGCAAATTTGATCAGGATGCCCTTGAGTCCATCATCCAAGTCGTTGATAAAGATGTTGAATAAGACCGGGCCCAAGACAGAACCCTGTGGCACCCCACAGGGTTGAGCTAGAGTCCCTTCAAACTCTAAGATGCTATGATTCTAGTAACATTTTTTTTAACAAAGGAGGAAACAGTCTCCCCAGAATGGCTGGGGAGACTCAGCCAGATGGGCGGGATATAAATAATAATAATAATAATAATAATAATAATAATAATAATAATTATTATTATTATTATTATTATTATTATTATTATTATTATTATATAATATAGGTATGTATAAACCATTCCAGTTTTTACACCCTGCTTTCGAGTACATGATGTGCAAAAGGCTCACCGTAAGTGGTGCTTTATCGATCACATTATTATTTTGCAAGTGCATAATGTGATGCTAACAAACATATTTTTACAAAGCAGATTTTTAAAAGAGCGTTTTGCATTTATAAAGCAAGGGTGCCCTCTACTGCTGCAGTCGTGTTTTACTAAAACTCCCTTTTTTTCTCACAGCCCTGTACCCACTTACAAGGGAGTAAGCTCTGTTGAACTCAGCGAGACTTACTTCTGAGTAGACACATATAGGGCTGTGTTGTCCATTGACGAAAGGAGGGAGGCACTCCAAGGAATAAATCCCTTATTCATAAAAACGTGGAATTAACACAATGCCTTATTTATATCTTAGATCCTCTGTGCTAGAAAGGGACCTAAAACTGTCTCGTAAAATCATGTGCACTTCACAACAGCAAGTGATTCTGCAACTGAATTATGAGAAATCATAGGAAAATATGGCATAATAATGAAATGTATATTTTTAATTTTAATGGAATTTAATGCGATGCTGTTACTAGCTTTTAAACAACAAAAAAATTCACTGATACTTAATGTGAAAAACTGAAATTATTTCATTGTAGATTTTAATTATGTGCTGTTATCTTTTCGTTTTTGGTTGTTTTATACTTGTAAACCGCTTTGAGTTAAGAGCAGGCGGGGGCGGGGTTCTTCAAGCCCACTGTCCAATAAGAAGCGTCCTTCCAAGAAGCCCTAGCAAGGCGGGAGCTTTGTTTATTCCCCGCCAGCTGATAGGCCGCCGGCAAAGGGGCGGTAGAAAAAAGGGCCAATCCGCGTTCTCGGCTCCGGCGCGAGCACCTCTTTCGAAACCGTTGGCGGCCGGCGGCGGTTTGTTTGTTTTTTTCAGCAGAGAGGATGGCGCGAGTCCGCGCAGCCGAGGTGAGGGGAGGCTGTATCCTAGCAACGCAGCAGAGCGGGAGGGGAACTGCCAATCCCGCGCCGTTTTCTGTATTTTGGGCGGGAAAAGGGGCTTTGCCCCCACCTCGTTCTCCTGTGACGGACTGAGCGCGGGGCGAATGGGATCCCTTCCTTCTCAGCCTCTCCCCGCCTCCCCTTACCAATCTCGTTTTTCCACGCCGTCCGCTTTAAAGGTGCCTCTGAGCATGTGCAGAGTGAATTTACCTCAGCGTTACCCGGCACATTGGAAATTAAGGGGGATAGGGAGGGAAAGGAGACAGAAGGCAAAAATTGTTCAGTGTTAATACGCCCCTCACAGGCTTGTGGGACCTATATTTATATGTAATAAATAAATAATATGTGTGTGTATAATATTATTATAAATTATATTTATATAATTTATATGTATATATTATAATATTATACACACACACACACATATATAAATAAAATTTACTTATTTATTACATTTGGCGGTTGCTATATATTGTCCAAGGCGACCCAGAGTGATTTGCAAGTAAACAGATAAACAAAAACCCACGTAAGAAACCTAAAAACCAAGTTGGGGATGCATTAAAAGCAATTATAAGATGCATATTATATATTATGCATTATAAGATTGTAACTCTCAAGACCCACAAATTATTGGCGCTTCTGGGAAAGCAGAAACTAAAGGGGTGCCCAAGGCATGACCTCCAGGAGGATGGTGGCAAGAAACAAAACAAAAACCCTTTGGTAAAGGGGTTTATTTCTGCTATAACCATTTCTGTGGGAACAGCTATTACTGTATTATTAACTGTTGTCATTGCAGCATTTTCTATTGTGCTCTTGGGTAGATTTCTCCAGGGGGGTTTACATGTAAAAGAGCAAACCCACAAAAAACAATGAAAGCATTTAATATTAAAGTCAGGGTTGGGGTAGTTATATGAAATGCATGATACAGTATGCAGGTGCTCAGTTTTATATATCATTAGCACAATCCACTCCATGCCTTCTACACAGATTTATGGCTCGTGCAGGAGGAATAATCAGGGGAAATACTCAATCCCAAATAATAATAATAATAATAATAATAATAATAATAATAATAAAGCATACAAAGGTGGAAAGTGGGAGACCCAAGAGCTTTATTACTTTCAAGGTGAGGGGAAGTGATCTAGCGAAGGTTGGCAGGATAGCTTATTCCATGGTCTTAACCCCATCATCCATTAATTAGCCTTAAGCGTGAAGCTCAACATCAAAAAAACAAAGATCATGGCCACTGGCCCCATCACCTCCTGGCAAATAGAAGGGGAAGAAATGGAGGCAGTGAGAGATTTTACTTTCTTGGGCTCCATGATCACTGCAGATGGTGACAGCAGCCTCGAAATTAAAAGACGTCTGCTTCTTGGGAGAAAAGCAATGACAAACGTAGACATCATCTTAAAAAGCAGAGACATCACTTTGCCAACAAAGGTCTGTATAGTTAAAGCTATGGTTTTCCCAGTAGTGATGTATGGAAGTGAGAGCTGGACCATAAAAGCTAATCGCCGAAGAATTGATGCTTTTGAATTCTGGTGCTGGAGGAGACTCTTGAGAGTCCCATGGACTGCAAGAAGATCAAACCTCTCCATTCTGAAGGAAATCAGCCCTGGGTGCTCACTGGAAGGACAGATCCTGAAGCTGAGGCTCCAAGACTTTGGCCACTTCATGAGAAGAGAAGACTCCCTGGAAAAGCTCCTGATGTTGGGAAAGATGGATGGCGCAAGGAGAAGGGAACAAAAGGACGAGATGGTGGGACAGTGTTCTCGAAGCTACCAGCATGAGTTTGACCAAACTGTGGGAGGCAGTGGAAGACAGGAGTGCCTGGCATGCTCTGGTCCAGGGGGTCACGAAGAGTCGGACACGACTAAATGACTAAACAACAAAAAATGTTGGTTATATGAGGCTGGATATATCCCAGCCCTTCGTGGCCTCGTCTCTCTGTTCTTATATCCCCTTGCAGTGCCACCAATTACATTTGGAAGGTGGCCACTTACGCAATGCCAAATAAAAATAGGACGAGGGCACACGTAACATTTGCACATGGCCATTTAAATGTACAGTTGCAACATCTGAAAGTCGACAGTATAATCAAATGGAGAAACTGTAACCTTTTATCCTAGTGGGGGCAAACTGGGTGAGTGACCCAAGGAACCTGTTTGTTCTGCTGTTCAGGTGTCTGCAACTTCAAGGCACATGGTGATCTTCCTTCTTAGGGTTCTTTATCTTTACCAGGCATGGCCAAACTTGGCCCTCCAGCTGTTTTGGGACTACAATTCCCATAATCCCTGACCACTGGTCCTATTAGCTAGGGATGATGGGAGCTGTAGTCCCAAAACAGCTGGAGGGCCAAGTTTGGCCATGCCTGCTTTATTTTTATATATATATATATATATATATAAATTTTTATTGGATTTTCACATATGGCCATGCCTGCTTTAAACCAAACATTGCTTCATATATTATTATTAATTAAATTTCTTAATTGCTTTAGCCCAGGGCAACCCAAAATAACTTACAACCAAACAGGCAATAAACCCCACATAGATACATTAAAACCGATATAGAGGACAGTTCTCTGTAAAGTAGACCCCATGGCCACCATAAATCTTTGCTCCATCACCCTCTGATGCCTGGAACTGCCTCACCCACCACCTTGTGATGACACTGTGTCCTTATTTTCAGCTTAAATGCTGGAGGACATGTCACTAGACTAAATGTCACAATAAAGGTAGATATGTAAAAAAAAACCCCACAATTCTGCTCAAGGCATTTAGCTGGACAGGTTGCAATCCTAATTTTAGTGGATGGCAGCCAGTTATCTGTAGCCTTTCATGATACATTTCCTGACCAGCCAGAATGAACAATAGTCATGAAGCAGCTATACAGGTATAGACAATTTATTAGACGTGTGGGGAGGAGAAGTTGATTTGTACCCCGAGGTGTCGTGTGTACAGTAAGTCGGCTGATGTTGTAAAATGTTGCAATGCAGGCAAACGAGTTCGAATCATCGGACGAAGAACCCTCGGAGGAAGAACAGGTACCCTTTCAAGTATCCTGGTAGGTCCAAATTTCCTCAGGGGATCCCTTCCAGAATTCCTTTGGAGCAGCTTAGCATTCTGGCCACTAGCCACATTTCATAGCTTTCTTAATTTTCTTCATATGGGGTATTAGGGGAGGGGTAGTTGTGCTCATTCTGGGGCAGTTTGTCCACCTTGGGTCCCCTGCACTCGGCTCTTGCCTGTGGCTCCTAGCAGTATGCAACAGCGGCCACACACCAGGAACAGCTTCGACTGGCCAGCTAAACCAGGTGATGGTAGCCTATGAGTCTCAAACCCACACTGAGTTAGGGACTTCCCCTGCATGCGAAGACAGGCTCTGGCAGATTGAGCGGATGAGACCAGGAGTGGGTTTCTGCACATGCTGCAGAGGGAAGTGAGGGGCAGGTGGGGTTCATTAATCTGTGAGAGTAGCCCATATAAGATAAGGAAAACACTGATTCTAAACCTCTGCTGCCTTATGGGATATCTTCGGGAGAAGAAAAGGCTAAGGAGTAAACCCTACACAAACTCAGAATGGAGTCCCCAGGAAACCTTGTACACCTCCTTCCAGCAACTCCTGCAGCCAAGCTGGTGCCAAACATTTTGCTCTGTTTTCCTTTGGACCACATCAGTGAGTCTGGGGTGTGTGTCTTGTCGTCTGGGCAGCTCAGGACCTCCATACATACCTGAAGGAGCGTCTCCACCCCCATTGTTTAGCCCGGACACTGAGGTCCAGCACCGAGGGCCTTCTGGCGGTTCCCTCATTGCGAGAAGTGAGGTTACAGGGAACCAGACAGAAGGCCTTCTCGGTAGTGGCACCCGCCCTGTGGAACACCCTCCCTTCAGATGTGAAGGAAATAAGCAATTATCCTATCTTTAAAAGACATCTGAAGGCAGCCCTGTTTAGGGAAGTTTTTAATATTTAATGCTGTATTCTTTTTAACACTCGATTGGGAGCCGCCCAGAGTGGCTGGGGAAACTCAGCCAGATGGGCGGGGTATAAATAAATTATTATTTATTATTATTATTATTATTATTATTATTACCTGCGGTGGTGGTGGCTGTTTAACATCCAAGGCTCACAACACAAAAACACAAAACTACATTACATGGGACAGTGGTACCTCGGGTAACTGAGGCTTCAGGTTACAGACTCCACTAACCCAGAAATATTACCTTGGGTTAAGAACTTTGCTTCAGGATGAGAACAGAAATCGTGCTCCAGCATTCAATTTTTTAAATAATAATCTAAAAAAGTTAACTACAGCTTTGAAACTTCCCAGGAGAGGCCGCCCAGCGCGGGGCTCTCTCCGTCTGCCTGCCTGGCTGCCTGCGAGCTCGGCGGGCAGCACCTCCGTCCGCAGCGCCCGCCTCGCGGCTCTCATTCCCTGCCCCTGCCAAAGCTCACCCAGCCAAGCCGCGCTCTCCTTCCTGCCTCGCTTTGCTGCCTCCTCCCCCCCCCCCCCCCAAAGCTTGGAGGTTCCCCGGCGCCGGCCCGCAGGTTTGACCCCCTTCTCACACCTGTTCGCGCTCCTTGCACGGAATGGGGCGGATGGGGAGGAACGGGGCTCGCCGCTGCCTCCGCTCGCCCTCCCCCCCTCCGCCGGCGGTCCCGCGATTCTTGGCTTTTTGGCGGTTGGCACAGAAGGAAGGCAAGGGGGGGGAATTGAAACTTACACTTTCGTGCGTCCCTCCCGGCGTGACGCTGCGCGCTGACGTCACGGGGCTGTGGTGTGCCTCGAGATTTTTTTCATGAAACAAGTGTGCCTTTGCCCAAAAAAGGTTGGGAAACACTGATGTAAAGTATGGTTTGCATGGTTATGAACACAGGGTACCTGCATTCAATGCAAAATGGTAAAGCTGCTACGACATGGGTCGGCAAACCAAGGCCCGCGGGCCGGATCAGGCCCAATTGCCTTCCATATCCAGCCCGTGGACGGTCCGGGAATTGCCACGTGGATCGCCAGCACATGGCTCACGCATTCTTTCTCCCTCCCTCCCTCCCTCTCGGCGCTTTTCTCCTCAGTGACGGAGCAATCTTGTCCCATGCCAGGTGCCGTCGACGGCGGGAGTTGGCTCGCCTGCCTCAGCAGGGCGGCGCTGGGAAGGGGGCGTGTGACACCGGCTGCATTTTCCTTCAGCTCCTCCTCCCTCTCCCTCAGTCTGCCCTTCCTTCTTTCCTTCTCTGCGCCCCTTCTCCTCGCCGCTTCCTCACGTGCTTTCTGGCCCCCCTGCTGAAAAAGTTTGCTGACGCCTGTGCTATGACTTAGCAACTTGTTTGGCAGAATGTGCTGAAAGCTGCCCATATTATACCCATCACAAGGTAGGTTATCCCTGCCGCTTGACAAGGAAGGTTCAGAGTGTAGGGGTTTCATCTAGATTCAGCGCTATCAGAAAAGCAGAAGTGACCTCTGTAGCACAGAATGCCTTTTATCAGCTATGACCAGTTCAACACCTGTGGCTACTTTTGGACAAAAATAGTCAAGCTGCAGTCCATCTACGCTCATACAATGTTCTGGGGAAATAGGTCGAAAGCTCTAAAATTAGGGAATTTAGGGAGGGGCCTCAATGGCCAGGGACGCCACTTGAAAGGAGCAGGCGGGGGGCGGACGCGGGTTGGAATCCTCTCAGCCCGGCCCTCCTCACAGGGTTGTTGTGGGGGGTAAATGGGCGGGGACCCCGCCCGCCCCCCCCACCGCGAGCTCCTGGGAGGGAGAAAAAGGAATGCGAAAGCGCTAATAATAAAAGCCAATTTATATATGTGGAGAGAGGGAGGGAACCCTGAGGCCGCGTCAGGCCCACAAAGGCGGGAAGGGGCCCCTCAGCCGCACAGGAGGCGCCTGTCCCGCAAGAGGCCGGCAAAGGTCACCTCTGACGCCCTTGCGCCTCCCTCCCTCCATTGCGCGCGCAGCGGGGGGGGGCGTCGCTCACCATCCTCCGTGGCTGCGCGTGGCGGCTGCAGGTCGGCGGGCCCCTCTGGCGCGCGTGGACGGCGGCGCCCCTGGCGCAACTCAGGCGCTGGAGGGAGCGGAGCGAGCGGTACATGGCGGCGCTGAGGAGCGAGGCGCCGCGGGCGGGCGAGGGGGAGGAGGGCGGAGTGGGCGGAGTCACAGCCAATGGGGTGGAAGAAACCCACGTTTCCTTTTTGAAAGAGAAACTTTTAAACGAGCGCGTGGTTGAAGAAGGCGCTTGCCCAGCTCCCCTCTGCGCCTCGGAGGGCGGGTTTGAGCACGCGCAATGCGCTGCCCTCCCGCCCTGCGCCGCCGCCGTTTCGCGCTCCTCCCTTTTGTGCGCACTGCCCCGCCGCCGCCCCATTGGCCGGGTCCTGTCAGCTGATCCTGTGTTATTTCCTGTGTGTGTGTGTGTGTGTGAGGGGAGAATGGAGAGAGAAACCTCGGCACCATCACCGCGGAGCCGCCCCCGGCTCGACGCGGATCCTCGCCGCCGCCGCCCCGCCTCTCGCCGCCCGACTCGCCCGCCTCCCTCCCACGGCACACCAGGCAACGTCTCGCGGCACACTAGTGTGCCGCGGAACACCAGTTGGGAAACACTGCTTTACATTTCTCCTTTGGGCTGCAGAGATTATTTGTAACAGAAAAGAAAATCAAGAAAACTGATCAATTGGTTTACTGGAAATCGGTTATGCCCTTGGATCGTAAGAGGAGCTTCCCTTCTTTTAAGCTATTCAGTAGCATAGGCAGTACCCCAGAGGTTACCCACAGTTCACCTGGGTGGCTGCACAAGGTTCTCCCACTTCCAAAATTATTTCACAGTAATTGATCAGCCACAACCTTGTAATTTCCAGATTGTGTTAAACATATCTTCTTATATATCCCTATGTTTTGCAACTTGAATGTCCCTCCACAGGTCAGGATCATAAATCCTTTCACTGTCTGTAACCATCTGAATCTCTGAGGGCCTTTCCAGACTAGTCTTTTTATATTGTGGGCGTGTTCTGCAACATGTTCTTTGCACAATAATAATGCATGGGGTGTATGTGTTATTAGCTTGTTCTGTGGTGCTTCCTCAATTTGTTGTTGGCATTCATCTGTCTCGGGAGACAATGGAGGAGTGCGCCTTTGAGGGTGAAGTCAAATGGTTGGAGAGTTACAGCACTTGCTGTGGCTGTAGAGACTGATGCGGGAGAGACATGTTTTGTTGCAGCTGGGGCAGAGGAAGGCAGCCGATTGCACTGCTGCAGATGCACCATGGCGTTTTTTCTCACAGCATTACTCCTTGCAGTCATTCCTCCTCTTGTCAGCCTGGCTTCCCCAATCCTTCCACATTATTGCACAACAATACTGGGACAAAGATCAGCTAAAACTTCTGGGATATAAAACGTTACAGGTTTTCAGCAGGATGTTGTGTGATAGGCTGGAAATGAAGCAGTGTGACCGTCCCCACTACTGTTGCAGGCTCAGACAGTGTTGAAAATGGGGTCACATGTAACCACCCCGATAGCATCATGAGCACAAACTATGCATGTGCAATGAAAAGGACATCTAGAGAAGTTGTGAGCTAGATTTGAAACTCCTCTCCTGCCGACGATGTAGCAGACCTGTAGTTGTAAAGAGAGCTTGCTGATTGCAAATTTAAATGCCATTGTAAAGGTTTTTAACTTTCTTTCTTTCTGTAGGTTAGCCCTATCACCAACCTATTCCCAATTTCTTGGAATTTGCTCACTACCAGGTATGCAATAACAGCTTAAAAACTTATTTAAAAGCTCATTCATTTGATGGGGGGGGGAATCTTAACTTACCCCACCCCACATTAATCTGCCTATGTCACTACATGTGAGGTAAAATGAAACATAACTGAATAAGGTGGCCTGTTGGTGGTAAATAGACATAGATGTCTTGTATTTAACAAATACTTGTTATATTTCTAGCAGTACTTGATATGTTCTTTCATGCATCTACACTGCATCATTTTAGGTTGCCGATTCAAAAGTATTAGAAGAAGCCTTCAGAAAGATATAGGTAATTATATATCAGTGCCCTGGGGATCTTTCAACCTTCCTTCAATGCCTGGTTGCTCCAAGTTTCCCTTTTCTTATATCTTGCAACTGGCATAGGATTCTGGGATAAGCATTTTTGGTGTTCTGATTTTCCCTTATTCCCTTCTTTGTGTAACATCTTTCCTGATAAAGGGTTCCAGAAGAGACATTTCCTCTTCCCTCTCACTTGAGAGAATAGCTCTTAAGAAGGCATTTGCCACCTGCAGTTTGTACAACGTTATTGCTTTAAGAATGATTTAAGATTTTTATTTTAAATGAATTGTTTATACATTTTAATTTTAAAAAATTACCATTAAAAAAATGATTTAAGCATTTTAAGAATTTAGTGTCTAATTGGGGGACACCTTTTTATTAATCCTTTTTTTAAAAAATTAGTTAATCAATAAATTATTAAATGTTGCTGCTCTCCTTGGAACATTTATTTTCCTTGTATCCTGAGCCGAGCACTAATTCCACCCTGCCAGAGTATCAAATTTCAGGGCAGTGCTGCAATTTCAGTTGCTAAAATTAGGCGAGCTTTATTAGGCGAGCAACCGTGGTTTGCCTAATAATCAGGTCATGCAATACACAAATTCCTTGTAAAGTCAATTTGAATTGCTTTCTGAGTTAGGATTCGCAAGGCTTTTATGGTTTCGTGTAGCATTTTAACAGGGCGAACAGCTTCGTTCCTTTGCAGATGAACTGAAGAGCTACGGGGTGCAGGATGTCTTTGTCCTCTGTACCAGAGGAGAGCTTTCAAAGTACCGTGTCCCACACCTCCTAGAGGCATATCAGAGCCAAGGGATTGCTGTGCACCATCACCCTATATCTGATGGAGACACTCCAGACATAGCCAAATGCTGCCTGATTCTAAAGGAACTGAGGAGCTGCCTCGAAGGCGACCGGAAAACCTTAATACAGTGAGTTCCAGTGCGCCAGGTCTTTTGTCCTCTCTCCACAAGTGAAGATGGTCACAACCTGCATACACCCACCTTAGTTTCCTGCTAACACCACAGTTCAGAAATTTGCCTCCCAGCTTCTGCCACCCTCTTGAATGTTGCCACCGTTCACATGTAGGTGGGACAAAATAAAATGCAGATGTGCCGCATCCTAGAGAATCTTCCTAAATCAAGAAAATCCTACAACTGAATGCTTTAGGGCATAGGTAGGCAAACTAAGGCCCGGGGGCCGGATCTGGCCCAATCGCCTTCTAAATCCGGCCCGTGGATGGTCCGGGAATCAGCGTGATTTTACATGAGTAGAATGTGTCCTTTTATTTAAAATGCATCTCTGGGTTAGGTGTGGGGCATAGGAATTCGTTCATTCCCCCCCCCAAAAAAAATAGTCTAGCCCCCCACACGATCTGAGGTACAGTGGACTGGCCCCCTGCTGAAAAAGTTTGCTGATCCCTGCTTTAGGGAAAAGTGCAAGAAGAATTCTCAGGGACGATTCACACCCTGGCCAGCACCTCTTTAATCTTCTACCCTCAGGCAGGAGATATAGAAGTATAATCAGTCGTACCAACAGGCTAAAAAACAGTTTATATCCGTGGACTGTTAGGCTGCTGAACAGAAAATAATATAGTGCAACTGACTTTCGGGGTTGGTGTGTTGTGTGACAAGCACACAGAGTGCAATGAAACTGAGTGGGGGGGGGGGAGGCTCAGTTAATTTCATTGTACACAGGTTGTACATTGACAATAAATGTATTATTGTTATAATTATTATTATTATTATTATTATTAGCAGTGAGCTTGCAAAGTCAGGATGAGAAGGAAGATGTGAGCCATTCCCAAGATTTGATTTTAGACTCTTAGTAATTATATTTTATCCTGCCTTTGCTCTAAGAAGCTTCTTCTTCTTTGGTGAAATCCAGCATCGCCTGAGCTCTGCGAGTGCGGCTTTCTCCCGATTGAAGTGCAGAGTGTAAGAAGCTTAAAGGCAGCATTCAAAAGATTTCCAGCACTCTCCCATGCGACACCCAGATTCACTTAGCTTAAAAAAATGGTGCCACAGAAAAGCTTCTGTCCTATGCAACAATAAGGGTTCATTATAAGAAAACTGGAGAGCCCTTGTACACTGTCATCGTAGGCTAGGACTGGGTTTTTGAAGGGGAGCTCAAGAAACACAGAGCTACCCGGAGCCCTGAACAAGCCTATGTCAGGGCAGCTTTCCCCAACCTGACACTGATGAAAGTCAAATGCCCAAACATCTGAACTGTACCAGGTTTGGGGTGGCTGTGTTAAGGATATTGCTTCACAATATCAGATTGGAAACCTTTTTCTGGAACAAGACAGAGCTGGTTCGTTGTGACTCTTGATACTATCACAATGTCCAGTGGTACCTCGGGTTAAGTACTTAATTCATTCTGGAGGTCCATTCTTAACCTGAAACTGTTCTTAACCTGAAGCACCACTTTAGCTAATGGGGCCTCCTGCTGCCGCCGTGTCGCTGGAGCACAATTTCTGTTCTCATCCTGAAGCAATTTCTGTTCTTAACCTGAAGCACTATTTCTAGGTTAGCGGAGTGTGTAACCTGAAACGTATGTAACCTGAAGCGTATGTAACCTGAGGTACCACTGTACTTGTTCTGTTTTTGAAAGAAAAAAAATGCCCAATCCTTTTTTCCCCACTTTCAGCTGTTATGGAGGGCTTGGAAGATCCTGTCTCAGTAAGTAAATACTTTTTCTAAAAGCATTAATTAGTTTAATATTGGCATTTTCCTGCATAAATCCATCTGATCGTGAACCTATGTCCTCTAGTATGTTACACAATTGCAG
This sequence comes from Podarcis muralis, assembly GCF_004329235.1. Lineage (NCBI taxonomy): Eukaryota > Metazoa > Chordata > Lepidosauria > Squamata > Lacertidae > Podarcis > Podarcis muralis. Next base: position 5,568,377 of record NC_041312.1, read on the forward strand.
ATGTAAAAGGCGGAAGCTCTTTCAAAGCTGAGTTGGAGGAATTCTCCATGCCTTCTACTCCCTAGGTATAACAACAACTCTGGAAGAAGAGCATCACTGGCAGAGCGCAATTCCCCCCCCCCCCCGGCAAGTTGCGAGAACTATTAATCTTTTATTTTTATTACTGAGGTGCCCATGAAGAGCCAAGATGGGCAATAAAAAGAGGGAAGTGGAACTTCCTTGCAAGACCTGTGTCACGGTGAAGAGTATGAGATTGGAGCTAGAAATCCTTGCTTTAAAGCTCAAAGATTGTTGTGGCACCTGAAATACTCACAGATGTATTATGGCAGAAGCTTTTGTGACCAGTTATTCTCAGCTTGCAGGTTATATATCCATTGGTAACAAAGGTCATGAAATGCAGAAGGCATAATATGATATTTCTGTGCTGCCCTGTAGCTCAGCTGCGACTTCCCTGGGGTTCCTTAAGCAAGCCACTTTCTTAGCTTCAGCCTCAACAATGTGTAATGAACGCTTCACAAGAAAATGTGCTCTGAGCATGTACAGCAGGAATGGAGAACTTACAGCTCTCCAGATGTTGGGACTTCAACTCCCTTCATTCCTAACGATTGGCCACATCTGGACAGCCAGATGTTGCTCATCCTTCACATGCAGCATAATCCCTGGCATATATAATCGGAAGTAATCTCCCCTGAGTTCAGTTGGACTTGCTTCCAGGTAAATGCATATAGGATTTGCAATCTTAAAACGTATTAATGTGAAGTTACAGGGAACCAGGCAGAGGGCGCCTGCCCTGTGGAATGCCCTCCCATCAGATGAAAAGGAGATAAACAACTACATGACTATTAGAAGACATCTGAAGGCAGCCCTGTATAAGGAAGTTTAAAATGTTTGGTGTCTCACTGTGTTTTTATATTTTGGATGCTGCCCAGAGTGGCTGGGGCAACCCTGGCAGATGGGCAGGGTACAAATTATAACATCATCATCATCACTGTTACTATTACTCTTATTATTATTATTATTATTCACTCAGGCTTCCAACCAGGTTCTGCCTCCTCACTAAATACAACTTGTTTCCTTAAACAGAAAATCTCTTAGGTTTTTCCTTTTTCTTTTTTTACAGTAGCAGCTTGTCTCCTGCTTCAGATATCTGACACAATAGGCCCACAGCAGGCCATAGACAGCCTGCGAGACTTGAGAGGTTCAGGAGCTATACAAACCATAAAGGTATGAGGGAAGGCCATGATGGGCCTGCTTGGTAGTGGGAGGACAAGTTATTAAAGGGCAACAGCTGACTAAAGGCAGTGTTTTGTTTGGCACTGAAAATCTTTCCTGGCTTTCTAAGAGTTAAAGAAGGATATCAGTGCTGCTAGTGACAGTATCCATAATTCACCATTTCTGCTCTTGACCACAAGGCCATACCTTGCAGCTTCCCAGATGGAACCACCACCACCCCTTCCTATCCTCCCCCATGTGCTGTTCTGTGGGTTGTTCACTGGACCCCCTTGAAGCCAATTTCAAGGTGAGGAGAGAGCAGGAAATCCCTGTTGCACAAGTGGAAGTCCTTGCACCAGGCTTCTGCTGATGGTGCTGGTTTAGTGAATCCTACCCAGCACCTCCCATTGTCCTCTTATTCAGGGAGCTTGCCATTTAATGGACTGCAAAAAATCAAGGACATGTGAGCAGATTAGGAGGATCCTGGGCCTGGTCTCTCTAAGCAAGTTTAGCTGGGAGGGAGGAGAAATTGAAAGAGACACTAGGAACCTGCACTCCCAACAGACAATACAGTGGTACCTCGCAAGATGAATGCCTCGCAAGACGGAAAACTCGCAAGACGAAAGGGTTTTTTGTTTTTTTGAGCTGCTTCGCACGACGATTTTCCCTATGGGCTTGCTTCGCAAGACGGAAACGTCTTGCAAGTTTGTTTCCTTTTTCTTAACACCGTTAATACAGTTGCGACTTGACTTCGAGGAGCAACTCATAGAACGCGCTGTGGTAGCCTTATTTGAGGTTTTTGAAGACTCTGGTGATTTTTGAAGCTTTTCCAAAACTTTTCCGACACCGTGCTTCGCAAGACGAAAAAAATCACAAGACGACAAAACTCGCGGAACGAATTAATTTCATCTTGCGAGGCACCACTGTACTTTGAAGAACCTGAGAAAGGAAGGGGATCTGCTTGACAGCTAAAAAGTGGATTGGTAGGGAGTCCAGAGTACTTCCTTTGGGCTTTCAGAAATCTCTTCTCACAACCACCTTTCACAACTGTCCTCTACTCATTTTAGCATCTGTGATTAGAGAACAGGTGCTGCAGCTTATTCACCCTGCTTTCCCTTGCAGCAATACAACTACCTGCATGATTTCCAACAGACTCTGGCTGTCCATCTAGCAACAGAAGGTGCAACAGCAAGATCAGTATCACGATAAACAGCGGCAGTGGAACCGAGCTGCTTCTTACATGACCATGCTGCCAATTGCCTTTGCTTGGTGCATGCAGGTGAAAATGCACCTGTCTCCAACGCCTCATTGGAACTTAATTAGTCAAGTTATCCTGGCACTATCTTCCTGGCAAGCTGTCTGATGCAAAATACAACAAATGTAAGCTGTGAGGGTTCTCTGTGAGCAAGAGCAATACTGTAATGTTTTCACAGCATAAATTCTCCTTTTAAAGGGTACATTTGTCGATGGATTCCTGAAACGCAACATTCTCAATATGTGGTTGAATTCACAATAAATATGATTAGTTTCAAACCTTCTGTTCATATTTTTAACTCTCCATCCCACGTCTTGTTTTCTGTGCTTTGGTGGGACATGTTTGTTCTCTGTTCTTGCATCTCCCTGGTTTGTGGGAAGCCCTACAGAAGAAAACAGCATCTGGCATTTTTAAACTTTAGGGTTCGTCAAAAGGTTTCCTGCTATGTCCTAGGACATAGCCGCAACAGCTGGCATTCTGGATGATGTCTTTAACATGGGCTGCCTTTCCAAATGTCTCTCTCCCATGAGGTTTGAACAAATATTGCACAAAATACTGCCCCTGCAAGCTTGCACCTTACTTTCCTGTTCACTTCTCTAGAAACCTATGGGCTGTTCCCATAACTGCTAGGAAACAGTGTGTATTAAAGTGATTGTCCTCCAAGCTTGCATGATTGCCTAATCTGACTTGCCCCCCAGTGATTGCCTATCCTGAAACAATTTACTGCTATGGAGGCTTTCTAAAAACCAGCTGGTACCTGTCAAACCAGACGTACCTCCTGTTGCATTTGAATTTCCCCATCTGAAATCATCAAGGACAATATTGATCTATTTGATGTAGCCAGCCATATCAAAGGTAAGCTTAGGCAGCAACCCTGGTTGATGTTAGCTTGGGTGAGCTGCTTGTTTAGTGCCTTTGGAAGCCTCTGTAGAAGTGGAAGTGCTTTTTTTTTTTGTTTCAGCCTCAGAGATACCTACATATGCAAGTCGTAATGTATATCCATGTGGTCCAGTGCTGTCTACTCTGACTGGCAGTCGATCTTGAGGGTCGTAAGAGTTCTTTCCCATAAACTGCTACTGATCTTAAAAAAACAAAAGCCAACCCAATTAAAAAAAAACCTGGAGATATCAGAGCTGAGGAGCCGTTATCTCTATCCCATGTTTATGGGATAGGTAAAGGTAAAGGGACCCCTGACCATTAGGCCCAGTCGTGACCGACTCGGGTTGCGGCGCTTATCTCGCTTTATTGGCCAAGGGAGCCGGCGTACAGCTTCTGGGTCATGTGGCCAGCATTACAAAGCCGCTTCTGGCGAACTAGAGCAGAGCACGGAAATGCCGTTTACCTTCCCGCTGGAGTGGTACCTATTTATCTACTTGCACTTTGATGTGCTTTCGAACTGCTAGGTTGGCAGGAGCAGGGACCGAGCAACGGGAGCTCACCCCATCACCGGGATTCGAACTGCCGATCTTCTGATCTGCAAGTCCTAGGCTCTGTGGTTTAACCCACAGCACCACCCGCGTCCCTTGTTTATGGGATACCTGTATATTGTTTATGGGATACCTGTATATTATGAAAAGATTCACACCTCTCTGCAGTTTCTTCAGTTTCTCCTACACTTACACCCTAGTACCTTATACAGTGGTACCTCGGGTTACATACGCTTCAGGTTACAGACTCCGCAAACCTAGAAATAGTTCTTCAGGTTAAAAACTTTGCTTCAAGATGGGAACAGAAATCGTGCTCCGGTGGCGCGGTGGCAGCAAGAGGCCCCATTAGCTAAAGTGGTGCTTCAGGTTAAATACGGACCTCCAGAACAAATTAAGTACTTAACCTGAGGTACCACTGTATGTAAAAAAAAAGGACCATAAAGCAAGCTTTGAATTAAAGCAGACATCATATTTTAAGAGAGGCAAAGGCAGTTTGAGGGACGCGGGTGGCGCTGTGGGTAAAAGCCTCAGCGCCTAGGGCTTGCCGATCGAAAGGTCGCGGTTCGAATCCCCGCGGCGGGGTGCGCTGCCGTTGTTCGGTCCCAGCGCCTGCCAACCTAGCAGTTCGAAAGCACCTCCGGGTGCAAGTAGATAAATAGGGACTGCTTACTAGCGGGAAGGTAAACGGCGTTTCCGTGTGCGGCTCTGGCTCGCCAGAGCAGCGATGTCACGCTGGCCACGTGACCCGGAAGTGTCTCCGGACAGCGCTGGCCCCCGGCCTCTTGAGTGAGATGGGCGCACAACCCTAGAGTCTGTCAAGACTGGCCTGTACGGGCAGGGGTACCTTTACCTTTAAAGGCAGTTTGATGACAGCACCAGTATCTTATACACAAATGTAATGTTTCTCTCCTAGAGGAAGTTGTGGAAAACAAATGCTACACACCCTCAGCAAAAACCTCGTTTGCTGTCTTAAAAGCACACATACTAAAAGAAGCTAATATGGCTGCCAGCTGTATAAAGATGTAAAATATCAGTCACAACACAGAAAGTAATAGGTAATCTTTTTTACGTGAACATACTGCCATGGACACTGCATGCCATTAAAGCTATGACAGGCACAATTTCAGATCCTTCAGCAAATACTAAAGTGAGAGATGCAGGATCAAGTGAACATAATCTACCCAAACATGTGACACTCATCGCCAATAGATAATGATGGTTTTGAATATGTCAAATGAGATGAATACCTATTTTTAAAACTGCACAGCTGTCAGAATAAGGACTTGCAGCTTCTTATTATCCTGATGTACTGAATTCACTTTAAAATCAAGTTTCATAGCTGTACAATGCAATCAGAAAATGTTTTACATGATCTTGAAAACTTGGAATATGAGGTAAGGACTGGCTGAAATTTCCTCATTTCCATTCCTATTTCATCCACCCCTATGGACTTAGGTCGGCAATGCTCATGGCTGTCTTCCTTGGACCTATAATAGGTATCAAACCGACCTGTTTGTGAATAAAAAGCAGCTCCGTTGTGCTCTTGAAGTCCTTTGTTCCAAGGAGCATGAACCTCTCAGCAGCTCTTGCGGCAGAGTTGACTTCCACCAGCGATGGGCATAAGATGCTCAACAGAAGGAGTGACCAGTTTCAGTCTGGTGTGATTGACTTCCCCTCTAAAGATCCAAAGTGTTTTGATTTACAAACCAAGACTCCATACTTGGAATCTCTTATAGAGTAAAAGCCTAGCTTGTCCCTGCTCCTGCCTAAGAACAGAGGCAGTATTTTCCAGGATCAGGCCAGAAGTCTGGCTTTGCAAGAATCCAATAGAAACTGACCTGCTGCCCCCGAAGGGCATTGGTCTAGCTTCTAATCACCTTTGCTCTAAAGGCAGCCCTGCTGTTTAGCAGAAGGTATCCTTTTTCAAGCTATTGCTTTACCTCTAAAACTGGAACAGTATTACCTAGTAGCGGCTGGCTAAAGTCAGCAGTTCCAAAGCACTTTGAAAAAGCCAAAGCAGTATAAGAAAATGAAGTTTTATCCGTCTTTGAAGTTTTTATTGTATTGCACTAAGGAACAGCAGGGATATTCACCCAAACTCGTTGAACAAGTGTCTCAGATTGTATGCAATTCTACCTGCAAACTCACAAACTATTTTTATTACCACGCTTGACCCAGGTTGTATGGTAATTTGAGACCGCTACACAAGGTTGTTGTTGTTTTTATAGGGTGGTTTTAATATGTACTCTACACCAGTAATTCCCTCTTCCCCTACCACATCCACTTAGTGTAGAAAATTAAAGCAAGGGGCATTCAATGTTTGCTGTAAATATGGGAAGTTTGAGCCATGCACATTATAGGGAGGTAATATCCAAACGGTAAAAAATAGAAGTACAATTCTTCCTGCAGTTGTTGTCATGTATTCATCTATAAGACACACAGAGGTTACCTAAGAGATAACATACAGAAAAGCATTCAGTCTTTCAGGAGCACTTGGTACCTACAGGTGACAGCTAGATGGCAGTCCACAACCCAAATGATCCACTACGAAGTCAATGGAACAAAAACAAAATTCTATTATACTAAGGACAGCAATTAATACTATTATAATTGAGGGAATGGGCTGTTCCTTATGGAGTGCAGGGTCAAAACTGTCCAAAGCCAGAGGTAACCGCTTTACATTAATTTATATGTGATTTTCATCACTTTAAACATCCTGGTAAAATTTAGAAAATGAAACCATCTTTCCATGAGTATTAAAGTATGGGCACAATTTAAAGGGGCAGGAGAAGAAGATGTAGGAGTCGTCTTTCCCCCCACCAGTTGCAACTGTGATCGTCCGATTCCACTGCTAAATCTTGATACTAGATTCTTCTTTGAAAACAATCCTTTCGTCTTGTGGCTTTTCTGCATGCACTTCGCTGGAACCAAGTCTGCTGGATGCCATCTTTTAAGAGCTCACCAAGACATAAATCATGCTGTTGGAAGAAGGATAAACAGAATAATATATACATCTCTTTTAAATTTAGCAGAAATATTTCTGCTTTGTTGCATACTAGGAGTACCTTCTGTGTTCAGCCTTTACCACTGAGCTCATTATGTACCACCATAAGCCAGAGCCAGATACTCACTGGTTCAACCACAAGGGAAGTAGGTATCTACACACAGTTGTTACTGCCGCTGGCACTCACTCTTATTATAAACCGAGTGCTTGCAGTGGTTATTTATTGCCTGGGGCCCTCAACACAAAAACATGCATATCCCCCAGCAAAAGCACCACAGAAGTTCACAACCTGGTGCCTCTGGTTGGCAAACCTGTCTCTTTTGCCAAGGCCTAAAGTAAAGGTAAAGGTACTCCTGACCATTAGGTCCAGTCGTGGCCGACTCTGGGGTTGCGGCGCTCATCTCGCTTTATTGGCCGAGGGAGCCGGCGTACAGCTTCCGGGTCATGTGGCCAGCATGACTAAGCCGCTTCTGGCGAACCAGAGCAGCGCACGGAAACGCCGTTTACCTTCCCGCCGGAGTGGTACCTATTTATCTACTTGCACTTTGACGTGCTTTTGAACTGCTAGGTTGGCATGGCCTAGCACAGTTCTAATAAACAAACTCAAGTGGCAGTAGCAAAAACATGCTTTTCTGGCAATTCAAGCAACCGTTGTGCACAACTTTACTTTGCTTACATTTTAAAGCAACAAAATATCTGAAGAGCATGGCACTTTTTTTAAAGAAAGAAGTTTTGTACAAATTCCACGTCAGATAGCAACTTCAGAAAATGCATCTAAATGGTAGGGATTTGCTTTCTAGTTAAGAGCTGTTTTGCCCTGTAGGATCCAGTGGCAAGGCCCTGTTCCAGGCCGCAGCTTATCAAGAGGCATATCTCATGCAGACTCTGGGCAAGGCCTTCTCAGTCACACTAATCCAATTACGGAACTCCACCCGCCCCCTGCTGAAAAGGAGGCAGGTCATGAGACGAATTCTGGATAACCTTGAGACACGTATGAGATGCCTGGGCTTTTAGTAATTTTTAAAAACCCAACTATTGATACTTAATAACAAAATCTGTATAATGCTTATCTTACTTTCCTAAATCGTCAACCACCCTGAGTTGCTGGAAAGACAGTATGAAAAGTTCTGCAACAAATAAAAATGAAATTTGTGACTTACCCATATAGGTAGTAAAAAAAAGATAGAAGGTAAAATGCTAGTTTGCACCATCCTTCCTTCTGGCAATATGCTAAAATATCTGCGTTCATGATGGTTGTAGGATCATAGAGTCCTGGGCCGCTCATTACAGGCCTGCTCATATACCTGGAAAAATGAATTTGCATTTTTAAAAGGTACAAGAAAAGAAATTTTGGTATTCAGAAATTCAGCAATGAGAAGAAATAAAAATGCAGTTGCATTCATGGAACTCGAAGATCTCTCTTCACCTCCTTCCACTTTTCAAGGTTTCTGACTTATCAAAATGTATTGATTTATTAGACTTGCATTCCACCTTTTCTCCAGTATGGAGCCCAAGGCAGCCTATAAGAAGCCTAAGCCTAAAGGAATTGCACCAGTTTAGTGAAGTGCATGACAAAATCCAAGCTAACCAAAACATTCCCTGTGATCCACTGCAACGCTGACATATCTAGATCGCACTGAAGGAGGTGGTGCCAGACATTTCAGCTTTAACAACTAGCTACTGACCTGATTCCTCTGATCTTGACTTGTTTTTGTTATTGGTTTGACAGTGAAAAATAAAATGTCCCTTGCAATGATTTCATGAAGCAAGGTGTTTGGGGCCAAAAAGGCAGGGTACTAACAGTATATATACTGCATTCATCTGCAACAGCTCAGTACAACATACCTATGATTACTAGATAGTAGGGACAAGCAGCAGATGGGTTATCTCCATCCTACTCTGTATCCAACTGCCTACCGTTGCAGACAGAGCACTGGACTAGATGAATTCTTGAACAGCTCTTTACATATTTCTAAAGGCGAAAGCAGGCTCAAGGCAGAACTACAAAGTTTATCTTCTTAAGTTAAGGCCTTATCCATGTGCTTTAAGTATCAGAAAAAGGAATCTCCCTCTACTTTGCAAAAGGAAGTCATGGAAATGGCAGAGAACCATGAAGGACACTGAAGATTTAATTTAGATCCAAGCTTGCCTCCTTTTCTGATTTCCTCTCTCCCAACAATAAGAAGTGGAAACTTGTTTTGCTTTAGATTAAGGCCAAGACTTCCAGAGGCCAACTGATGTGCAACATACACACTGAACAGCTTTGGCTGTTGTATTATTCATTCTTCGACAATCGTACGTGAAAAAGGCTTCAGCTGCATCGTTAACCCAATTTCTCCGCAGGCTTAATTTCCACAGGAAGTCTACACCAAACCGTACAGTAAGAAGTGCGTTTCCATGAATAAATTGAGACTGAACCATGCCCAGCATTACCTCCAAATATGGTAAGCCAACAACGGCATATTGAGACCCAGCGTGAGCCATTCTGTTGCACACAGAAACATAACACAGAAGAACGCGTGGATGAGGTACTCCGGAAGCACAAGCTGCAAAGGAAGACACACAAGTCAAGGCAGTTCTGCTTCCACATTTAATGTATTTTACTTGTGTTACAGTGACAGGGGGTGTACTGCGTCAAAAGAAAAAGTAAGGGGCAATAAGCAAAGCCAGCATTAGACAAGAGAAGCCAACATAATAGTTTCAACGTACTGTGTCATGAGTGTGTAAAACGTGCAAACAATACTTAGTACAATTTGCATAAAACTGGCCACTGCTCACATTGAATACCATTTATACAATCTGCGGTATGAGAATAAAAAAGGCAAGTTTGCATATTTTGGAGAGGGACATCACTTAAACTGAGGACTCGTATATATCTTCCATTTTACAACTTACATCCCAGGGAAAGTTAGATTTTCCACAGGCAATGCCCATCTGTCTTCATATTAGACTGGCAGATGGCCTTACAGCAACCCTCCAAACGATTTCTGCTTACAGTGAGCTACATCCAAACCACAATTTACAGGTGGGATTTCAGCTACCTAACCAGGTGCCCTCCAACTGTTTGAGATAACTCCCATCAACCCAATTGTTGGAAATGGTGGAAACTGTGCAAGTCTACACATACAGCAAAAGAGGAGGATGTTTGGTATTTCTTTTGTATTTTATTTGGGGTGGACACAGAGATCTCAAGCCTTGCCCACTGCATTGTTTAAACAAGTAAGGCGGACACTCACTCAACTAAGTTTTATTTCCTTGAAATCCATCAATGAACTTCTCCCTTCAAAATCAATTTAGCAGATTTCAAAGCAATTCTGCACTCTGTTTGCTTTCTGCACTCTGTGGTTTTAGAAAATTTCACTTTCAGGTTCACTCAGTTACATCTACAAATTATCAGGACTAGAAACTTACACAAAATCCTGAGAATTTCTGTATTCAAACCAAGACTCAACAACTGCACAATTCCTTGCTAACCTTCTATTGCTCCAATTCTACAAATTTTGGATGTCCCAAACTATTCAGGTGAAGCTGTGTACTACTGGTTGTCTAAATCCTGGAACTCTAAAATGCTGTGTATGTTATAAACCAAATGTTTTCTTTAAAAAGCATTTTTTTTTCCTTTACAAATAATTGTGCAGAGATAGGACCAATACTCTAACATAAACAATGTACACAAATATAAACAGCACAAATCCTGCTGTGCAGAAGGGAACAAACAGTGCCTAGAATCAACTTAACAGGAGCCCATTTCTTACGTTCTACGAAAAGCAATTTACATTTCTAATATATTCACTTCTTAACCATCATGCTTTCCAGTGAAAACCTACGAAGACAGTGTACCCTGTTTATATGGGAGCCTGTTATCATAGACAGCAGTTTGTAGCCAAGAAAAACTGGAAACCATCAACCACAGATGGTAACAGAAACTGCTGTTGATCTGATATTCCTCACTCGGTCTGAACTTGCAGCCATTGTTGTATTCCAGTACGAAAGGAGGAAGCACTGCAGTTAACACAGACTATTCAAATCTGCATGTCCCCAAACACAGGTTGAGATTCCAGCTGTGCGTCTGCTAAGCAATAGGAGACCTAAACACGAAAGTTATTACAAGCATTCAGCCACAAAGCATTAAAAACTAGACCAGTTTGTGGCTAAAATTATGGTCAACTTGCTGGCCATTTCCTAATCTTGCACGTTAATCCTGCTTTTAAGAGTCCTGCACTTCTTTTAAACCTATTGCATCCCTATTGGGAGGAAAGCATTTATAAGTACGCTCTTTAGTCACGAGAAAGTCTGCAGACTCTCACCTGTATATTTAAAACATAGTTGTCCAACATGCATATGGTAGAATCTTTTTGATTAAAAGTCTGTGATAAGGGAATGCATACATGTAGTGAACATTTTCTCACCCTCCCAAATCAAATGAGAGATGACCGAGCAGGGTAAACTGTTCCATGCGCAACCACTATCCAAGCTTGCGACATTCTCTCAATTCCACGTATCTGCTTTGTGGAAGCAGCTTCTAGCAGTTGTACCCGTACAGCTTCTAGCTGATCGGTTTACATTCAGCACTGACACCCACTGGCTCAAAGTTAGCAGGGCAAGACTGAAAAATCATCTAGCTGGAGGTGTAAACCCCATTGCCCTCCAGGTGATGCTTGACTTCAGCTCACATCAGGATCCCTGCCCAATGGCCGTTCTGACTGGGGCTGATAGGAGATGGAGCCCAAACACATCTGGAGGACCAGAGGTTCTCCATTCCTGCTCTCGCTGAATTTTGTTTTCCCCCAACTTTCTCAAGCACCCCCGATTAATGGAGTAGCTGAAGGCAAAAGGGAAACACTTCGAGTGAAGGCAGAGGTTAACACCTGAGAAGTTGTTTCATTTATTTTAGCTCTCCAATCTGCTAAACAAGTACATGTACAGTTGAAATGCTACATATATAAAATGAGTGTCTGCCATCTTTTGCTCTCTATTTAAACAGTGCAACCTGTTCCAACAGCTAACAGCAGTGTCAATAACATCTCCTGAGGCTGTGGCAACTTTCTCCTAAATCACAAAATGTAGGGATTAAATCCCCCACCAGGAAGGGCCACCTCAAATTAGGAGTCCACAGACTGCGGGTTATCCAGCACTGGTTTAAACTGAAAATCTTTTAAAGAACATGGACTACGCCTCTCACTAAGGTCTGGTGCAAATGTAACAGTAGCTACCTACAAACCCTGGGCTGTATCCGATGCAAGCCCAACTGAGAGGACACCCACTGAGCTTAATGGACATAAATTAGTCTTGTCTTAATTTCAGTGGGTTTACTCTGAGGAGGACTGGCACTGGACACAACCCCATGTATAAAAAAATATATATCAAGGGGCCAGACTTGGAATAGCACATTCCTGTATCCCAGTCCCCCGACTCCCCAACATGAATTCCCATAATTATGGTTTTGTGATCTGCACCAACACTAAAACAGGGTTCACATCAGAACCAGAGTTTGAAGCCATGTTTTGAACTAGATTTGCAAACTCTGGTTGAGAGGAAACCTGGCATTTTCCTCGTTAAACAACAAGTGTCAAATCTATTGGATTCTTGCCAGCCTGGCTTAGTTATAGAAGAATTTAGGCATGTAACAGTTTTCCCCATCTCTTATTAAGCAAGCCAACTCACAACGCACAAACTCCATGAAGTTATTACAACCCCTGAATAGACAAAAAGACAGGCAAATGAGCAAGCACACCGAACAAAAAGAAGTCAGCAGAAATAATAGAGATGTTCCTAACAAAATGAAAAGTAGAGAGTGGCATTAAGACATTAAACTAAAAAGCAGTACACACCTTTAATGCAATTTTGACTCTCTTAATCTTTTTAACCTTTTCAACTGTCTTTGTACCGAAAATGCAAAAAGCAGATTGAAAGAATGTTAGTATGACAGCTGACAAGATCACCAGCAGACAAGCAAGTCAGAACTTCAAGCTTAGAGGAAAAGAGAAAGAAATCTGCCAAGAAATCTTAGATCTATTACATATTATCAAGTAACATTTTACTAATGCAGCGTAAGTAATATTAATTACCAAAAACCTGGCTAAGAATGAATGCAAAGAGATCTCTCTCACGTAAACTTACAGGGTTGAGTGTATTACACTGGTCTATGGGATTCTTGTAGTCAGTCTTCAGCTCATCAAAAGCTATAATCTAAAATAAAATTAGAACAGTTGGACAGTAGGGTGAGAACAGCTCAAATGGAACGCGTAGCCCTGTTCAAAAGCACCACGCCCTGAAGAGACAAAATCCTAGTTTCAAGTTTACAGGAAACCCTCCCAAGGGTTAGATCCCAGCCAGCTAGTCTCTTAAAATGTATGGAACAGCTAGGCAGAGTCTGGACACAATGTGAAAGAACTCAAAAGACATTTCCTGTTGCCACAAAAACACTCCCTGACCTGCGCAAGACAGCTCAGTTCACAGGTTTCTTCATCCGGTTTCTGGGGCTAATGAGGAGAGGGAAAGCACAAGCTCTCCTTTAACTTGGAAGCAGGCAACGCTCCTTAACACAATTAGCTAGTCCAGTGAAATACGATAACGACATCTATTCTATAGGCAAAAGATTGCTAAAAACAGTACAGCTATTTCGTAGCACTCTCATGACCCAGCCACATGGACACATTTTATCCTGATGCTACTTAGTTAACGCTTCCCAATTCTGCACAGAGTAACCCCTGCTGAAGGGAAGCAGATTTTGCAGTCGTGTCAAATTAAGAAATTGGTAGTAACTGGAAGAAGGAGGGGGGGAGAGGTCTGGGAGGAAAGTGCCCTTTGTTCTATCAGGCTCCAACCTCCTGAGCGAGCTCACTTCTGATGGGCAACAAAAATGCTCGCCATCTCCCTTTTGCTAATACCTGTGCAAAGTCACATTAATTCACCCCAGGGCTGGAGTATTAGGAGAGGAAAAAAACAGCAAGTTGCCGCAAGATTCTGGTTTGGCAACTCCTGGTTGACCCAAATACCTCGAACCCACCACTTCAGTGCCCCACAACAACTCCTTCCTTTACCACCTGCGAACAGGTCCTATCCCCCCCCCCAATATGCATCCACCTCTGGCACATCCCCCCCCCCCAGAAACCCCCTGAAATCATAAGTTCATGCAATTACCCACGCACCCCACTTTCCCCTCTCTTATCTCCTCACCCCCAAATACATACCACTTATAAGTCCACTTGGCTTCTCCCTCCCGGAGAGGAGCACCTATTCGCCCCCACATACGTAGCTCTCCCCTGCTAAGCCCCACAGATTGCCTATGCAATGCCATGGGTCAACCACTAATGCAAACACCCGGAATGCCCTTCCTCCTTCCCACTTCACCCCCAAACCCAAGCTGCGTCTCCCCCCCCCCCGTGTCTCCCTCACCCCATGGATCGTAAACCCATTTATTTTCCCCCAACACACACACCAAGCTCTATCCCCTGAGGACCCCACTTTGCTCCTCCTCAACCCCAACACACAGCCCCCTCCCTCCCTTCACGAGGAGCCCCCTAACCCCATACACCCCCCATGCAACCACCCCCACCCCCCATTCCCCATGGCTGCCCCCTAACACAGCCCTCTCCCTCCCCTCATGAGCCCCCTCGACCCATGGACCCCCTCCCATGCAAACACCCCCAGCTCCCCTTTCCCCCATGGCTGCCCCAACACACAGCCCCCTCTCTCCCCTCATGAGGAGCCCCCCCTCTCCCCACGGACCCCCTAAACTTCACAGTGCCATTTCCCAACCCGCATGAGGAGTACCCCTCACCCAATGGACCCTTCATGCCCCCCTCTCTCCCCACGGACCCCTCCCCAACCTCCACAGCCCCATTTCCCTGCCCCTCTCGACCCATAGAGCCCCCATGCAACCACCCCAGCCCCCCATTCCCCATGGTTACCCCCTAACACAGCCCTCTCCCTCCCCTCATGAGCCCCCTCGACCCATGGACCCCCTCCCATACAAACACCCCCAGCTCCCCTTTCCCCCATGGCTGCCCCCTAACACAGCCCCCTCATAAGGAGCCCCCCTCTCTCCCCACGGACCCCCCCACAGACCCCCTAACCTCCACAGCCCCATTTCCCTGCCCTCCTCGACCCATAGACCCCCCCAATGCAAACACCCCCAGCCCCCCATTCCCCATGGCTGCCCCCTCACACAGCCCCTCCCTCCCTTCATGAGGAGCCCCCCTCTCTCCCCACTGACCCCTCCCCACCTCCACAGCCCCATTTCCCTGCCCCTCTCGACCCATAGAGCCCCCATGCAACCACCCCAGCCCCCCATTCCCCATGGCTGCCCCATGGCTGCCCCTTCCACAGCCCCATTTCCCTGCCCCCCTCGACCCATAAACCCCCCCATGGAAGCACCCCCATTCCCCATGGCTGCCCCCTCACACAGCCCCTCCCTCCCCTCATGAGGAGCCCCCCTCTCTCCCCACGGACCCCCCCCCACCTCCACAGCCCCATTTCCCTGCCCCTCTCGACCCATAGAGCCCCCATGCAACCACCCCAGCCGCCCATTCCCCATGGCTGCCCCATGGCTGCCCCTTCCACAGCCCCATTTCCCTGCCCCCCTCTACCCATAAACCCCCCCATGGAAGCACCCCCATTGCCCATGGCTGCCCCCTCACACAGCCCCTCCCTCCCCTCATGAGGAGCCCCCCTCTCTCCCCACGGACCCCCCCACCTCCACAGCCCCCTCCCCCCCCCCGTCCACTCACATGCCAGATGGCGAAGAAGATGAGCGCGGCGGTGAGGAGCAGCGCCAGCATGTAGCAGAAGGCGGCGAACGTGAAGGCCATGGCGGCGGCGGCGGCGGCGGAAGACGAGGCCCCGGCCGAGCGGCGCGCGGGGATGCCGGGCCGGATCATTCAGGGCGGCCGCCAAGAGCCCGGGCAGCGACGGCGAGGCCGAGAGGGGAGCGCCACTGCGCACGCGCGGGCCACGGTGACAGCGGCGGGCGCCTCCCCGCCCCTCCCTCGAAGGCGCCCCGCAGCGGCCACTCGCGGCCGGCGCCGGAACTGCAGCGCCGCCCGGACACGCTTTTGTTCTCCTGTCCCCGTTTCTCACGACCAGGCCCGGATTGAGGTTCAATGCGGAACTAAGCTACTGCAATTAACCCCCTTTTATGTCCACCTGTCCTATGTCAACAACAAATTGTCGCTGGTTTTTGTGTTGAATATATGCTATATGGTAACTTATGGACCTAATAGGCATCTCAAGCCATTTGCACATGCAGAATGTAGGCACCCTACATATGTTGTTGTTTAGTCATTTAGTCGTGTCCGTTGTTGTTGTTTAGTCGTGACCCCCTGGACCAGAGCACGCCAGGCACCTCTGTCCTCCACTGCCTCCCGCAGTTTGGTCAGACTCATGTTTGTAGCTTGGAGAACACTGTCCCACCATCTTGTCCTCTGTCGTCCCCATCTCCTTGTGCCCTCCATCTTTCCCAACATCAGGGTCTTTTCCAGGGAGTCTTCTCTTCTCCTGAGGTGGCCAAAGTCTTGGAGCCTCAGCTTCAGGATCTGTCCTTCCAGTGAGCACTCAGGGCTGATTTTCCTTAAGAATGGATGCGTTTGATCTTCTTGCAGTCCATGGGACTCTCCAGAGTCTCCTCCAGCACCATAATTCAAAAGCATCCATTCTTCGGCAATCAGCCTTCTTGATGGTCCAGCTCTCACTTCCATACATCACTACTGGGAAAACCATAGCTTTAACTATACGGACCTTTGTTGGCAAGGTGATGTCTCTACTTTTTAAGATGCTGTCTAGGTTTGTCATTGCATTCCTCGCAAGAAGCAGGCGTCTTTTAATTTCGTGGCTGCTGTCACCATCTGCAGTGATCATGGAGCCCAAGAATGTAAAATCTCTCACTGCTTCCATTTCTTCCCCTTCTATTTGCCAGGAGGTGATGGACCCAGTGGCCATGATCTTCGTTTTTTTGAGCAAACCAGTGATCTTTGAGGGAGCAGGCTAGCAGGCGGGGCCCATGACTTACATCATAGGACCCTACACAACACAAAACACTGTTACTGTATGTAGGTTTCATTTTGTTTTTTATCTTATATTTTAGAAATGTACATCCAGGGGTTTTTCCCCGCATTGCATGGCAACATGGGCAAATGGCTTGAGATACGTATTAGGTTTTACCATATTGCATATATTCAATACAAAAAACAGCAACAATTTGATGTTGTTGTTGACATAGGACAGCTGGACATATCAAGGGCCTCATTACCTTCAGTAGCTTAAAAGGTAAAGGAACCCCTGACCATTAGGTCCAGTTGTGACCGACTCTGGAGTTGCGGCGCTCATCTCGCTTTATTGGCCGAGGGAGCCGGCGTACAGCTTCCGGGCCATGTGGCCAGCATGACTAAGCCGCTTCTGGCGAACCAGAGCAGCGCACAGAAACACCGTTTACCATCCCACCAGAGCGGTACCTATTTATCTACTTGCACTTTGATGTGCTTTCGAACTGCTAGGTTGGCAGGAGCAGGGACCGAGCAACGGGAGCTCACCCCGTCGCAGGGATTTGAACCGCTGACCTTCTGATCGGCAAGTCCTAGGTTCTGTGGTTTAACCCACAGCGCCACTCACATCCTCCTCAAACCTAAATCCGGCCCTGGGTCCAGCATCCTGTTCTTACAGGAGCTGGCCAGATGCTTGCAGGAGCACTCCCTGCACTGCCTTTTTCACTCCCCCCAGCACACAGGGACGACTTCCCCCTTCCCAGTGTGACTCCCAAGCTTTCTTTCCTGGGAAAGTGGCAGCCAATTTGGACTTCACCTAGAACTTCTCTAAAGAAAGGACCCAAAGTCTTGACTGCCGCACAGGCCGCTGTGTCAAATTGAGCCCTGGATCAAAGGACTTGCAGATGCCAGGGGAGAAATCAGATGCCAGCCTGAGTCACAGCGGAGATGGCCTCATCCTGGAATCTCAAGGTCTAGGTCTTGTAAAGCGAGAACAGGATGCTTCTGAGCATGCACAGACTTCCATTTTCCATCTCGGTGAGTTACTAGTGTGCCCCACATGCAGTCTCTCCCCATCCTGAGATCATCATGTTGTTTAGTCATTTAGTCATGTCCGACTCACGACTACTGTGTCCAGTTCTGGGCACCACAGTTCAAGAAGGACACTGACAAACTGGAATGTGCCCAGAGGAGGGCAACCAAAATGGTCAAAGGCCTGGAAACGATGCCTTATGAGGAACGGCTAAGGGAGCTGGGCATGTTTAGCCTGGAGAAGAGGAGGTTAAGGGGTGATATGATAGCCATGTTCAAATATATAAAAGGATGTCATATAGAGGAGGGAGAAAGGTTGTTTTCTGCTGCTCCAGAGAAGCGGACACGGAGCAATGGATCCAAACTACAGGAAAGAAGATTCCACCTAAACATTAGGAAGAACTTCCTGACAGTAAGAGCTGTTCGACGGTGGAATTTGCTGCCAAGGAGTGTGGTGGAGTCTCCTACTTTGGAGGTCTTTAAGCAGAGGCTTGACAACCATATGTCAGGAGTGCTCTGATCTGATGGTGTTTCCTGCTTGGCAGGGGGTTGGACTCGATGGCCCTTGTGGTCTCTTCCAACTCTATGATTCTATGACTCTTTGTGACCCCCTGGACCAGAGCACACCAGGCACTTCTGTCTTCCACTGCCTCCCGCACTTTGGTCAAAATCATCATCCGAGGCCCCAAACCACCTGCTTCTTCCGCAGGTCCAGAAGGTGGTGATGAGAGAATGAGCCACAGGATGCTGCCTTATACAGAGTCAGACCCTCTGCCAGAGCTATGGCCTCCTCTGCAATAGCCCATTTAAGGAAGACCTGACTGGCACCAGCCCTTACCCTCATTTCAGCACCAACGATATGATTAAATTTTATTTTCGATAACATTCATGTGCATTTTTATTGACTTTATTTTATGTTAGTTGTAAATCACTTTGGGACTTCTTTTTTCTAAGAGGGGAGCAATGTATAAATTGAATAACCCCTCTGGGAGAGGAACCCCGCCCCTTTTATGTACATACTTCCGCCAAACCCTAAAAAATATGCTATGCAATATCCCTAGTATATGAGCTCAAATGCCAGCGCTAAACAGGCTTTCGAAAACTAGCACAACCGCATTGCAAGTAGCCAGTTTGCGCACCACACTTCGTTTGCAACATGCCAGTAGTTCGATGCTGTCTATTGATCTGCATCACATGCGAGAGCCAACTTTAGCGTTTCTAGGTCGAAACGTTTTCTGAGCAGGGTGGGAAACAAGGCAAACTGGGGGTCAGCGAACGGGAGGCGGGGGAAGCAACAGAAAACAGCAATTTTAAGTAGGATCCCACACATTCAAACCCAGGTCGAGAATTCCACTTAGCCTTAACTAGGCTCTGGAGGGTAGGACTCAAACCAATGGCTTCAAGTTACAAGGAGATTCCGACTAAAGACCAGGAAGAGCTTTCTGGTGGAAAGAGCTGTTTGGCAGTCTGGCGTGGCAGACTCTCCTTCCTTGGAGGTTTGTAGGCAGAAGATGGATGGCCACCTGTCATGGATGATCTAGTTGAGATTCCTGCATCTTGGGGTTGGACTAGATGACCCTTGAGGGTCCCTTCCAACTCTACAAGTCTATGATTTTATGGTTTCTTATCATAGCAAAACGAAAACGAAAAAAACCCTCACACCTTTCAAACAATGGTTAAGGTTGCACTGGGAATGGATGGAAAGAAATTAATTTAAGGGAAAGAAAATGTGGACAGGAGGAGACTGCAATCCGCCACATTACTCCTGATCTTAGAAACGGGGTTAACAATAATAATAATAATTTATACCCCACCCTCCCCAGCCAAGACCGGGCTCAGGGCGGCTAACACCAAATATAAAAATAATTGATTAGAATACAGCTTAAAAAAACAAAATTAAAATACAACATTAAAACATTAAAACGCAGCCTCATTTCAGTGGAACTCAATCAAAAACTTTTTTGGGGATAAAAACGTCAAGTCTTCACCAAGGCAAACTATCCAGACTTGTCATGGGCCAGAAAAAAGCCAGGGAATCCACTTGGAAATGGCCATTGTAGCTCCAAGTTTCTGGTACTAAATGTGCTTGTGTGAAGCCTTGGTTTGCTGGGGACACCTCTTTTGCAAATTCCCTCAAGTGGAAGACCCGCACGAGAGCCCCACTGACCCACCAATAATTTTGCAGAGGACTTTTGCATTCTGCAAATACAAGCTTATCCATCCTTTGTGTTGGCTTCACGTCATCAAATAAAGAGCACACTCCTTCAGAGCATACAAGATTTATTTCAGGTATTTACAGCCTGCTTTTCAATTTGAGAATGAGAACTTCCATGGCACATTTTGTTTTCTCCCCATGGAAATTGCTCTTTATTATTTATTTGCATTTATACCACGCTCTTCCACCAGGGGAACTCAGGGCAGCTTTAGGCAATGCTTCCTCAATAAATCTTTTCCAAGTTTATAAATCGAAATACTATTAAAAAGTGTAATTTTTGCAGACTCTGTTAATCTCTAGCAAAGAGGAATCCTAAACTACTACCATATTAAAAAGGGCACACTGTCAATAGAAAGGTTAATTTATTTACTCCGTTAGAAAAATTATAGTTTTCTTATGGGAATGTCGACTGTTTTCCCCGCCCCGCCCCAATTGTGTGTTTGTGTGTTGGTCTTTCTTAACACGGTTGATAATAGGTATGCAAAAACTAAAAATCCAAGGCTGGAATAATTATTCCGAATTGAACAAAGTTAGACGATTGTCATTTAAGTCTAAAAGTAAAAAAAGAAGAAGGAAAGAAAGATGCTCAGCACAACAATTTAGAATAATGCCACTTACAAAAAGGACAATAAGGTCTCCTAAACGTTAAGAAAAAGGAAAATACCAGGCTTTGTTTTTATCACCAGTGTCAACTGCTCTCAAGTGTTTTGACAGCTCAGATGTATCATCAGCTGCTCCACAAGCTCAAAAACTTGTAGGATTAGGCAGCCCAGAAGGGGCTCAAACCCAACAGCAACTAAACTGCCTGATTATCTTGCCAAGCTGGGCAAGGTTCCAGGAAGGTGCAAAAGAAGGGCAGCCCCTCCATTCTCCAAGGCAGGGGCAAGCAGTTTTATGGCCCGTGGGCTAAATCCAGGACGATTGAGTTTCCTGCTGCCCCAGGAAACAGAGGAGATTGCTGCCTGGCAACCCCCGACCCAGAGCCATCTACTCGTGGCCCTGCCCGGTTTTAAGCAACGCTAGGCAAAAGAGTTTCCTGCCGTCTCAATCCAAAGGTGAAAAGCCAGTTTGCCCCCAGAAGTCAACAAGAGATTTCACATTTTAGTGTCACCAAGAGAGATCTATAGATGCCCTCTGCCATGCAGGAGAACGTTGTTCCAGAAATGATGCGAAGCGCTTGCTGCGGAATGGAACAGAGATGGCAAACCTGTGGCCGTGCAGGTGTTGCAGGGACTCGGCCCCAGCCAATGGGCAGGGGATGATGGGAATTGTAGTCGAGGAGTGGGGAACCTCCAGCCGGCAGGGTGACACTGGTCGATGAGCTCATTTTCCCCAAACAGTCCCCAATTTACCCATCCGATGACATAGCTGGTGATGTCAGCTGACGGGCAGGGCCTTCTCCTTTAAGCGAGCAAGAGGGGAAAAGGTTAAAAGAACCTGTACAATGCAGATTATTTCTCTCCTACCCACCCATTGCTTGCTTCAAAGGGAAGCACTTTAAGCTAGTCCCCAAAGCGCAGACAGGGTAGCAGGGAACAGCCTTAAAGCAGGCGCTGTTTTGCGTTCAGCAACACCTGCCCCCAGGTATAGAGCTGGATCAGCTGGGAGGGAGGTGAGCCCATGCGGGCAAAGTATATCCAGTCAGTGGCCTGAGAATGGTTGCTCATGCCAGAGCTTAAGAAGAGCAGGTCAAGGCTGTACAGAACAGACAGGGAAAATCCACCGGCAGGCCAGGCCTGTGTTCTCTGTTGCCAACCCCTCCCGCAGGCAGGGCGATTAAAAGCTCAAGCGCCGAGTCCTGCACCCAGGCAATTCAAGTTGTGCGCCGAGATAGGTGGGCTGCTGTGACCTACGCACAATTGACTCAACCCTAGGAGGAAAGGAAGGAAATGTGCAGGGCACCAAACCCTGCCTCTCCCTCGCTGTTTTCAAAGAGGAAAGCCAGCACTGCCCCACATGCTTCCGACATGCTCACCTTTGCAGCTGCAAGGAGCTAGGGGCATTCCTTCCCCAACGTGGTGCCCTCCAAGTGCTGTTAGGGCTGCCACTCCCATCATCCCTGACCGCCGAGCTAGCTGGTTTTAGGCTTAAGGGGAGAAGTAGGACAAAATATTTGGAGAGCACCAAGGTGGGATAGAGACTAGCTTGAAAGAGGAACAGGTCAGGAATTCTGCAAGCGGAATTCTGAATGTGTGCTACCTGCAGAATCACAGCATGTTTTACACAGTCCTGCCCGTGGGTCACGGAGCCCAGAACAGAGCTGTGCTGGACATTCAAATACTAAGGAGCAGGGTTTGTTTTCATGGATCTTTTTGGGTTTTCACCAGCCAAAGCACCCCGCTTTAAATCGTGGCAATAGCAGACACAGAATCTGCCCCTCCAGATGAAATTGATCAGACACCGTGTGCCCTCATCTTTTAGGCAGAGTCGGCCTGTGTGTATCAAGTCTAGTGTTTAAAAACTGGCAGCATAAGATTCTCTTACAATCAATGGAGAGATAAAGAAATGTAAAAAAGAAAAGAAAGGCACACAGAGAAGTGCTTGTATAAAAAAGACAAGAGAACAGTTAATAAAAACTGCGTACAAAGACTTAAGGAATGGATGTTCACCAGAGTGTTACTGAGCCCTTACGGATTTTTTGATTATTATTTTTAAGAAATCTACTTCCCTTTGGACTAGTAAAAGAAAAAAAGAGGGACTATCTACTACACACAGAGAGAAGAAAAATAGAAGGGTCAAACTTTTGACCCGAAATGGAAATATGTTGACGCAAGATCAACTGAGAATATCGTTGGAATTTTAAAGAGGAAAGGAAGCGGTCCATTCTGAAAAACTGAAGAAGCGAGTGTGTGATTAATACTTCAGAAAAATTGCATTTGAGATTGGTTCTAAACCCTTTTATGTCCAGAAGATTCAAGTCACTTAAGAAAATGCTGTTTTCACATACAAGCCATTAAGTGTCCAGTTTCTGTCCAACAAGGATGCCTCTGCAGCTCAGGCGAAGGGGGAAGAAAAGGCTACACATTTGACTGGGAACATCCTGCAAACAGAGCCCACGGACACAAGCAAGATTGATACAGAGGGTCCCATTCATCTTAAGCGGGGCTTGCGCAGGAAGCCTTCCTTGGAGGGAGACTGTGCCACATTACCTGTCACAGTTACGAGTTCCAGATTAAGCCATATAGAAATATTAGTCACAAGAGGGAGGGGAGGTGGAATTGTCCCTGCAGGAGAGCTGTTCCCTTTTAAAACAGTTAATAAAGAGAGGGAAGGGAAAACGACCGCATGGGCAAAGTTTGGTTACGCAGGAACTGCTGCATCTCCCCACGCTTGTATAAACTTTGCACGCACAAAAATATATATGTACATACATACACACACTGCAGGAAACGACTATAAATACAGTGCATCCTTTGTGGGTCTAAAAAGGAGGAGGAGGAGTCGCCGTGTCTGGTTCCAGTTCACGCCAGGCTGGAATGCTTAAAGAGTCTTTCAATGGAAGAAGCCAAGTTTCTCGTGCAGCCACTCCTCAGTGAGGTCTTCTGTATTCCTGATTTCAAATACCTTTAGTTTAAAAAAAAAGAGGGGGGGAGAAAAAGAAAAGTATTGTGTGAGCAACTATGGTCTCGGCCGATACAACAAGCTTTTCCGCTTCTGTGGTGGCACCTCTGTAAAACCACGTGTCAGGGGCTCAGGAGCAGAGGCACAGGGGAGAGAGGAAATGGAGAGCGAAGGGGAAGAATCTGAGGGCAGCGTAGGGGAGTATGAGACTGGCCCGAGAGATTCCATGAGTCTCTCCAGCGAATCAGAAGATTCCCAGAGGGGGCGCCGATGGCCAGGGCAAGGGGGGTCCCAGGGGGGACACACCAGAAGCAAGGGGCCAGCGGGGACTCCCAAAGCAGCAGCGGGAGAGCAGGACCAGCTTCCCCACCAGAGCGTAGTGAGGGGGAAGAGTCACATGTATCAGGGCCAGCTTCTCCTCCAGCAGGGAGAGAAGATGAGTCAGGGGTGGCCACGCCTCCATCGGAGAGTGGGGGAACGGAGGGAGAGTCAGGTCCAGCTAGCCTCCCCGAAGGGGGAAGCAGTGACAGGAGCAGTGTAACGGTCAGGAGGAAGGTGGCCGGCTGGGCGCGCGCGCCAAGTTCGAATGTACAGGCGCGCGGCACAGCAGGAAACCCGGATTGGGAACCAGGTCCTAAAGCCCGCCGGAGGGAGGGGGAAGACTCAGGGGACTCAGCGTCAGAAGAGTCTAGGAGAGGCGAGACCCCAGCGGACAGGCGGGCCCAGAGGAGAAGAGAGCAAAGGAAGAGGTGGAGCAAGGCGAGAGTCTTAAACTGGTGTCTGGGGGGAGGAGACTCAGACGGAGCTTCAGCGGTCTAGAGTTTGAGATGTAGAGCTGCGCGCCGCGGTTGTAAAAGCAAAACTGAGCTTCAATAAAGACTGTTTTATATAACAACGAACTGGCGTTGGTCCTTTGTGAGCTGGGACCTAGGGCAGCTCTGACACCACGTCTTACTGTTTGTAGCAGAGTTTTCCCCAGAGGCAGAGGACAAGAACAGGAGTCATACTCAAATTCACAGTCAAGAGCTTCAACTGCTTGACTGGTTGCACAGGTGTTTCTGTTACAGTGGTACCTCGGGTTAAGTACTTAATTCATTCCGGAGGTCCGTTCTTAACCTGAAACTGTTCTTAACCTGAAGCACCACTTTAGCTAATGGGGCCTCCCGCTGCCGCCGCACCGCCGGAGCACAATTTCTGTTCTCATCCTGAAGCAAAGTTCTTAACCTGAAGCACCATTTCTGGGTTAGTGGAGTCTGTAACCTGAAGCGTATGTAACCTGAAACGTATGTAACCCGAGGTTCCACTGTACTATTATATACAGGCTATTTACATTCCCTCTTTATCTCTCCAGCACAGTATAATCTGGAGTCCAGTAATTAACAATCCTGACACAGCAAAACTCATAGTATCAGCAGCACACATTGTCTTACTTCCAACCTTGTTGTCAGTGTGTGTGTGTGTGTGTGTGTGTGTGTGTGCTTTCCTCGTGCGGAAATTGCAGCCTGCAACTTCCTCCCTTTATTTGCACCTCCAGCTGACACCAATCAAACCTAGAGGGGCACTCCTACACACTAAAGACAAAAATCTGGAACCCTCTTTAAAGCTTCCAGTAACTTTTATCTGTGTCTTAAATAATGTTTTCCAAACAGAGAAACCTTTGCACAGGCAAAACGCTTTGGTAAGCTGTCAGCATGCGACGACACAACCCAGGAACAGATTTGACTGGCCTGCTAAACCGGGTGAGGGAAGCCGATGGGTCTCATACCCTCGGTGACTTGGGACTTCACCTGCATGCGAAGACAGGCTCTGGAGGATTGAGTGGATGAGACCAAAAGTGGGTTGAACGGTCAAGAAGGCAATTCCTGCACATGCTGCAGAGGGAAGTGAGGGGCAGGTGGGGTTCATTAACCTGGGAAAGCAGCCCATATAAGAGAAGGAAAAACTGATCCTAAACCTGGCTCCCCTTCAAGAGAATAAAAAGGCTCAGGAGTAAATCTGGAGTAGAGTGCCTCCTGCTGGCAACTCTTGCAGCCAAGCTGGTGCCAAATGTCTTGCGCTGATTTCCTTTGGACCCCATCAGTGAGAGCCAGTATGGTGTAGTGGTTAAGAGCGGTGGACTCGTAATCTGGGGAACCGGGTTCGCTTCCCCGCTCCTCCACATGCAGCTGCTGGGTGACCTTGGGCCAGTCACACTTCTCTGAAGTCTCTCAGCCCCACTCACCTCACAGAGTGTTTGTTGTGGGGGAGGAAGGGAAAGGAGAATGTTAGCCGCTTTGAGACTCCTTCGGGTAGTGATAAAGTGGGATATCAAATCCAAACTCCTCTTCTTCTTCTTCTCCTTCTTCCTCTTCATGTCTTGTTTATGTAGTGACCGCTCCCCACATTAAATGGGGGCGCCCTTTACGTGGTCACGCACAGCCCCCTGGGCCCTATGCGGCTCCATTAGCACAGGCTTGGCTTCACCTTCCCCAGGTGGGATACCTGGAGGTCTCCGCCTACCTCAGCCAGTTACCCAATCCCGCCTGGGGACGCGTTGCCAAGGTGATCAGGCCAGGTAGGGGGAGGGACTACCTGCCCACGCAATAGGGGGAGGATCTTACCTGGGAATCATTGGTTGGCACCAGAGATTCTCCCACCCTCAGTTAAGACTTCTTTTGCAGGTTAACCTTTTCTCCACAGGTACGTGGGCGCAGCTACGTCAAGGTCGCTGTTGAAGGTCCGGAAAGGAATTCCTCTGCATTGGCAGGTTTGCCTTTCCCGTAGCAAAACGTCACAACTTTGGCGGTATCAGGCCTTGGGCGGAATCCTTTAGTCTATCTTCCCTATACTCCTTAGGGTAGTGATGAAGCGGGGATATCAAATCCAAACTCTTCTTCTCCTCTTTATCTGGTCAGCCCAGGAACTCTATATACCCTGCCCAGGCTTGCGCCCCAAGGACGTCACTTCGGTGCTGCTAACACAGAGTTTCGACTTCACCCTCGGAGGCACACTCCATTGTCTCTCGAGACAGAGGGAGGCCAACGACAAACACCAAGCACATCCCTGATACTTAATCCAGAGACGTCTGCTGTTGGGCAGTGTGGTTTGGAGGATACAGCCTCTCAGGCCAACTTGGAGCCTGTGGGTGGGTCAAGACTGGCCCGCTGGCCTGAGAGTCACCCACCCCTGCTCTGCAGGATCTCTCAGAGGGGAAGAAGAAGAAGAAGAAGAAGAAGAAGAGGAGGAGGAGGAGGAGTTTGGATTTGATATCCCGCTTTATCACTACCCGAAGGAGTCTCAAAGCAGCTCACATTCTCCTTTCCCTTCCTCCCCCACAACAAACACTCTGTGAGGTGAGTGGGGCTGAGAGACTTCAGAGAAGTGTGACTGGCCCAAGGTCACCCAGCAGCTGCATGGGGAGGAGCGGGGAAGCGAACCCGGTTCACCCAGATTATGAGACTATCACTCTTAACCACTACACCACACTACACCACACTGGCTCCCTGCCCTAGGAATTGCCTGAGGAACAGGGGAGCAGAAGAGGGGTGCATTAGCCACTGTGGTGTTATTTAATGCTTCCTCTGAATGCAGGCAGAGATGTCAGCTCAGACCGCATTTTACGCTATTGATTCATGCATTGATGTAAAACGGAAAGATGGGAGGGGGGCCCCGGAGCTCCATCACACAGTGCAGATTAGTTACTGCACTCAAAACCACAGTAGGACGATTATGGAAAACATGGTGGGGTGGAAGGAAGAGTCTCCTCAGGGGAGCGATGGAAGGACCAGGCAGGAGAACACAACCCTGCTAGAGACAGGCCAGCTCAGAGGATTAAGGGCACAGCAGGAAGCTGAAGGGTATAATAAGCTGGAAGTCTAGTTTGCCCTGCCCTAGATGCCAGCCACACATGCCCTGATAATAGAAGTACCGTATTTTTCGCTCCATAAGACGCACTCTTTTCCTCTTAAAATCTAAGGGGAAATGTCTGTGCATCTTATGGAGTGAATGTGTGGTCCCTGGGGCTGGGGAGGGGGACCCGGGCTTCCCCCGCCAGCCCCACAAGCTCAGAGAGAAGCGGGAAGGCTGCGCATAGCCTTCCCATTGCTCCCCGACCTGCTCTTTGGGGCTGGCAGGGGAAAGCCGGGCTTCCCCCACCGCCAGCCCCGGGGAGCAGGTCGAAAGGAACCCGAAGCCTCCCGCTGCGCTCTGGAGGCTTCGGGTTGTCTTCACTGAAGCCTGGAGAGAGAGAGGGGTCAGTGCACACTGACCCCTTTAGCTCTCCAGGCTTCCAAGGTAGCCGCCTGAAGCCTCCAGAGCGCAGCGGGAACTCCTGCTGCGCTCCGGAGGCTTTGGGTTGCCTTCACTGAAGGCGAATGAACGCACCTTGAACGCACTGAACGCAACTTGTTTTAGAGGGGGAGAACAAAAAAAATAATATCTCCCCCTCTCTGTGCAACGCCCCTTCAGCGAAGTGGCAGGAGAAATGGAAGGGGCTCCGTTTTTCCTGCCACTTCACTGAAGGAGCGCTCAGCAGAGAGGGGGAGAATTTTTTTTTCTTGTTCTCCCCCTCTAAAACAAGGTGCGTCCTATGGTCAGGTGCGTCGTATAGAGCGAAAAATACGGTATTTAAAACTGACAGAAGAGTTTAGGCAATGGGAAAAGCATCAAGTTGGCATAGGACCTGCTCTTATAACAAATAACACCATTGTCTTATAACAAATCAGACCATTGGTCCATCTAGCTCAGTGCTGGCTACACCAACCGGCAGCAGCTCTCCGGAGTCGGGAATCTACCCAAGGACCCCTCTGCACACAAGGCAGATGCTCTAGAACACATACATAATTTCATTTGCACGCCACCTTTCCACAGTTCAGACCATGCTCAAGGCAGCTTACAACATGAAAAAAAAACACACGTCACTGCAACATAACAAAAGTAGTCGTGAACAATAAATCAATCATTTAAAGTATGCAACCAAAAGGAGCAATTTGTGTGTATATATATCACAACAGGATTGAAAATGATACAAACAACAACAGCACCCGCACCCAAGAAAGAATCCAAAACACCCCAGCTCAAGATTCTGTTCAGCAGCCTCAGCTTTTGCAGCTGGAGTCAGTCAAGGTCCTGCCCTCCAGGCCAGGTGAGAAAACGCCTGCAAGGAGGAAGCAGGTCTTCCAGCGCTCACAGCTAAGATGGTCTTCAGCAGCCTCAGCTTTTGCAGCTGGAGTCAGTCAAGGTCCTGCCCTCCAGGCCAGGTGAGAAAACGCCTGCAAGGAGGAAGCAGGTCTTCCAGCGCTCACAGCTAAGATGGTCTTCAGCAGCCTCAGCTTTTGCAGCTAGAGTCAGTCAAGATCCTGCCTTCCAGGCCAGGTGAGAAAAGGCCTGCAAGCAGGAAGCAGGTCTTCCAGGACTCACAGCTAAGATGGTCTCCAGCAGCCTCAGTTTTTGCAGCTGGAGTCAGTCAGCAGCCTCTCCACCCTCCTTCCATTAAGCCACAACCCTTCCTCACAATGCAGTAAGTTTGTACCTGGCAAATTCTGGGCGCCTTCCACTCTTACCTTTGTGAGTTCCGCCGTCTGTACGAGCTTATTTTTGCTGCCGGCGTACATCATCTGTTGCTCAGGCTTGCACCCTGCAATTATCGGGAGGGAATCGGGATCAGGAGCAAAGCAAGACCAGAATTAAGGCAGTCTGTTCAGGAGGAACGGGGCAGGGGTACAGATTGAATAGGCCAGCCGTTTTATTGCCTGCCTGCTGCTTCTCCCCACTCGCTACCAGCTCGTTGCTCTGCTAAAGCCTTCGCCAACCCGTCAGATGCTCCCGACTGCAGCTCCCATTGGGAACTGTAGTTCTGGAGGGCACCTGGTTGGCAAAAGCTGCTCTACTAGAGTCTCGTCCCTTGCAAGTCGCCCCTTTCCATTTATTAATTGATTGCATTTATATCCCACCATTTCCTCTAAGGAGCTCAAGGTGGTATACGCTGTCCCCCCCCCCCAATTTAATCCCCACGACGACACTGTGAGGTAGGCCGGGTTGAGAGAAGGCAACGACTGGCCTAAGGGCACACCCAATGAGCTTCGTGGCCCAGTAGGGATTTGAACCCAGGTCCTAGCTTGACACTCTTAAGCGTTGCACCTCATGGGCTCCGAAATCTAAGCCTGGCTTTGTCGGCCTGGCTCCCGCCAGAGGGTGTTGGACTACAACTCCCATCAGCCCCTGCCAGTGCACAATGGGAATTGTAGTCCAACAACAATTTCTGGAGGGGGCCAATGAAGGCGAGTGTCAACACTTAAAATTGAGAGCCTGGGGGTCCTGAAAAGGGCAATTCACAAGCTTCACCAACACCACCTCGCCCCCATGTGGGCTGTTCTTAGGGCTATCCTAAGACGTGTTTGTGTCC
The DNA here is from genome assembly GCF_004329235.1 of Podarcis muralis. NCBI lineage: Eukaryota > Metazoa > Chordata > Lepidosauria > Squamata > Lacertidae > Podarcis > Podarcis muralis. The sequence continues at coordinate 5,598,445 of NC_041312.1, forward strand.
CGTCCGATCAAAACATGGCTCCCAGCGGAACTTGCTGTCCTTATGGCAATCAGCCATCTCCATCTTGAAGCCCAGCAGGCGGCTGCGTTTTGCTTTGCAAAACTGTAGAGAGCTGGGAGGGCCCTCAAAGGTCATCCACTCCAACCCCACGCAGAGCAGGAATTTGTACGGGAGAAACTGCCCCCATCATCCAGCCGGAGCTTGACTTACCGACGGGGCTGGAGAAGATGAAGCAGAGCGGGTAAGAGACTCTCCCGTCGTCGTGCTGGTACTTGTAGCTGTAGACAATGAACGTTTTCTCAGAGTTAAGGAAAATGGAAGCAGGAGGGGTGGGCAAGAGAGGATCTTGAAGCCTGCCCGTTGCAAAGTGCTCAGTTTTTAAACAGAGTTTACAGGTGAGGGGGGCAGTTCATACCTAGGGCTGCTACGTTCAGATCAATGAAATGCTGAAAAGGACTAAAGGCGGCCATGATCGTACCAGACTGTTGAAAGCACTGTTTGGTCTGAGCAGCGCCTCCCCCACCCCACCCCACTCCGCTTTCCACCCCGAGGTCCCATTCGCACTATGCATTTAAAGAAGGATCACCCCACTTTAAAACAGTCACATCTTCCCCCTAAAGAACGCTGGGAAATGCAGTTTTGCTTGTTATATTCTTTACAGAAAAATAAGCAGTATAAAATTTTAAGTGCACCGGGTAAAAGAAAATGTGAAAATAAAACAAAATAGCACCCGTGTAAAAAACAAAAAACTATAAACATTACGGTAGTTAACGTAAACTTAACCTAACTTAACTTAATATGCTGTTCAAAAAAATGAATTCCAAATATCGTTAAATTTGTCCATGGCGAATCTACATTTGTAAACGGCTTGTTCATGTGTTGCAGATTTGTACATACTGTATATTCTATCCATTCATTGAAGAGAGCTGCATTAAAAAAAATTCCAGTTCATCAATACCTGAGCTTTTGCCTTGGTAAGGGCGTGGACAGTCCATTCATATTTTCCCTTTATTAGGTTCCATGTATTGGGTATATAAGTCAAGAGAATATTTTCCTCTGCAAATTTAAGATTTCTTAAGTTTAAAGGTGCTGAGATTTGTTAGGAGGCCTCCTATTCCTCTCCATAGAACTACAATTCCCAGAGTTCCCTTGGAAGAGAGATGGATTGTTAAGCCACTCTGGGAACTGTAGCTTTGTGAGCGGTCCCATAACAATGCTCAGCATGCTTAACAAACTACACTTCCCAAGATTCTTGGGGTGAGGCTGCGGTTGTTTAAAACCGCATTAGGTAAAGGTAAAGGGACCCCTGACCATTAGATCCAGTCGTGGCCGACTCTGGGGTTGTGGTGCTCATCTTGCTTTATTAGCCGAGGGAGCTGGTGTACAGCTTCTGGGTCATGTGGCCAGCATGACTAAGCCGCTTTTGGCAAACCAGAGCAGCGCACGGAAACGCCGTTTACCTTCCCCGCCGGAGCGGTACCTATTTATCTACTTTGCACTTTGACGTGGTTTCGAACTGCTAGGTTGGCAGGAGCAGGGACCGAGCAACTGGAGCTCACTCCGTCGCGGGGATTCGAACCACCGACCTTTGGATCAGCAAGTCCTAGGCTCTGTGGTTTAACCCACAGCGCCCCGAATCCTGACCATTGGCCTTTGTCACCAACAATTTCCATCCGAATCCTGCTCATCCATTGAGGCCCCAGCTCTTACCTAGCTTATAATGGGCTCCCTAAAGACAGCCTCTCACCCCTGGTGGGCAAGAATTGTAAAAAGGGGCCTTGTACCAAGCCAGACCATTGGCCCACCTATCTTAAAATTGTCTACGCCAGTGGCTCCCAAACTAACCACACTGTGGACCACTTGAAAATTGCCATAGTTCTTGGCAGACCACTTAACTGCTTTTCTGCCTAGTGTAGCAATTGTAATACACCATAGGGACACGGGTGGTGCTGTGGTCTAAACCACTGAACCTCTTGGGCTTGCCGATCAGGTCGGCAGTTCGAATCCCCACAACAGGGTGAGCTCCCGTTGCTGTGTCCCAGCTCCTGCCAACCTAGCAGTCCGAAAGCACAGTAGTGCAAGTAGATAAATAGGTACTGCTGCAGTGGGAAGGTAAACAGTGTTTCTGTGCACTCTGGCTTCTGTCATTGTGTCCCATTGTACCCGAAGAAGTTTAGTCCTGCTGGCCACATGACCTGGAAAGCTGTCTGTGGACAAATGCTGGTTCCCTTGGCCTGAAAGAGAGAGGAGCACAATTCCATAGACGCCTTTGACTTGACTTAACCATCCAGGGGTCCTTTACCTTCACCTAATGCGCCATGCTAGACGCTGTAGGGTTTTTAATTGCCCTTTTACAGACATGCTGCAGACCACTCTCTCTTTTTTTTTTTTTTAAATATTTTTATTGGGTTTTCACATTTTATATAGATAAAGACACAACACATAACATCAAAACAAACATAAAAAACAACAAACATGTATAGTTCCCGAAAATCTTATTTTCTAACCCTAGTCCTTGACTTCCCCCCACCCCCCTCCCTTGCATCCCTATTCCCAAGTTTATGTCAGCAAATTGGTATTTCCTTCTCCGTCTTGATATTAATCCTTTTATAAAAACAAAAATAAATTTTCCCTAAGTTGGACCCCAATTCTCTTCCCACGATTTCTCATTTTTTCTTAAATAATTTTCTTATTAACTAAACCCCCTGGTCTTGAGTGTTGTTTAAATTTAAATGCTTCCCTCCCTCCCATTCCCGCTTTGCGTCCTTTCCCAAGACATGTCCAAAATAACATTTTTTAGCCTGGATTCCGCACATCCAAAGCTCTCAAGTCTCTTTCAGTCCCTCTCCGCCGATTTTGTTGGTAGTCCTTTTTGTTGGTCATCGAGTCTCGAAAGATTTCCTTAACAATCAATCCAATCAATCCATAGTCTCTTCCCATATTTAGAAACAACTGCTGAGGCATTTCTGCAAGGCCTAAGTCTTGGTGATAGTCAAAATCAAAGTCTATGTGGATGCCCCAATTGTACTTCTTTATTTCAAGCTCCTGAATTCCATAAACTTCCAGGGCTTCCTCTTTCGTCTTCTGTATCTTTCGTAGACTTAAAATGGAGTTAATCCAATAGTCTCCTTGCTTGTGTTCTCCAAATGCCGACTTCTGGTTGATATTTTCCGACATAACTTGTTCTCTTTCATGTTTTGTCTTCTCCTCTTCTTTGTTTATTATTTCGAATTCAGCTGTGGGTTCTTTCTCACTCAGGTCTTCATTGCATTCAGCAGAACTACTTGTTTCCGAATTCAAGGTCATCAATTGTTTACTCATAACTATAGTCTGCTCCTGTAAGGTTCCCACCAGTGAAAACATCCTTTCGATTTCTCTCAGTATCTTTCCACCCACAGCCATTGTAATTCCACAGAATTCCCCTAGAGGGAATCTAGTTACTTAATGAACTTTTCTCCAACAATCCTCTATCCTGTTATTGTTTCTTTGTTTCCCACAATTTTAATTCAATTGTAACTCCTTTTAATCCGGAGAGGTCTTAGATAGCAATTTTTCCACTGTTAACAGTCCATTTGACAGCTTTGACAGCTGTCAAATTCTGCTCCTCTATACAGGCTCCAAAGCAGGTCACTCCCGGGCCCGGGAGGGAGGGTTGTTTACCACAAAACAAAGACTCTTCCAACACTCCACTCTCCTGCTCAAATTTGCTTTTCCCAAATCTTGGAAGTTACTGTCTTTTTAAAACTCACCCTTTGCAGGGTAGGCACTCCAGCTTAGCTCTTATATCGTTGCTCTGGATCGTCTGCAAGGGGGGGGGTGGGGACTTCCTTTTGGCGCACCCCCCGGTCGTCTCAAATTCAGAAGGTAGAAAATTTTAAAGTTCAGTTCCAAATTACTCACGGGTTCTTTTTTTCCAGTCCAAATTTTAAGGAAGGAAGTCAGCGCTCTCCAGTTATGGCTCGCGGCTTCGCTCAGCGGCGGTAGCGATCGACTCTCAGTGCCGCGCCGTCCCCCGTATCCCCTCCATAGCCTTTAAAAAGGCTCTTCGCGAATCAGGGGGGGCGCTTAAGGCACCCGCCGAGTCTTCAGTCCGCAGGCATCTGCACCTGCGGTTTTTAAGGGTCCCCGTGTCGCCGGCACGGCAAAGACCCATCCACCGCTGAGCCGATTCCCTCCGGAGCTCGGAGGGAATCCGCCATTCCCGGATCGCGCCCAACCCGGAAGTCCCATGCTGCAGACCACTCTCCAAGGTTTCAGGCACGGACTGTTCCCATGTGGACCTAGAATCGCCACCACTGACCCATCAATTTGTATACCTGTTTCGTGGCCCAACCCACATGCCCAGGCAGAGCCGGGTGTGCTAGCTTGAGGCTTTTGCAAGCACCAATATGCAGACCAGAAATGGGTTCTTCTAAAGTAAAATATTGCCGCCGCCAAAGAAAGGATATCGAGGTTGCCTCTCGGGCAGCTCGTCTTTCAGCTCATCCGGAGAAATGCCCTGGTAGAATTAAAAATAAAACAAGAGACAGGGTTGTGCACACAGGAAGCCACAGATATATCCAACAGCTGTATAAAATGGTATACATAACAGTAACTAAGTTATCTAAGCTACACTGGCTCCCAGTACGTTTCCGAGCATAGTTCAAAGTGTCGGTGCTGACCTTTAAAGTCCTAAATGGCCTCAAAGGTCCAGTATACCTGAAGGAGCACCTCCACCCCCATCGTTCTACCCAGACACTGAGGTCCAGCTCCGAGGGCCTTCTGGCGGTTCCCTCCCTGCGAGAAGCCAAGTTACAGGGAACCAGGCAGAGGGCCTTCTCGGTAGTGGCGCCTGCCCTGTGGAACGCCCTCCCACCAGATGTCAAAGAGAATAACAACCACCAAACTTTTAGAAGACATCTGAAGGCAGCCCTGTTTAGGGAAGCTTTTAATGTTTGATGTATTACTGTATTTTAATATTTGGTTGGAAGCTGCCCAGAGTGGTTGGGGTAGCCCAGCCAGATGGGCAGGGTATAAATAATTTTTTTTTATTATTATTATTATTATTATTATTATTATTATTATTATTATTATCTGAAGCTTGTTCCCTTAAAGAGCCCTTGACCATTTTATTCTGTGAACCACCCTGATATCTTATGATGAAGGCTAGTATATAAATCTAATAAATCATCATCACCACCACCACCAGGCGCTGTTCAGATATTTCGCACTACAACTCCCATCAGCTCCACCCAGCAGGGGCGAATCATACTGTGGCTGATGCGAGTTGTAGTCAAAAACATATGAACAGCACCAGCTTGGCAAAAGCTAGGAAATAAAGCCCACTAAACTCAGTGGGGTTTGCTTCTGAACAGAACAGACATGCCAAGCGTGACGTTGCTACTTCTGCCAAGACCAGCCAGGTGTGGTTTCAGAGCATCCTGCAGGAACCAGCACTGCAAAGGGCAGAGGCGGCGTGGCGTGGAATACAGACAAAGAAACGATTTTCCAAATGGCGCAGTGGTTCACTTTCAAAATCCAGCAATAAGAAAATCTTTGCTGTGAGAAGTTGCAGCTTGGAAGCAGTTTGTAGCTGGAGGCGAAGACACAAAATCCACACCATATAAATAGACCATCCACAAACCTCATGTTCTTCATCCAGAACCACCAGCTGCTTATCCTTGTCGATCTTCACTATAATAAAAGGGAGAAAGAAATTGAAATGAACCCACTGAAATTAATGAACACGATTTAGCTAGGACCACTGATGTCAGTGCTTCTACTGCTTCCTTTTATACAGGGCTACTCGCCCTGCCTTACTCTCTGGCTGCAGCCAATTAACAATAAAAATCTCCAAATGGGTCCAAACTCCAATGTTTAAAATCACTGGTAGAGGACAAAGTTCCAGAGATCACGTTAAAGGTGGCCAAATTCTGTGCGATTGCCATAAAACTTAGGGAACAAGCTGTGATACCATCACGATTAAGGTTTTAAATGACAACTTTGGGTTATATTTTAGTGAGTAAGATCTAATTTATATATTTTAATTGCTGCTATATCTGTACCGTCCCTGTTATACCGAACTGCAAATTTAAATGCATCCCTGTTGTGTTTCGTGACTTCCCTGATTCTGTATGTGAGCTGGAACTGGTCTGTGACCAAAATAATAAATTCATTCAATTAACAGTAGCACAATTAACAGGCCAATGTTCGGAGCAACTCTCAGCTGACCCACCAAGAGGATTCGGGACACTGTTCCAAGGGCTGAATGCTAGAAGTTGGCAGGACCAGAGGCAAAAGGTAAAAGAGGAGCGACAGGTGCGTATGTTTTCCTTTGTGCAAGAGGCTATTTTCCACACCTATTTACGTTCCACACCCAGTATGTTTCCGAGCACAATTCAAAGTGTTGGTGCTGACCTTTAAAGCCCTCGGTCCAGTATATCTGAAGGAGCGTCTCCATCCCCATTGTTCTACCCGGACACTGAGGTCCAGCACCAAGGGCCTTCTGCCTGTTCCCTCCCTGCGAGAAGCCAAGTTACAGGGAACCAGGCAGAGGGCCTTCTCGGTAGTGGCACCCTCCCTGTGGAACGCCCTCCCACCAGATGTCAAAGAGAATAAGAACTACCAGACTTTTAGAAGACATCTGAAGGCAGCCCTGTTTAGGGAAGCTTTTAATGTTTGATGTATTACAGTATTTTAATTTTTTTTGGAAGCCGCCCAGAGTGGCTGGGGAAGCCCAGCCAGATGGGTGGGGTATAAATAAATTATTATTATTATTATTATTATTATTATTATTATTATTATTTGGAAACCCTTCTCTGTCCTCCATGTAGACAAGCAGGGGAAATTGTCAAAGTTCAAGGGCAAATCCCAGCCAGGCAAAAACACTCAAGGAGGGTGCAAAGCAAGGCTGACGAGGGGTGAGGCCCAGGGAAGAGTTCCAAGGGCCAGAGAGAGAGGTCTAGACGAGGGCTGAATGTGGCCCCCGGGTCTGAGGTTTCCCACCCCTGTTGTTTTTTAAAAAAATAATTTTTATTGAAATTTACAATCACCAGCCAACCCCCACCACCCACCACCCAAACATCACATCTTGTTACATGTATCCTACTTTGTGTTTCATAGATCCATTATCTTCCGTCCTTCCCTTCCAACAGTTTTCCTATTCCATTCTATAGTTTACAGATTCTTTAATTATAAATTATACCATGACATGAGAATTATTTCAATCCTGCCAACGTTTTCATATTTGTACAATTCTCACTTGCATAAACCATAAATTTACTCCATTCTTTTTGGTACTTTGTCTCCTCCTGATTGCGAATTCTGTGTGTCAATTTAGCCATCTCAGCTTACTCAACCAACTTCATCTGCCATTCTCTTATCGTCGACATCTCCTGTTGCTTTCCACTTTTGAGCTATCAGAACTCTGGCTGCAGTTGGTGCATATAAATATAATCTTTTATCTATCTTTTTAATCCCTTCTCCCACCAAACCTAGCAAAAATTCTTCCGGCTTTTTGGGAAAACTGTACTTAAACAACTTTTTTAACTCGTTGTAAACCGCATCCCAAAACACTTTAATTTTATTGCAAGACCACCACTCATGATAGAAATTGCCGTCTTTTTCCTTACTACTTGTTCTATACATTTTTGCCAATTTGGTGGGAGTGAGATACCAACGATAAACCATCTTCATAACATTTTCTTTTAAGGCAGAGGGTGATGCTCAACAGGAGGAGTGGTGGGGTGCCTTCTGCCCTCCCCTGCTGCTGAGCATCACTCTCTACCACAAAGACACTCAGAAAAGGAGTGTCTTTGTGGCAGAGGGTGATTACCAGGTAACACTGACTCCTCACTGGCGACCCACCTGCACTCACTGTGTGCTATTAGCAACATGGGTTGCTATTAACAACATGCTTTGAAAAAAATAAAAATAAAAGCTTTTATTAAGACTTTGCTCTGTTGTTTTACCACAAGGGAAGGTTTCTCACCATCCTGGAAAAAAGGTGGCAAGTGGGGTGCCACAGGGTTCTGTCCTGAGCCCGTTGTGGTTCAACGTCTTCATAAATGACTTGGACGAAGGAAAAGAGGGGATGCTCATAAAATTTGCAGATGTCACCAAACTGGGAGGGGGAGCTAATGCCGCAGAAGACAGAATCAGGATTCAATACATAGCTGTCAACGTTTCCCTTTTTTAAAGGGAAATTCCCTTATTCCGAATAGAATTCCTCACAAGAAAAGGGAAAAGGTGACAGCTATGATTCAATATGATTCCCTTTCAGGGAAGTTTTTAATATTTAATGCTGTACTGTTTTTAACACTTGATTGGGAGCCGCCCAGAGTGGCTGGGCAAACTCAGCCAGATGGGCGGGGTATAAATAATAAATTATTATTTATATTATTATTATATTATTATTATTATTATTATTATTATTATTACCTTGAGCCCAAGGTTACAAAATGAATTTCAATAGGGACAAATGTAAGGTTCTGCACTTAGGCAAGAAGAACCAGGTGCATAAATTTAAGATGAGGGACACCTCAGCAAGGACAGGGCCTTCTCAGCCACAGCACCCCCAAGTTACAGAACTTGCTTTTTTTCAGGATGATATTCTTGCTGTTTGGAACCAGATGAAAACCGTGCTTTTAGATGTGTTTTTGCCTGGTGGCTGTTGAGCAATTTTTCTTTTCTTTTCTTTTTTGCTAGCTAGCTTGTAACTTGTGTTTTATTATGGTGGGATATAAATAGTTCATCCACATGCACACACACATAAATACTGCCCAACGTCACCAAACCACCCATAGCAAACGCCACGACGGCAGTTTCTTGTAGTTAAGAGACGTTTGCTCAACCAGGGCAGGGAAGGAGAATCAGGAGAAAGAAGAAACATTTGGAAAAGAACATAAGCCGCGATAAATCCACTTATCTTTGTAACCATGAGGGCAGTAATCTCTTTCGATTTCTTCTTTTTAAAGGGATCCTCAGGATGATAAAAGAGGCTCCACGGAGGAGCCACTGAAGCCGACAAGGTCAGCTCTGGACAGACAGACCCAAAGCTTAATTACGGTGTTGACATAATTTGGGACAACTTGGAGAAACTGCCTCCAAGACTCTGCTGGCCATTTAATACCCTACTGCTTTGCTACACCAGGAGTGGGGAACCCCAGGGCCAGAGGCAACCCTCAGGCCTCCCTTTAAGCCACACCCCTCTCCTCAAGCCCCTCCCCCCTGTCCCCAAACCTATTTGGCTGGCTTCTGTCCTCTAACCAAGAATACCTTTTGCTTACATAGAATGAGGCTTAAGGTAAAGGTAAAGGTACCCCTGCCCGTACGGGCCAGTCTTGACAGACTCTAGGGTTGTGCGGCCATCTCACTTAAGAGGCCGGGGGCCAGCGCTGTCCGGAGACACTTCCGGGTCACGTGGCCAGCGTGACAAAGCCGCATCTGGCGAGCCAGCGCAGCACACGGAAACGCCGTTTACCTTCCCGCCAGTAAGCGGTCCCTATTTATCTACTTGCACCCGGAGGTGCTTTCGAACTGCTAGGTTGGCAGGCGCTGGGACCGAGCAGCGGGAGCGCACCCCGCCGCGGGGATTCGAACCGCCGACCTTTCGATCGGCAAGCCCTAGGCGCTGAGGCTTTTACCCACAGCGCTACCTGCGTCCCCAGAATGAGGCTTACCTCAGGTTAAATATGCTTCAGGTTGAGCATTTTCAGGTTGCATGCCGCGGCGACCCAGAAGTAACGGAACGGGTTACCTCTGGGTTTCGCCGCTCGCGCAGACACTCAAAATGACGTCATGTGCATGCGCAGAAGTGGTGAATTGCGACCCGCGCATGCGCAGACGCATCTTGCGTTCTGTTCAGGATGCGAACGGGGCTCCGGAATGCATCCCGTTCGCATCCAGAGGTACCACTGTATACACAATGTGTGTTTGTGTGCAGACAAAATGTGAGAGAGCCCCCTTATCTTTGAACGGCTGGAATCTGGCAGACTGAACAAAGGCAATCGCAATGGCCATTGCTCCACCCACTTCTGCCTGTAGCCCCGCCCACTACTGGCTCATCTCTCCCCCCCCCCCTTTCCCACCTCAATACTTCTCACCGCCAGCATTCGAAATTAGACAGGCGCCGGGCGCATTTTGCCCCCGGCTATCGGCCACTTGAGACCAAGTGAAGATGACCGGGCGCCAATATAGTGCCTGATCTCTCCACCATCTCAAAGCACCTGCCTGGGGATCATTGGATCTTGTCTGTTTTCACACACTAATACCACGTCCTGTAGAATTTTGTATTTTATCTGCACAACCAGAATGAATTTCAGGGACCAATTTTGAGCTGCCTGGCCCCAAAATGACAACTAGGCATTCCGCTTTGGCAATCGTAACCTTGGTTTAAGGAGCCATTTACCGCCTAGCTTATATATCTGAGTTTCTAACACTGATCACTACCTTCCAACAACATTTCTCCCGCTATACAAAGTTGGGACTGAGTGCCCGCATCTTGCCTCTGGCCATTCAGCGGATTCACAAATCCACAAGGAGAGCTCTGCTGGATCAAGCCAATGGTCCCCTCTAGTCCATCACCCTGTTCTCACAGTGGACTGCGGGAAACCAGCGAGCAGGATTCGAGCACAAGAGTTCTCTCCCATCCGGTGGTTTCAACCAACTGGTAACCTGTGGCAGACACAAAGGTTGCCACTCAACCAGCTCTCCAAATTGCCTAGGACAGGGGGTTTTTTGTTCGTTTTTTTGCTGACATCCAAATGCAAAAGTTCTTTCAACTGTGCTCTCAGAAAGCAAAGTGCAAGGAGGCCTCAGGCCAAATGGAGAGTCCGCAATGCCCTCTGCTCTTACTCAGCAGATCCTTCTCCGCCCCAACCCAGAGCAAGGCCTTGAAACCCTGGTGGGCAGACGTCTTACTGATAATCGCAGCATTGTTCGTCTCTTTGCGGAAACGGAATTTTCTCAGCTTCTCCACAAGGTCTTCGGCTACGTCACAAACCACGAGGGATTCACTCTGCGGGGGGGGGGGGGAGGAGAGACAAGGAGGGAGATGAATAAGACATTCTTATTAAGACATTTAAGTCAGCCACAGCTCTCTGATCCCCAGCTGTTGGAAGGTCTGGAGCAGGCGCAAAGCCCCAGAAACTACAGTGGTACCTCGGGTTAAGTACTTAATTCATTCCAGAGGTCCATACTTAACCTGAAACTGTTCTTAACCTGAAGCACCACTTTAGCTAATGGGGCCTCCTGCTGCCGCCGCGCCGCCAGAGCCCGGATTTCTGTTCTCATCCTGAAGCAAAGTTCTTAACCTGAAGCACTATTTCTAGGTTAGCGGAGTGTGTAACCTGAAGCGTATGTAACCTGAAGCATATGTAACCCAAGGTACCACTGTAATAAGAGGAAACAAGTAACTACAGTGGTACCTCGGGTTACAGACACTTCAGGTTAAAGACTCCACTAACCCAGAAATAGTACCTCGGGTTAAGAACTTTGCTTCAGGATGAGAACAGAAACCGTGCAGCAGCAGCGGGAGGCCCCATTAGCTAAAGTGGTACCTCAGGTTAAGAACAGTTTCAGGTTAAGAACAGACCTCCAGAACGAATTAAGATCTTAACCCGAGGTACCACTGTACTCTGAAATGCTTTGTGGGGACATAGCTCTGTGATCCTGCGGTGGGAACAGAGGAAGCAGCCTTGCACAAAGTCCTACCATTGGTCTGTCTGCTCAGTACAGTCATACCTCATGTTACGTTTGCTTCAGGTTGCGCATTTTCAGGTTGCGTCCCGCGGCGACCCGGAAGTAATGGGATGGGTTTCTTCCAGGTTTTGCAGCTCACGCATGCGCAGACGCGCAAAATGACGCCACGCGCATGCTCAGAAGCGACGACCCGCAAACACAGGTTGCATTCTTTACAGGTTGCGAACGAGCCTCCAGAACGGATCCCGTTCGCAACCAGAGGTACCACTGTATTGCCAACGCCAGCCTTCCCCAACGTGGGACCGGGGGCTGATGGGAGTTGTAGCCCCAGTATGAGAAAGGTACTGCAGACCAGGAATGGGGAACCTGTGCCCCCTCTAGGTATTGCCAGGCTGGCTGCAGCTCCCTTTCCCCCTAACCATTGGTCATGCTGGCTGGTAGGAGTCAGGAGTCCAGGCATGCCTCCCTATTCCTGCTGCAAGCGGAGAACTTGAGGAAAAGGACTTTTCTGCTCATGCCACTGGGAAAGTCCAGAAATAGAGGTGATCTGGTTGACCACTGATGCTGGATGAGATGGCAGAGACATCACCTTGCCGTAAAAGGACCATATAGTTAAAGCTATGGTTTTCCCAGTAGTGATGTATGGAAGTGAGAGCTGGACCATAAAGAAGGCTGATCACCAAAGAATGGATGCTTTTGAATTATGGTGCTGGAGGAGACTCTGGAGAGTCCCATGGACTGCAAGAAGATCAAACCTCTCCATTCTGAAGGAAATCATCCCTGAGTGCTCACTGGAAGAACAGATCCTGAAGCTGAGGCTCCAAGACTTTGGCCACCTCATGAGAAGAGAAGACTCCCTGGAAAAGACCCTGATGTTGGGAAAGATGGAGGACACAAGGAGAAGGGGATGACAGACGATGAGATGGTTGGACAGTGTTCTCGTAGCTACCAGCATGAGTTTGACCAAACTGTGGGAGGCAGTGGAAGACAGGAGTGCCTGGCGTGCTCTGGTCCAGGGGGTCACGAAGAGTCGGACACGACTAAATGACTAAACGACAACAACAACAACAACAAAGGTGTTGCTGAACCGCAACTCACAGGGTTTCTAAAAGGATAAAATGAGAAGGGGAGAATCGTGTATGCCTCATGGATGAAAGTTGGGATATAAAAATAAGCAAATAAAGGGACAAGATGAAGTCGTTCCCCCGCCAGGACTTAGACCACGCCAGAGAGTTTCTGGATATACATCACTGCCTCAATGTTCATCTTACAGTATGCAGCTAAGACAAAACAACCCATCCTGCAAATTCCTTTCCTCTCTGCAGTGAAATGCATCTCAGATAGTCATTTCCAGCAGGGAAAGGCCAAGCTGATGCAAGTGGAAGGACCGCAAAGAGCAGAAATGGGAGAGAAGAGGCACAGCGTTGCCGCAAAAGACATCCTTCGTTATTCCAGCCTGAGCTTCTCTGCTCCGACAAGTAGCTTTGTGAAAATGTATTCCTGGCGGTTACACTCACAAATAAATGCAGCTCAGCGATTGTGTCAGGCGGAGGCACAGCCCAGTTCCCTGAATAGGCTGCCTCCAGGTACTTGCACCACCCAGAAATCATTTGCTCATCATAGGAGGCCCTGAGCCAGCAAGGCACCCGTAAGCACCAGAACAGCTTACTGCAGCCCTGTTGCCAAGGAAAAGAGAAGGAAAGGCATTTGCAAGTCTGTAGATTGCATCTCCCTGCCGTGTGGGGATTTGGAATGACTTCTGTGCAATGGTTTAACCCTGTTTAAATGCCAGAGGGTTTTTTGGGGTGGGGAGCAGAGGGACTGCACTTCTGCCGCTGCTGTTTCTTTTTTTTAAAAGATATTTATTAAAGTTTCTGCCGCTGCTGTTTCAATTGTAAGCTGCTTGGGGCAGGGACCATCTCATTGTTTCTTTTGCTGGAACTAAAAATAATTTTTATTCAGAGGAGTGAGGAATCTAGTAGAGGAGCTTCAGCTCCTGTGCAAACCCACAAAGCACCTAATTCCTGGGGTGGGGGGGGGAGGCAGAAATCTTGACAGTAAAACTGGATTAGGTTTTGCAAGACAGACATGCCCTACTTTTCTCCTCTTCTTTTTTTACTCACAGCCAGACTTAAGGCTAAGAGCTCTCACAAACAAAACAGCTCAAGGCCTCTAAAGTCTAACCGAAGCCTGTTGAAAGTGTTTTACATCAACAGGCCAATTTCCTTGAGAACTCGCCTTTCGAGCATCGCAAGGAGTTAAGAATTTAAGAGAGGTTGGGCAAGGCGAGCAAAAAACTTGCAAAGGGGATGTGGCCGTGGCTCTGCTTTGGAAATGTCCAGGTTCAGTCCCCAGCATATCCAGGTGTAGCTGGGAGAGACCCCTGCCTGAAACCTTGGAGAGCTGCTACCAGTCAGTGTAGGCAGTGCTGACACACTGGCCTGACACAAGAGAAAGCAGATTCCTTTGCTTCCAAAGTGCCAAGACCAAGAGCCAAGGCCATCTAACCGAACTGCCCTCCCTAGACCAGTGTTTCCCAACCGGTGTTCCGTGGCACACTTGTGTGCCGCGAGACGTTGCCTGGTGTGCCGCGAGATGTTGCCTGGAGGGAGGCGGGCGAGTCGGGCGGCGAGAGGCGGGGCGGCGGCGGCGAGTAGAGGCCGCCCAGCGCGGGGCTCTCGCCGTCTGCCTGCCTGGCTGCCTGCGTGGCGCTGACGTCACGGGGCTGTAACGTGCCCCACATAGGCACACGCGGGGCGGCGAGCGAGCTCCCTCCCACATCCCATCGCCGCTCGCTTCGGCCGGCCTACTGGGCTGTCGCAGGCGGAAGGCCTGCGCATGCGCGAGGTTTTCGCGCCTTCGGGATTCCCTTCACGCCTTCCTCCTCCCGGGTCCTTGAGAGCGCGGGTAGCGGCAGCGCGAGACCGGCGTTGAGCCTGGTAGGTATTGCGCTTGCCAAGGCAGTCATTTGGGAAATGAAAACTTGCAAAGCAAGCAACCAGTTCAATCTGAAGTACGTGTATGCTTAATATCCTGTATCTGAAACCTGTTCTGCCCCCTCCCCCACACTTGGTGCCATTTTCATAGTGGAGGCATGGCTGGACACACTGGCCTGGACACAAGAGAAAGCAGATTCCCTTTGCTTGCCAAAGTGCCAAGACCAAGAGCCAAAGGCCATCTAACCGGAACTGCCCTCCCTAGACAAAGCACCAGCCCCCTCCCACCAGCTGACAACTGGTTGCTTGCAATGAATGGTCATCATCATCATCCTCATTATTATTATTATTTTAAATGTGCATACTGCCCTTCTTTCGTCCATAGATCTCAGGGCAGTCACGCCATAAAAATACAGTGTACCTCGGGTTACATACACTTCAGGTTACATACGCTTCAGGTTATTACACTCACTAAGCCAGAAATAGTGCTTTCAGGTTAAGAACTTTGCTTCAGGATAAGAACAGAAATCGTGCTCTGGCAGCACGGCGGCAGCAGGAGGCCCCATTAGCTAAAGTGGTTCTTCAGGTTAAGAACAGTTTCAGGTTAAGTACGGACCTCCAGAACGAAATTAAGTACTTAACCCGAAGTACCACTGTACAAAATAAAAACACAAAATTCATAATAAGAACAGTAACAAAGACGTGATGATGGTTGGAGGGTGAACAGAGGGTTAAAGATAAGCAGCAGTGGTGGGTGGGCAGAAAAGGAACAAGAGGATATTTATACTGGTGTGAACTTCCCCAAGAGACTAGAGGCAGATAGCAGATTCAGCCCTTTCTGGACTCCATGAGTGGGTTTTGGGGAAGAGGGGAGAGAAGGCAGTCGTGGGTGGGGTGGGCACCTTTACCTCAATGATTTCCCAAAGCGAAAGCATCGCATTTTGGAAAAGTGCAACTGTTCTACTTTAGCTTTCTCCAAGAGAACAATTAGATGGACAGAAGGAGCCAAAAGGGAACTTAAGATGTATGCATACACAACCTTTTACACCAGATTAGCCAAACACAACTGCCAGCCCGGTTCCATATTTACCATTAACGGAAGCAGATTAGAATGACTAGGCAAGGGTGTGCCTTGGAAGAGATACCAAGTAAAAATTCCATCCTCTCACAGCTCTTTATGTTATTTTTTTCCAGGGTGGCTAAAGTGCATAATGACACACAGGCAAGAATCACAATTAGTGTTGATCCAGATCGTACTTAAAATGAAGGAGTCCCATTGATGGCAAGAGAACTAGCTTCCAAATAATAATAATAATAATAATAATAATAATAATAATAATAATAATAATAAAAATTTATACCCCGCCCATCTGGCTGGGCTTCCCCAGCCACTCTGGGTGGCTTCCAGCAGAATATTAAAATACAATGATTCATCAAATATTAAAAGGGCTGCCTTCAGATGTCATCTAGAAGTCCGAAACTTGTTTATTCCTTTGACATCTGGTGGGAGGGCGTTCCACAGGGTGGGCACCACTTCCGAGAAGGCCTTCTGCCTGGTTCCCTGTAACTTCGATTCTTGCAGTGAGGGAACTGCCAGAAGGCCCTCGGAGCTGGACCTCAGTGTCCTGGTGGAAAGATGGGGGTGGAGACGCTCCTTCAGATATACTGGGCCGAGGCCATTTAGGGCTTTAAAAGTCAGCACCGACACTTTGAATTGTGCTCAGAAACGTACTGGGAGTCAACGTAGGTCTTTCAAGACCGGTGTTATGTGGTCCTGGCGGCCGCTCCCAGTCACCAGTCTAGCTGCCACACTCTGGATTAGTTGTAGTTTCCAGGACACCTTCAAAGGTAGCCCCACATAGAGTGCAATGCAGTAGTCCAAGCGGGAGATAACCAGAGCATGCACCACTCTGGCCAGACAGTCTGTGCGCAGGGAGGGTCTCATCCTGCGTACCAGATGGAGCTGGTAGACAGCTGCCCTGGACACAGAATTGACCTGCGCCTCAATGGACAGCTATGAGTCCATTAGTGGGAACAGGGTTGAAGTATTCTGGGACAATGCAGATTACATTCTCCACTTTAGGAATAAACATGTATTAAGGGGGAAAGAGTCCTACCATCAACCCCTCCCATCACGAGGACAAGGACCCGGGCTGCAATCCTGGACAGACCTATGTGGGAGTGAGTTCAGTAGGGCTTACTTCCAAGTAGGCACACACAGGGCTGCACTTTCCACATCGCAGAATGTGGATTTATCACCGGTGAAGCATTTTTCAGCCACTCATCTCCACACCCTCTCCATTCACGCTTGCAGCGAGTGACGAGGGGAAATTTAATCCACATTCCTGGTGTGAGTACAGACATAAAGTATACTCATCCTGGATTAGGGAGTACAGGAAAACACACTTGCGCATGGCACTTAAGTGTGGCAAAGAGAAACAAACCCAGATCACTCTTTGGAATGCACCCCTGATCCTGCCATTTCCAGAGGGCGAGTGGGTCAGGGTGGGGCAGTAAAAATAAGACAAAAAAGAGGGTGCGGGGCAAGGAGGCAGCCTGGCCAGTGCCTTTTCCAAGCACAGTCCCACTAAATGCAAAGTGGGTAAAATAATAATAATAAATTTTATTTATACCCCGCCCTCCCCAGCCAAGGCCAGGCTCAGGGCGGCTAACAAGTAATAATAAAAACAAGCTGAATGAATACAACTTAAAAACAAGATTAAAATACAACATTAAAACATTAAATTCTGGCCCTTTCTTTGCAACGAAGCATCGCAGTTTTTGTCTTTTTCCTTTGAGGGACAGGAGTCTTTTCTAGCCTTCCCAGAAGTCTGGGGAAATGTATTAAGTTTTAACTTGGTGTGTTTGTTTTATTTATTAAATTTGCACACCGCCCTTCCTCCAAAGATCTCAGGGCAGTTCGCAGCATAAAAACACACAAAATAAAGATACATAATGAGAATAAAAACAAAACAAACCTGTAACAACAACAACACCCCCAAATATACGAACAGGAACACGGTTTAAACAAATACCAAACCATCCTTGCAGCGGGAGGCCATCGCCACATCTATTTTTTTGTGTCAAAAGTCACATTTATTGCTCAAAATGTCATGTCTTCCTCTCCCTCCCCCCCACCCCACCGACGACGGAGACCCCCAGCAGGGACATGGGAGGGGTTTTTAGACACCCCACCTCGGAACTCTAAGGGCACAAACCTTCCCGGGAATGTGGAAGCGGCGAAGGAGCCAGCCGGGGCCTCCCCTCGCCGCCCCAGCGATCCCCCCGCACTCACCATCTTGCTCCCGCAACAGCCTTTCCCTCAAGTCCCTTCAGCAGCGCGGCCCCTTTAAGAGCCCCCGGGTGCCCTCCCCGGCTCCCTTTCAATCCGGCCTCAGAACCGCTCAGCGCGCATGTCCGTCCCGGCCGCCGAGCCAATCCGAAGCGCAGCTGGGCAGGGTTCGAAGGCGTCGCCTGAGCTACGGCGAGCGGAAAGGGCCAGTCCTTGTTACCGTTTTCTTTTTCTCCCCCCCCCCCCACCCTCTCATGTGATTATCCTCCTCCAAGGCAGGCATCCGTCCAGCCGCCCACGCCTAGAGAGGCCCGAGACTGTGAAGGCGCCCCCGCGGCGTCCCCGGCCTCTCTCGCTAGCCCGGGGGCGGGGGCGGGCGGGGATTCTACTTCCTGCCCCCTCCCGCCTTGCCCGCCAGGAAGCGGCGTTGCCATGGCAACTAGAGGGGGCTAAGAGAGAGAGAGAGAGAGAGAGAGAGACGTTGATAAATTTAAAACGCCCAGGTGGCTGACAAATAATAAAAGGCATGAGAAATTGAAAAGCGACAGCCGCGTGTTTATTGGCAGCAGGTTTGCTGCAATAGAACAAATTTTATTTTATTTTATTTTTACATACATTCATACATACTGTACATACATTTGTTGTTTAGTCATTTAGTCGTGTCCGACTCTTTGTGACCCCCATGGACCAGAGCACGCCAGGCACATCTGTCCTCCACTACCTCCCACACTTTGGTCAAACTCATGCTGGTAGCTTCGAGAACACTGTCCCACCATCTCGTCCTCTGTCGTCCTCCTCTCCTCATGCCCTCCATCTTTCCCAACATCAGGGTCTTTTCCAGGGAGTCTTCTCTTCTCATGAGGTGGCCAAAGTCTTGGAGCCTCAGCTTCAGGATCTGTCCTTCCAGTGAGCACTCAGGGCTGATTTCCTTCAGAATGGAGAGGTTGGATCTTCTTGCAGTCCATGGGACTCTCAAGAGTCTCCTCCAGCACCAGAATTCAAAAGCATCAATTCTTCGGCCATCAGCCTTCTTTATGGTCCAGCTCCCACTTCCATACATCACTACTGGAAAAACCATAGCTTTAACTGTACGAACTTTTGTTGGCAAGGTGATGCCTCTGCTTTTTAAGATGCTGTCTAGGTTTGTCATTGCTTTTCTCCCAAGAAGCAGGCATCTTTTAATTCCGTGACTGCTGTCACCATCTGCAGTGATCATGGAGCCCAAGAAAGTAAAATCTCTCACTGCCTCCATTTCTTTCCCTTCTGTTTGCCAAGAGGTGATGGGCCCAGTGGCCATGATCTTCGTTTTTTTGATGTTGAGCTTCAGACTTTTGCACTTATTTTATTTTATTTATACATACATTCATACTGTACATACATACCGCCCTTCACCCATAAATCTCAGGGCAGTTTGCAGCATAAAAATGCAAGATGGAAACCTGAAACACATAATAAAAATAATAATAAAATAAACCTATAACGCACCTCCACCTGGTAAAAGGTCAAAGTACCTCTGGAAGCTGAAGTTCAGTCAAAGGAGACTATGGGGTGTGGCGCTCATCTCCCACAAGCAGACGTGTTAATTTTATACATCACTTTGGGAAGACAGGTGAACTAATGCCAGTGTACCGGAAGAAGCAAAGCAACTGAGTACGTAACAATCGCCCATGTCAAAGCAATGATTCTTCAGCATCAACTTCGTTGGACTGGTCATGTTGTGCAGATGCCTGATTATCGTCTTCCATAGCAACTACTCTATTCTGAACTTAAAAATGGAAAGCATAATGCCGGTGGGTCAACAAAAGAGGTCCAAAGACTCTCTCTAGGCAAATCTTAAAAAAAATTGTAGTATAAACACCAACAATTGGGAAACACTTGCCTGTGAGTGCTCCAGTTGGAGAACAGCCTTTCCCAAAGGTGTCATGGGCTTTGAAGAAGCTCGAACTCAGGATGCAAGGGAGAAATGTGGTAAGAGAAAGGCATGTTTGGCAAACCCTCACGAGGATCAACTCCCACCTGGAAACCTATGTCCCCACTGTGGAAGGACGTGTGGATCCAGAATTGGCCTCCACAGTCACTTGCAGACTCACATTTAAAACCGTGTTTATGGAAGACAATCTTACTCGGCTACAAGTGATCGCCAAAAAAGAAGAAGCTAATAACAATAATTACCATTATATTTACATCACTCCTGTTCCCCTGACACACACACATATGCATACACACACACCCCATAAAATGTCAGTTGATAATACTGATTAGGTTAGAGGCTGGTGCTGGTAATTCCAAGGTTGCAGGTTCGATCCCCACATGGGACAGCTGCATATTCCTGCATGGCAGAGGGTTGAACTGGATGATGCTCAGTTCTCCTTCTGAATGATGCCATGGCCTATGGCTAGTGCAAAAAAAGTTTAATTGGTCTAATTGGAAGATGCTCAGGGTCCCTTCTGACTCTACAATTCTACAATTCTGTGCTCTCAAGGAAATCAGCCCTGAGCGCTCACTGGAAGGACAGATCCTGAAGCTGTAGCAGGAAACCCCCCACCCCAATCATTCTGCTTGTACAAACTTCACACACACACACACTCACACACTACATACGCCACATTTCTGTTATAAATTCATAGAAAATCAACCATACATTGGATTTGCACTGTTCCATTTTTATTTTACTCCATATGACAAGAACTAACAGAAGGGGAGGGGGGTTTGACCCTGGTCAGCCAGAATCCCTTCACTGTCTCAGCACATCTGCAGGAGCCCTGCCCAGATGATCCCAGACAGAAGACAATCAAAATCACAAAGAACAGTGGATTCACCACAGACTGAAACAAAGGAGAATGATCAGATCTTCCCTCTGGGGGCAGGAAACTGCAAACTCCCCATTGTCACCTGGAAGGCACTCATGGGGAGGGGGAAAGGAGGAACCAGCTGGGTGACAGGACACTCAGGTTACCACCACAACTCCTCCCTCAACCCCTCCTTTCTGTAATATATGCATGATGTCAACTCCTTTCTGTAATGTATGCATGATGTTTCTGGGGGTGGGCTTGAGCTAGAGGAGGGGAATTTCAAAAAGTTTTTATAAGGTCTTGCAGCCCATTGTTCTGGGTCTTTCCTCTCTCCTGCAAGTGAGGGGAACACCCTGATGCATCAGTTCAATAAAGGCCAAGCCTACAGGCTGCTGTTTTGCTCCAAGTTATCCTGGTTGGTGTCTTTGTTTTGTCCAAGGGAGCCCTCGGATTTTTCCTGTAACAGTTGGCACCCCAGATGGGACTCTTGGTTCTCCTGCAGAGGTGAGGAGGGAGATAGGGGGGATCAGGCGCCACTGGGCAACCTTAGCCCAGAGATCCTTCTTCCTCTCCCTGCCTCCTCTTTGCGGGCGGTAATCAATCGTCACCAAAAGCTCAACCAGGGGAGCAAAGGCGAGGTCAAGCCGGCTAAGGGAAAAGGATCCCGGGATCTGCGGGGGGACATCTTCGAACGTGAGTATGGTTTGAAGTAAATACATTGGGAGGGGGGTGGAAAAGGAACATCTCCACGACAGCCAGACTTTCCTTCTTTCATTTCCGACGTTCCCTCTCGGGGTCGGCCAGGAACGTTTTAGCTCTATTCTTTTCTCCCCCGATTCTCCCCCTCGGAGGGTGCCCAGGGAAATCGCGGAACTTTACTGTCTGGCGTTACCTCTTGGAGTCGTCTAGGAACGTCAAAACCTTTCTCTGTCTCTCCCCTCAAGTTCTTACGCGGAACGTGTCCGGGGAAATTGTGGTACTTTTACTGTTTTCCGGCATTACCTCTCGGAGTCGTCCGGGTATGTCTTAATCTATCTGTCCTTTTCTCCCCCGTTTTCCGTCTTGGAATTGGTCCGGGAAAGCGTGGCCCTTTGTTACTTCTCTGACGTCCTTCCCTCGGAGTCGTCCGGTGGCGTCTTTTCAAAAGTATTTCAACGCAAGGTCATTTGCTTCCTTTCAAACCTTGGTTGTTTTCTCGGACCCCGATCTGGCACTGCATTGCACAGGCGTCCAGTAGGGAGCCCGAACTTAGTCCAAAAGGCTAGGCAGGAGGCTGTTGTGGAGGGTAGAAGGGGTGGCAGAAACTTTCTCGGGCCAAGGTGTCCCGTGGCAGACGGGCCAAGGTGTCCCGTGGCAGAAACTTTCTCGGGCCAAGGTGTCCCGTGGCAGACGGGCCAAGGTGTCCCGTGGCAGAAACTTTCTCGGGCCAAGGTGTCCCGTGGCAGACGGGCCAAGGTGTCCCGTGGCAGAAACTTTCTCGGGCCAAGGTGTCCCGTGGCAGACGGGCCAAGGTGTCCCGTGGCAGAAACTTTCTCGGGCCAAGGTGTCCCGTGGCAGACGGGCCAAGGTGTCCTGTGGTTGAAGTTTGAGCTCATTCATAAGATTTTCTGGAAACGAAATTGTAGTCTAAAAGATAGGTACATTCTAAATACTGAAAGGATATTTTCCCCTTTTCCCCTTTTCTTCCCATCCCCTCTCTTCCCTTCGTGTGTGCCTCTGCCCCCCTCTGTCTTTAACGTAGGAAGAATGGGAACCCAGGCTTCCAAACACTCTGATTGGACTCCTCCTGGCAACAAAGCTTCCATGAAGCCTTTTGCCCCAGAGAGGATTCTAATATGCCCCTCCAGCATCTCCAATTGAAAAAAATAAAATAAAGGGGCAATATGGTCTTTCAAGTACAAAGTACGAGACCATTGTAACTTTTAGTGGGATCCTTCAACAAAATCAGGGTGTGAACCCTGAGGGAGAGCTGAAAACATCAAATTTGTGTTGTTAAACTATAACCTAAAGCTAGAACATGAAACTGTAAACTTAATGGTGCACAGAAGGCAGTAGATATAATAACAGCCCATGTTCTTAAATGCACATAGTTTTAAATTGCAAGCTTGCTTCAAAAAAATCTTAAATCTAAGGAAGCCGTGTTGCGCCTTATCAATCTTAAAACAAAACAAAATGGAGAATGGAGTGTGCAAATGTTTGTTATTTGAGAGAGGCTCTAAAAGAGAGTTTCCCTCCCAAGTGGTGAAATCCTGCATACGTGCTACTTGTGTTCTGAAAGGGGGATTACCCCACCTCTTTCTTCTAGTTTTAAGTGAGGAGGGTAATTTTAAGTCTAATGGTAAATGATGTTTTATTGTAACTTTTGAGTTTGTGAGTAAACCTCTACTCCAGTCTATTTTTGGAAGGAGAAGTTAACCTAATGTTTCTGCTGCAAAAGCCTAGTTGAGCACAACTGCTCTCTCAAGCTAAAATGCAGTGTATGTATTTCATTAAGCGTATGCCTATAAAAGTATGGTGTTCATTCTAAGAAAAAAATATTTGAGTCCAGTTTTAACTTTGATTTGGTTGGACAGAAGAGTTATTGTAAGGCTCCTGATATCAGTCTCTATAAGACTTCATAGCCTCTTTTGTTAGAAAATGCCCCCCCTCCCCCTTGTTTCACTCTGCCTCTTTCAGTTGTTTTCTCCCTTCTTATTTCTGTGCCAGGTAAATTTACTCCCGAGTAAACTTCCTTTAAAGGAAACTGCAAAGAGGGGAGGGGGCAACACTTGTGTATTCCCTTTAAAAAAATCAAATCTAGGGCTGCTTTAACTGTGCCTTATAAGAGATCCTCTCCCTATCTTACGAAAACTGTTCACTTCAATCTTCCTTAAATATCATTTCAAACTCACTCAACTATCTTAAAATCTGCAAAAAGGGTTCTGTGTAAAGTTATGTACTTTTATTTTCCTCTTCTTTACTACATGATATGAGCATAGATGTTTCCTTACCCAGTTGTAAATCTGTACTTAAATGTGTATGTCTCTTTGATAGTACAAATCCTGCTGTGAAATCTTGCTGTGAACTCTATATTTTGGAGGGTTGGACTAGATGACCCCAAGGTCTCTTTCAACTCTCCCAATTTGTGGCTGTGTGGAAGGACATGTGTCTGCAAGCATTGGAGGGTACTTCTTAAATTCTGGTGACGTGATGGAGTTGAAATTCAGCCTAGCTTTGCTTTTTAGTTTTAAAAGGTGCGAGATGAAGCCATGATGTTTTGAAGCACAACTGGTAACATCAAGCATTTGGGTGATTACAGTGTTTATCATTTTGTCTACTATTTAAAAAATCAGACTTCAAAGTCAACTCAAAGTTTCAGCACATACGAATACATAGGCGCCTTGACCATTCCTGTAAATAAAGGGCAGAAAATAATAATATTAATAATAAAATTTGTCTGCAAATGGTAAGGCTAAAATGACTGAGAATGTTAAAAAATCCTATGAATTCTAACTCTGGCCATTTTTACTCATAAATAAGAGAGCGGTTGATTGTTCCGCGAATGGCCAGAGGGATATTAGCCCTTTCCTGTACATAAAGGAAGCAGTCTCGTTTGCTTGGGCTGAAATTGCTAGTTTTGGTGAATACTTAAATTGCTGAGTTTCTCTTTTTTGTTTAAAATCAAACCCTATTTTCAAAATCTACTCCTTACCCTTCCCTTCCCTTATTCAAATGGTAATTTAGCCAAAGGATGCAACATTTCAATAGTATAAAACGTTTGCTGAGACATGAACTCTGCACATGCACAGAGGCCAGATTAGCTAAAGAAGAGAGAGAGAGAGAGAGGAAGGGGGGAACTGTAAGGGGGGGACAGGAGGTTTCTTCGAGAACTACAGAGAGAAATTTATCCTAATGCAAAACAAATTTATCCAAATGCAAAAACTTTGAATCATTGAGGGAAATCACCCTAAATGTTTCTTTGCTCCAGGGGCTACGTAAGACAAAAGGCTTAAAAAAACAAACAAACAAAAAAAAAAAACAACAACAACAACTAGCCCATCAAAAGTCAAGAGCTTTCCAAGTTCCAAATCTTAACATGCCAAATTCTTTTCACAGGTAAATATCAAAGCATTCCCCCCCCAATGGGAATTTTAAGAACAGCATTTCCTGACAAGCTTCTCACATGAAATAATTTTCCCTTTTAACAGGATATGTGAGATATGTGAACCCCGATAACAAAGTGTTTGTCCCTTTTTCCTCCCACAGCAACTTTCTTTCTGTTCTGTGAAACAAGTCTGAATCCCTGTTATATTAGTTGATTTCCTTCTATCTCTTTGTGGCTTTGACATTTTTTTAGGTTACAAATAATTTGTTTTCGTTTACTAAGTTCGTTTTATCAGTTCTTCCATTATATATATGAAATTAATCGAAGCACAACCAAACATTGTTTGTGGAATGGTATTGTTTACCTTTTTGCCTGAGCATTTCTTAATTCTGTCATTTTGGCTAGTGCAAGGTACTTGTACAACTTTAAATTGCCATTCATTTTTTCTTGGTATTAGCTCATTTCCCAGTATTAACCTTACAGCTGATGTTGTCACATCAAGAAACACTATTTTATTTTCATTTGGGATGTTAGAATGCCAAAACAGATTACTTCAGGTTACTTCAAGTTTCTTATTAATTGTGTGTCTTAGCATTTATTTATTTTTGGTTCCTCATAGGTAATTTTGTGTGTGTGTTCTACTTTGGGGACATGTTCATCACATGTTGAAAGTCAGTTTCATGAAGTTCTTTTATCAGATAGCACATGGTGAATTTAAAGTTTTTCCCCCATGGTTTTCCCATTTTTTCAGTCTAGTAGTAATCTGCGTGGTTTTGATAATATATTTAATAATAATTCTTTTCTAAATCTGATGTCTTTGTGTCAAGTTTGTTTTCATCTGACTGGTAATCTAATTTTTTGCTTTCTTTTGTATTTTTTTAACCTTTGTATTTTTTTACAGTTCTCTTTCTATACATGTGGAGTAATTTTTATTTTATAATATGAAAAGAACAACAACAACAACTAAGTGAAGGAAAGCAAACAAACTTAGCAGATAATAACAGTAATTATGTGGAAATGTGATAATAATATTGAAATGAATAAAATGCTTAATGTGCTAAGATTGTTATTATTTGCAGCTTCCCATGGAAACTGGAGGACATCCTTTTTGCCTTTTGCCCCTTCCTTGTCTAACTGTGTTTAAGTCCCCAAAACCCTGCCCCCTTACAGGATATCACGTCTACAGATGTGCAATGATGAAAAGCAGCAACAACCCCTCAACTCAGTTCTTCATCATCACAAGACACCAGAGTTTTCAAGTGCCCACAGCTATCTCTTTCAAAGGATATAGACTGCCAGGGGAATGGGCCTGACAAAGGGGGGTGGAGTTGACTTGCAAGGACATCTTTTCACTTGAACCTCAAGCCTCTGTGCTCCAGGATTCAAAAGATACATGCGTAAAAGATCACAATTGTGTCAAGATATGCAACTGATATTTAATTAGTTTGTTTTGTTTTAAGTGTTGTTATGTAGGAATGTTGAAATGTGTCTGACAGTGTGTTATTTCCACAAGGGGGGTATTTTTGTGTGTAATTTTTATGTTTAATGTCTTATTGCTTGCACACCAATTCTCATGCATTTTATACTTTCTGATAGCTCACACTATTGTGTAGTCCAATGTTTAGATAACCACATTTCATTGTCCCACTTGGCACTCTGCCAACTTTCCCTATCCATTTTAAAATGTGCTAAAACTTGCTTTACCAAGGAGAAGCTTATAAGATACATGAAGGTGCACATGCTTTGGTTTAGCAGGAATGATCCCTTATAGAGTTAAATTGACTTATTTGGACAAAGTGCCCTTTTAAGAACGGTTTTCCTTTAACAGATTGGTTTGAGGACTTGAGAACCATGGGCACATAAATTCAAATTGGACTCAGTTTGAATTGGGCAAGTGTATCCAGGCTGCAATTAGCTTTTTGGTCCTTAAAGTGCAAGTGAGCAACTTCCCAGGATGCAAGACCAGAGCCTGTAATAATAATAAGAAATCCCATGGATTTTGGCCAAGGCAAAGGCATTTCTCTCAGGACGTGCCCGAAACCTGTGCCAGCTGTGGTGGGTGCCAGGCAACATGAAAGCCCTAAGTGGATTCAGCAGGGATTGCCACTACTGCGACACCATGCCGATGTGAGACCACAGAAGAGCTACCTTGACACCTGAGAACACACAAATGGGTGGGGGGGAAGCAAACTGCACTTTTCAGTCATTAGTGGACCTTCCTGCCTAAATGTAAAGCATAGATCACTATTGAGAAAATATTTCTTCCAAGGTGCTAGAATACCACAAGTAACTGAGCAACAAAATATTAATTTACGTGATATCCTATGTCTAACTATGTGCACTGTTACACCATTATATTTCCATGCAAATATCCTTAAAGTAGCATGATATCCAAGTCCCTTTCAGGTTCACATGGACACACACATCTGGGACGGAGAATACCAGGTTATTATTTACCACCTTAAATTGTGCGGAGAAAAGGATTGCAAAGTAGCCACCTTTGCAATCTTATCTCCGAAGGGGGGAACTGTAGCAGGAAACCCCCCACCCCAATCATTCTGCTTGTACAAACTTCACACACACACACACTCACACACTACATACGCCACATTTCTGTTATAAATTCATAGAAAATCAACCATACATTGGATTTGCACTGTTCCATTTTTATTTTACTCCATATGACAAGAACTAACAGAAGGGGAGGGGGGTTTGACCCTGGTCAGCCAGAATCCCTTCACTGTCTCAGCACATCTGCAGGAGCCCTGCCCAGATGATCCCAGACAGAAGACAATCAAAATCACAAAGAACAGTGGATTCACCACAGACTGAAACAAAGGAGAATGATCAGATCTTCCCTCTGGGGGCAGGAAACTGCAAACTCCCCATTGTCACCTGGAAGGCACTCATGGGGAGGGGGAAAGGAGGAACCAGCTGGGTGACAGGACACTCAGGTTACCACCACAACTCCTCCCTCAACCCCTCCTTTCTGTAATATATGCATGATGTCAACTCCTTTCTGTAATGTATGCATGATGTTTCTGGGGGTGGGCTTGAGCTAGAGGAGGGGAATTTCAAAAAGTTTTTATAAGGTCTTGCAGCCCATTGTTCTGGGTCTTTCCTCTCTCCTGCAAGTGAGGGGAACACCCTGATGCATCAGTTCAATAAAGGCCAAGCCTACAGGCTGCTGTTTTGCTCCAAGTTATCCTGGTTGGTGTCTTTGTTTTTGTCCAAGGGAGCCCTCGGATTTTTCCTGTAACAAAGCTGAGGCTGCAAGACTTTGGCCACCTCATGAGAAGAGAAGACTCCCTGGAAAAGACCCTGATGTTGGGAAAGATGGAGGGCACAAGGAGAAGGGGACGACAGAGGACGAGATGGTGGGACAGTGTTCTTGAAGCTACCAGCATGAGTTTGACCAAACTGCGGGAGGCAGTGGAAGACAGGAGTGCCTGGCGTGCTCTGGTCCAGGGGGTCACGAAGAGTCGGACACGACTAAACGACTAAACAACAACATGCTTCTCTTCCCTTTCTTTCTTTCTCTCTTTCTCTCATACACAGGACTCAGCTAGACTGCTAAAGAAAAAGCGATTTACGTATATACCTTGTATATGCGATATAACATTGTGCCAACAACTACCAGACTTTTAGAAGACATCTGAAGGCAGCCATGTTTAGGGAAGATTTTAATGTTTAATAGACTATTGTGTTTTAATATTCTGTTGAAAGTCGCCCAGAGTGGCTGGAGAAACCCAGCCAGATGGGCAGGCTATAAATAATAATAATAATAATAATAATAATAATAATAATAATAATAATAACAACAACAATAACAACAACAACAATAACTATTATTATTATTATTATTATTATTATTATTATTATTACTATTACTATTATTACTATTATTACTATTATTACTATTATTATTGCCACCAGATGGCGACGTGGAGTCCCGGATTTTTTTCTCCACCTCTTTTCCCTGTTCAAATTTACAGCGCCTTAAAGTGAGACGCTTCTTCGATGTGTCCAGATCTGGCCACACACATTCCGCCTGCGCTATGCATTTCAAGCGCTATATGATGCCCCGGCTTCCCCCGTGGAATTCTGGGAGCTGTAGTTTGTGAAGGGCCTGAGGCTCCGCCCCTCACGTACCGCGCAGCGTCTGACGGGGGAGCGGAGAACGAAGGGCAAAGAGGAAGGGAGGAAAGGGCAGCTGCGGAGGCTTCGTTGGCCCCTGGCGGGCATGCGCGGGGTTCGTTCGCGCAGGCGCTGTGGGCCGACAACAAAGAGGGACTGAGGCGGCGGCGGCGGCGGCGCCTCTCGCTCCCCGATGGCTGCCGCGTTCCTGGTGGCGCTGTACGAATACTCGCCCCTCTTCTACATCTCCGTCGTCTTCATCTGCTTCCTGGTCACCAGCGGCCTGGTCATGGGCTGGTCAGTGGAGAGCGGGGGGGGGGTCAGAGGTCACGGGGGGAGGGGGAAGCAAGGAGGAGGGGGGTCCAGGGAGAGGAGGGGGCTTGGCTGGGGGGGGGGGGAGAAATTTATTCCAGTGAATGGAGGGGGGTAAGTGGAAGATGGGGAGCTGTGGAGGGAGGGAGGCATATTATTATTACGACAGTATTATTATTATTATTATTATTATTATTATTATTATTATTATTATTATTAATTTCTCTCCTCCCAGACAGAGACTCAAGGCGGCTTTCAAAAATTGAAAAGAAACACAGATTAAAAGGGGGAAAACCATAAAACGTATAGAAAAATAGTCGTTAGAGACGTAACAAAGCTCTAAGGGGGTGAGGGGGTGCTGCATCTGGGAAAGGGGGGGATGCTGCAATAATAATAATAATAATAATAATAATAATAATAATAATATAATAATAATAATAATAATAATATAGTATATTATATTAATAATAAATTTATTTATTATTTTTAGCCCACCCTGGCTGGGTTTCCCTAGACTTCCCCAGACTGGGTGGCTTCCAACAAAAGATTAAAAATACATTAAACCATCAGTCATTAAAAACTTCGCTATACAGCGCTGCCTTCAGATCTCTTCTGAATGTCAGGTAGCTGTTTACCTCTTTGACATCTGATGGGAGGGCGTTTCACAGGGCGGGCGCCACCACCGAGAAGGCCCTCTGCCTGGTTCCCTGTAGCTTTGCTTCTCGCAATGAGGGAACCACCAGAAGGCCCTCAGCGCTGGACCTCAGTGTCCGGGCTGAATGATGGGGGTGGAGATGCTCCTTCAGGTTTATTATTATTATTATTATTATTATTATTATTATTATTATTATTATTATTTATTTCTCTCCTCCCAGACAGAGACTCAAGGCTGCTTTCACAAATTGAAAACAAACACTGATAAAATGAGGAAAGCCATAAAACATGTAGAAAGATAGTCATTAGAAACGTAATAAAGCTCTAAGGGGATATGGGGTTGCTACATCTGGGAAAGTGGGGAAAGGATGCTAGATTGTGGTAGCAGAGATTGTTTTTTTTTAATAAAAAAAGATATTTATTAAAGGTTTAATAGTTACCAAAAAAAAGAAAAAAGAAACAATAAAAAGTTCACAATACATCAAAAATAAAAAGAAAAACAAAAAACAATACAGCAAAGCAACAAGAAAAGCAAAAACATTTAAAAACACATCCAATATCCCTATATCTCTACCTTTCATTTACTTGTATCATCAACCTCCTCACACCTCCCTTTTTTGTATTCTTGTTCAATTAACTATTTCAGCAAATCCTTTCCATCTTTCTTAATTTTTGCTCTATAATTTATCTTAACACAATCTAACCTTAAATTTCCACTTTGACCCATTAACAATCTATTTTTACTTAATTCTTTATAACATTTCTGCTAAAGCCACATAACTTTATTCCAGCATCCTTCTAACATTCATTGATTTTACAATATTTCTGTAAATATACTTTAATTTTTTTCCAATCTTCTTCCACCGACTCTTCTCCCTGGTCTCGGATTCTGCCAGTCATTTCCGCCAACTCCATGTGGTAGCATAGATTGTTGTTGTTATTTATTGTTCCAATACCTCCCTTTAGCTGAGGATCATGGGGTGGTTTACAATATAAAAACATAAAAATACATATTTATACCCTGCCTTTCCCCATGCCAGGCAGCTTAGAAGCAAAAGTAAGAACAACTGAAAACATGAGAGGGGAAACAATAATTTAAAAGCAATTTGAAAATGATACAATATATCTACACACTGACCACACACATATATAAATCTATGAAATCCATACATTTAGTGCAGACAGAGGGGCATACTGTAACATTTAACATGAACCCCACCTGAAGTGTCCAGGGACCTTGACCCTAGCCCACCAATATGCTATGCCAGTCAAACTTAACAACAATCTTTTGAGTAGGATAATTTTGAGACCCACATAGCTGCAAAACATGGAGGTGCACAATTTTATTTTTCATTACGGGGGGTGAGTGGATTGCATTTTTAACAGGAGGGAGCAAATAAGAGTGGTAGCCCAGCCCTGTGGTAAAATCCACATGCAGAGGGTCCGTTTCATCGAGGAGCAAATACAACAGGGGTTGAAGATTGAGTCATTTTGTTTTAAGACAGTTGTTGCCTTTTGGCTGTACCTTCACCAGATTTGACTGTTGTTAATGTTAAGCGTTTCTGTTGATTTTATTTCGTGCTGCTTAGGTTTGGGTGGGACGTTCCCGTGATTCTGAGAAATTCAGACGAAGCTGAATCGACTGTGAAAGTGTCCCAGAAACAGATGCGGCAAGTGAAAAACCCATTCAGCTTGGAAATAAAAAACCTGGAAACTGCTTCAGTTGCAAGTCAGTAGATTGTCTGTTTTGGTTGCTGTTCAGATTTTCTCCCCCCTCCCCCTCCCCTGCTATGCCAAGCGCCGGCTATCGATTTACCCGTAGCAACTATCCCTGTTAGACCCTTTTAACAGGAATGAGATGACCCAGTTTAAGCTGGCCCCTGCAAAGAGATTATTGCTTCCTTGATCTGCTTGACTATATTTATTTCTTCTAGCATATGGTCATGCAGAGGAGATACACCGTGTACTGTGAACTGGCATTCTTGCTAATGTAGGTTTTACACGGTCAGTATGAACGTGGCAGCATGAAAACGCCACTAATCTCATGGATACCTGTGCTCTGTGCCAGAGGGATGACAGGATGCAAACACATTAACAGGGATCAGAGCAAAGGCCCATTTATTCCAGCATCCTGTTCTCATAGTGACCAGCCAGGGTGGAGTGTCACAGCTGTGCAGAGGAGCTTCCCTAGTGAATTGTTAGATAGCTGCCACCAAGTGACAATAGCAACGCATTTTGGGCTTGATCGTTCTTCTCCAGGAGACAAACAATCTAAATGTGCTTCGAACATAGTCTCACTCAAAGAAATTGCATGTTATATGAAGTTAAAAAGGTAAAGGTACCCGTGACCATTAGGTCCAGTCGCAAACGACTCTGGGGTTGTGCGCTCATCTCGCACTATAGGCCGAGGGAGCCGGCGTTTGTCTGCAGACAGCTTTCCAGGTCATGTGGCCAGCATGACTAAGCCACTTCTGGCAAACCAGAGCAGTGCACAAAAACACTGTTTACCTTCCCGCCACAGCGGTACCTATTTATCTGCTTGCACTTTGACGTGCTTTCAAACTGCTAGGTTGGCAGGAGCTGGGACCGAGCAACGGGAGCTCACCCCGTCGCGGGGATTCAAACCGCTGACCTTCTGATCGGCAAGCCCTAGGCTCTGTGGTTTAGATCACAGCGCAACCCGCGTCCCCCTTTATGAAGTTAGTTTCTATGAAATAAGATTTTGGGTGCTCCTCACACATGCAAGTTTTCTGTGGTGGTCTCACCAAGTCGCTGGCATCCAAATGGCAGACTGTTTATTTTCCCCGTCTAATCTGGATTTACTGTTTACAGGGGAAATCCAGTAAAAAAATAAAAATAAAATATATATTTTTTTAATCCATTGGCGATGACTTGCGTGTTACATTTCCAAAGCCTGATGGCAAATTCATCCGTTGTCTGGGAAAGCCCTTTCATCGCCTGAAGAATTGCTGTCAAGCATGAAAGATTTAGGGACTTGGTGATTTTCATCAAAAACGATGCTTTTCCTGCTACATAGTTATTTGGAATTGACATAATGGGTTCCCCCCCCAACCTTGGGACCTTTCAGTTTTCAAAACTCCTGTTTGTGACGCCATGTTCTTTTCTTTCCCCCCTCTTCATAAGATGGCATAACGCTGGTGCCTGATTGCCTGGAAGACTGCCTTCTTACGTGCTACTGGGGCTGCAGCGTGCAGAAGATCCACGAAGCTCTGCAGAAACATGCTTACTGCTTTCGAATAAAAACGCCACAGGCCTTTGAGGAGGCAGTGTATGACGAGTATCTCTACCGCCAGCAGTATTGGTATCCTTTGATCAGAGTTGCATATCTTTGCTTTTGTAGAGTTGCAGAATGTTGAACAGCTCTGCTTCTAAGCAAATCATCTAAAGCAAGTTTCTAGCCCCAATGGATCTAGCAAAAAGTTGAGAAAGCCAGGAGAGGAGATTCCAGAGAATGGGTGTCTAGTGCCCTTACTGCCCATCAGTCTTCCTTGTACTTAGTCTATTTAAAATCAACAGCCTCATTATTTAGAATAAAGGTAAAGGGACCACTGACCATTAGGTCCAGTCGTGGCCGACTCTGGGGTTGCAGCGCTCATCTCGCCTTATTGGCCGAGAGAGCCGGCGTACAGCTTCCGGGTCATGTGGCCAGCATGACTAAGCCGCTTCTGGTGAACCAGAGCAGCACACAGAAACGCCATTTACCTTCCCGCTGGAGTGGTACCTATTTATCTACTCGCACTGGTGTGCTTTCGAACTGCTAGGTTGGCAGGAGCAGGGACCGAGCAACGAGAGCGCACCCCGTCAATGGGATTCGAACCGCTGACCTTCTGATCAGCAAGTCCTGGGCTCTGTGGTTTAACCCACCCTTATTATTTAGAATATAAACCTCATTATTGAAAGGTTTTGAGGTTCGTTTCCCCTTTCACCTCTGTGCAGGGTGAGGACAAGAATGGGCTGCAGTTTGGAAGTCTTCCTTTTTGCTGCACATAGAAATGAATGTGTAAATTGGAGAATTAACTTGAACGCAGAATACCTTTTGGCTCTAGGTATTTAATTCTTTGGAAACTGCCTGCTGTAGCTCTCTTTCCTCTTAACTCGCTGCTTGGCTGCCACTAAACAGCTGATCAACATAACGTAAAGCAGCTCCTTTGGCCATTTGCCCTGCTACTACATGCACTCCTTCAGTATCATGGAAAGCCAATGGACATGTTTAACTATTGTATTCTCTTGGTCTGCTTTGGGGGAGATACATAGCTCAGTGGTAGAGGGTCTGCTTTGCATGCAAGAAGTCTCACGTTCAATCCATGGCATATCCAGCTGCCAATCATTGTCAACAGTATGGGACTAGATGGACCAATGGTTTAGTTCAATGCAAGACAGCTTCCTTTGTAGCAATTGCACAAGCAAAGGAGCAGAAAATCGATAACTCCTCAGTCTTTTGTCACCCCTTGAGTGCTGATGGTTGTCTGCCATAACACATGTGGTCTAAACCACTGAGCCTCTTGGGCTTGCCTATCAGAAGGTTGGCGGTTCGAATCCCTGCGACGGAGTGAGCTCCTGTTGGTCTGTCCCAGCTCCTGCCAACCTAGCAGTTCGAAAGCACGCCAGTTCAAGTAGATAAATAGGTACCACTGCAGCGGGAAGGTAAACGGTGTTTCTGTGCACTCTTGCACTCATCATGGTGTTCTATTGCACCCGAAGCAGTTTAGTCCTGCTGGCCACATGACCCGGAAAGCTGTCTGTGGACAAACGCCGGCTCCCTCGGCCTGAAAGCGAGATGAGTGCCGCAACCCCATAGTCACCTTTGACTGGATTTAACAGTCCCGGGGCTCTTTACCTCTACCTCTGCCATAACAAATATAAATTCTAGTCCATAGTAACTTAGAAAAGGCAAATTGTGATTGGGCCCAATTTTGTAAATAAAGCAGATTTGCCTGCATTTGCTAATCTTCCATAATCCATTCTTGGTTTTTGCATAATGTATTCTCTCCATGCTAGCCACAGGGAGTGGCAGTCATGCAGAGCACTGAGGCCACCTCCCCATGGCTACTGGAAATCTTAAAAAGTGTGATGGGGGGACCAAAACCCTTGAGATTAATCAGGTATAATCTGATCCCTACTCTCCATGCAGTAAGTTCCTCTGAAGTCAGTGAGACTTTGGAATATACATGTATAGGATTGCCCTGTCAGAGGCCGAACTTTGTAACAAATGCTAAATTCCGTGCTTGTAACAGATGGAACGCAACACAGTTTGTCTGTGCCGGGCAAAGCCAAGTTTGATGCTAGATACATGAGTGCATCTTGAGCCTCAGTCCAAGAACATCTGTGGCACAAACATTGCATTTGTCTTTATTTGCGGTTCTGTTCCTTGACACTCAAAAGATTTATTAACCACTAGTAAGATTTAACATGAAGTCCCAGAAATGGTTACACGTGATATACGATAGTTACAGAAACGAATAAAATCATTACAATTATAAAAGCGTTCCAAATAGAATACAACTGTATCTAAAGGGTTGTTTTGTTTTTAAAGCCACCTCAGAGTGGATGCTTTTAAAAGTGAACTATACAACCTTCATTTTATTTCTTCATATAGAAATCATTGCAGTCATCAGGTTTCCTACTCTGAGTCTAGTGAAATCCCCGATGGTAGTTAATTCTGCCTTATACTAAGGCCCAATTAAGCTAAACCAGTTCAACTTCATTAATCGTCTACCCAAATTTCAGGTCCACCCAGGTAAAACTTACGCATGTGAAGTGATGGGTAATGAACTTTGTGACTATTTCCAGCAGACTGAAACAGAGCTGGCTTCTCAATCTGTGGAATGTGGCAAGCTCTCTAATAACTATTTTTGCCCTTATCTAATCCAAGGATCCAGGAGGAGATGTCATTTTAAAGAAGGAATAATATTAGCACACATCTAACAGCTATGACAAAAAGCAAAAGCAAGTCCCTGGCAACTTCTGTTCGACGGCAATTTTTTCACAGACAGTTCAAAGCAAACTCCTGTCCCAGTTACTTTTCTCAAGAAAGAAGGTTACCTACAATGTCATATATCTCTCTGTTGCCTTCATCCTCCAGTGTCAGCAGTGCAACTAGTGGGTACCGAGATCTGGGCACGGGGCCAAAGTCAATTGTTTGCGCCTCTTCGGGTACCTGGCAGTGCTTCCCCGCTTTGTCAGATGTCTTGATGCTTCGTTTGTGCAAG